>LPNX011015364.1:104092-201296 GCA_001517045.1 Pseudotsuga menziesii
AATTGCAAGTTTTGCACCATGGCCTCGGTACTATTGCAACCAAAAACCTAAAATCAACCCTTCAATCAAAAGGGGATCCTACAATGCCACCCCCTTTTTCCATAAATAAAATTGCAAACATTTTTGAAAATGACCTAAAGGACTAGCACGGTTGCAAACAAAACCATAAAAAATAAAAATTAATTCTAAAAATATTAAAAAAACTAAAAAGAAAACTTAATATTTTTAATTAAAAAAATCACATTTTTTTAAGTTAAAAATAAAACCAAATAAAAAATGAAAAAAGCCACAAAATAAATTTAATATATATATAACCAAAAAAACAAATGTCAAACCAAAGTTTAAAAAACTAAAAATAAAATAACAATGTCAACATAATAATAATTTGAAAAAAAAAAACTAAATTAATTTTTTTTATTTTTAATATCTTTTTTCTTTTATATTATTTTTGTATATTATTTTCTTTTTCTTTTTATTCAGAAAATAAAACTACAACAAAGTAATGCTCACAACATGTAGGATGCACCACCCACGGGGACTATGACCTTCATTTATTATCACCATCTCCTATCAATGTTAAGTGTCTCCTCATTGGAAGATCTGATTATAAGCCCAAGGCTTCAGTAGTGCTTAAAATAGGCCAAGAAACTAATCACAAAAACTTCCAAATGGTGTACAAAAGTAATCTCCAAAATGATCAAGAATCTCCAAAACACTTTCCACTATGCTATAAAAATTCACAGATTGTCAAGTAAACTATAGCCAAAAAATATTCAAAGGCCCCCAAAATCCTCCATCCACCTAGAGGATCCTACAAGATGTGATAACTTCTCTTCATAACCCCTCAAGTTCCAAAACTCGGAGGAGACAAAACCAAAGAAACATTTTTTCCACTTACCTCAAGCAGGAGTACCTACCATGACCACAAACTGCCAAAGAGTGAATTATGCATAGATGATGAATTTAAGGTCCCAACACTTAAAAATCCCTCCAATATCGTACTTGAAGCAACTAGTGAAGAGAATAGGAACCTAGAAATTACAAGTGGGAGAAATAAATCCTTCCACATCATCACAAACAAGTGTTAACAATTGATTATCTAAGGGATAAATGTAAGCATGACACAAGAGAGTACTTGACATGAATTCTAAGGAGGAAAAAGTATCATCCTTCCTCACAAGTTTTGAAGAAATAATCTCATCCTTTAGAGACACATTTGATCCCTCACTACAAACCAGATTAGAAATTTCCCCAGTAGAAAAGTACTCACCCCCACATCAGCGATAGGGCATGAAATAACACCAAGCTCACTCTAAACATGTGGAATTCCCTCCTCAACCCCATACATGGCCATCAATGTGGATGAGGCAATCATCAATGAAAAATGACCAACTCCAGCTTCCACTAATTCACTTTGATCCACTCCTTCCTTGATTGAACTAGGAAGAGAAAGAATAAGAAAGATAATTTGAGAAAGGTCACCCAAACCATCCATTATTGTCAAATGAGGTTTTCCATATCTTAACAAAGAGAAGAAAATCTAGCCTTCGGCTCAACAAATTCGACCTTTCATTGTATATTTTTATAGAAGTAGACAAAACCCCCTCCCCCAATACTAGTGGCATATCTAAAATAGTAGAAACCATAGCATTATGGGAGGAAGTCACTAGACCTGAAAGGAATCGGTTCTTATATGCAAATGACCTCTGAGGAAAATCATGCAATCATGTGTCCCACACTATGATAGTTCGCACCTAAAAGGAATTTTTTATTAGACTAGATCAATTGTCCAAGAACAACCACCACACCTCAAATTTACTTGGTTAAGCATGCCACCATTAGTGCTCATCAAGGCTAAGAATCTAAGCACTCCATATCCATCAACAGTTCAAGCATATGCTCACTATAACTCCCCATTGAAATCACTAGTTGTATGGACCTGGTTTGACTAAGTAGGTCCTTATCTTCCAAGTATACATTTATTTTTATTTGCAAACAATTTATCTACAAACCTATATATAAATCATATATTGTTGTTATGTTAATTAAACGGTGTATAACCACCCAAGGGGCTTAGAATATACTTTGAATGGGTGTATTGTTAAGGATGTTAGGATTGTAATCCTCCCTTGTCCAAATTGGTCAATTAAGCCTAACTTAGGAGTCTTTTTAGTCATTATTGAGTCACTAGTACCATGCTAGTACAATTGGGTCCACTTGGCCTAATTGGGCCACATGTACCAATCACTAGAGTGTGGGGAACACTGATTAAGGATAAATTCCACTGATTGCACTTGCATGCATCAGTTTAGGCACCTCCTAGACCAATCCCTACAATTTAGTAGCCATTAGGAGTGCTGGCACCAACCACCTTCAGTTGAGTTCAGTTGGTGACTAGTCAGGCCTAGTTATGAGTCAGTTACATTCAGTTACATCCAATTATATTCAATTAGTGCCAGTATTTTCATGAATGCATGTGGGAAGGAGCCTTTTCTCACCTACCACATCAGTTAGACTATTTTAACTGATTCTAATTGATTGAGAGACTGTTTTAGACAAATTAAGATAACTAGCCAAGCTCTGATAGTGATTTAGACATTTCCAGTTATCCATGCAGTTAGTTTGAGCTAACCAATTTGAATTTCCTCTCATGAATTCAAATTGTCTGGATATTAATGCCAGTGTATTACATTGTAACAATTATCCAGATTGTATCCATTATTTTCCTTTTTGATTAATGAAATCCTATACAGCTGCAAATCATTATTGCATGGTTTCATATCATATTATGAGTAAATTGCTTGTGAAATATCTTGTAAGTTTTGTCTTGGTCCATAGATTCCCATGAGCTCAATTTTAATATGGTATCAGAGCCTTGACATGACAAGGCATTTCTTCTTCTATAGATTTCCTGTTGGATCAAAAAAAAATTGAGCAAAATTGCTTCTTCCAACTTTGCACCAGAAGCGAAGAGTTTACCACATAATTCCTAGGAAAAATAGCATTGTCAGTCAATATTGCTTGATTGGCTAAGCTAGGTGTGATGCAAACTCCAAAAGTGCAGGTTGTTCGACCTTACTTTGGTTTTTTTGTGTAAAAGGTACAACTTCAAATGGATTCGAAATTATCAGTTCCTCTTCTTACTCCATCCACAAGATAATCAGGATGGAAGATGAAGATGATTTCATCTCTAAAGACATAAGATCTCTATGAGGTGTCTATTGGACTTGGTAAATATTATTATGAGAATGAGAATGACTAGATAAATGATGGTGATAGAGTTTTTGGAGCAATATGTATGTTCCTTTCTCCAAGCTTGGGATACCTTATTGGTTCTGTTGAATACCAAAGGATCTTTAGACAAAATTGGCAAGAACCTTTGGAAAGTACACTGAGGATCATAATAGAAATTTGGAGATCACACCTAGCACCACAATATTTCTTTATTCAAAAGTTTCAGCCTCTACTCTCTTTGATGAATTTGTTCAAGATGAAGAAGAAGCAGAATCTTCTACACAATCAATTCGAATTGAAGAAAGTCTCCTTGCAGTGACTTCTTCTCCTGTTGCTACAGAAGTTTATGAGATCTTTGATATCTCATCTTCTCATATGGTTGAACCAGAAGAATACATTCAAATATCTAATATTGAATAAAAACTCTGCTCTACTTCTATGCAAACATTCTCTAGTGATTCTCCTTTAAATCTTGTGCAAACTTTGTTAGTGATTGCTTCTGAAAGTGAAGAGGAATTTGATTTCTCTCCCTCTAATGTTATTTATGGTGTGGTTATAAGTAATACATTGGATATTTTGGAAATAATATCATATTGTAGGAGTCATCCATTCACTTTTATTGATTTAGAGCTTCCAGCAAATTCCTACAGGATTGCATGCACCAATACTCAAAATTTTGAAGAATGAGAAAACTGTGCATCTACCATCTCGGCGGATCACACTTTTGGATCTGATATGAACCTATTTGGATCTGATATTATCTTATTTGTATCTGATATGATATTATTTGGTTCTAATTTTAAGTTCCAAGAGCCTTCATTCATTCTTGTAGCTAGTCTCATCAATTTTGGTGTGACAAATCAAGTACTGCAAGTCTTCTTCAAATTTGTTGTTGGGGATTTGATATTAGTTTCCTATTATGAGGTTGCTGATATTGTATTTTTTGAATCATTGGTTATTTCTGAAGCTATATCAGATATGAACCTCAAGCATTCACTCTCCATAGTCCCATCGCTTCTCTACCTTTGTATTTGATCACATGCTCATCTCCTCACAGAACTAGTAAAGAAGGATACATTATGCATCCGCCTAGACACTTGATCCTAACTCTTGGAGCTGATATTACCTCACATAGTTTGTTGTTCAAGGCTGCAATATATCAATTTATTGGGTATTCCTCAGATGGTTCGAATTCTCAAGCACTTTTTCTCTCTTATCAGTTGATTTCAGTTTCTCTACATGGGTCTAATTTTCATCCAGCAGCTATCTATATTTCTGTTTTAGTTGAGCATATTCTTCTTGTTCCAAAGAGGAAGATTCCTCCAGACATAATCATTTATTTTGGATGGAGAATTTCACATGCCAGGCCCTAGGATACCTATGGACAGAAGAACAAGCTTGATCTCGATTCTACCAACTTAGTTTGAGGGGGGGTATTTTTTCCCATGAGGGTTTTCCTTGTTTCCTTCGTTGTATTAAGCAGCTACTTTTGGAATTTTAGTTGTAATGGGTGAAATTTGGTCTCAGTTACTAGGGCCCACATATTGTCTAAGTTAGCATGCAGGGGGGGTGTTAGGATTATAATCCTCCCTTGTCCAAACTAGTCTATTAATCCTAACTTAGGAGTCTTTTTAGTCATTATTGAGTCACTAGTACCATTGGGTCCATTTGGACTGATTGGGCCACCTATACTAGTCACTAGAGTGTGGGGAACACTGATTAAGGATAAATTCCACTAACTGCGCTTGCATGCATTAGTTTAGGTGCCTTCTAGACTAATCCCTACAATTTAGGAGCCACTAGGAGTGCCGGCACCAACCTCCTTCAGTTGATTTCAGTTGGTGACTAGTCAAACCTAGTTATGAGTAAGTTACATTCAGTTACATCTAGTTACATTCAGTTAGTACCAGACTTTGCATGACTACATGTGGGAAGGAGAATTTTCTCACCTACCACATCAGTTAGACTAGTTTAACTAATTCTAACGGATTGAGAGACTATTTTAGACAACTAGAGATAACTAGTCAAGCTTTGATAGTGATTTAGACATGTCCAGTTATCCATGTAGTTAGTTTGAGTTAACCAATTCGAATTTCCTCTCATGAATTTGAATTGTATGGCTATTAATTCCAATGTATTACATTGTAACAATTATCTAGATTGTATCCATCATTTTACTTTTTTATTAACGAAAGCTTATACAACTGCAAATCATTATTGCACTGTTTCATATCATATTCTCAGTAAATTGATTGTGAAATCTCTTGTAAGTTTTGTCTTAGTCCATAGATTCCTATGAGATCAATTTTAATAAAGGAACTATTTGTGTAAGGTCATCGATTCAGAACTCTGTGGGTACTAGCTTACAAAAAAATTTAAACAATATATAACCAATAGGAATTAACTACTTAGAATTTCTAAAAGTTTTCAGGTTTTCTTAGTTATGGTAACAAAATTTTCTTTATTTAATGAAACATAATAATGCACCCATGAAGGTTTCATGATAATAATAAGAAATACTTACAATTTATTAAGCATAACAAGGTAGGAACCAGAAAAATACCTATAGAACTGCTTGGGTTAGCATCCAAGTCTTGTGCCTTCTTCATGTTCATGCCACGGTCAATCCCTACACTGGATTCTACCTCCCAACTAGCTAGGAATATCCTTCCCATATCCCTAGCTCCAAGACAATTGTAGGTTCCTTGGCCCTTAGTGCTCGAAGCCCCAAGAATGACAATGGAAACCATAACCAGTTTCCAAGTTGTGAAATAGGTTCAAGATTCAACTTCCTTCCCTCTCCTTCAATAGGTTTTCCTTCCCCATGTAAAATTATCAATTCCGGTAGATCATCAGGCTGAATAATACCTTATAGTGAAAGAAGTATGAAGGTGGATGAATTAAAGTGTTGAAATTTATAAACATGCATAGTGAAATTAAGCAAAGAAGGAACCCTCGGTCTCACTACTTGTTTTACTCACAAAGCCATTTCAATTAGTTGGAAATTGACATGCTCGTGGGTTGCCAACCGAAATCTATTCAATGCATATGGAAAAATGAAACTACCTATTTCTCCAGGATCAAAAATGATTTTAAGTTGAATATTATTTCTCTTACTTAATGTTTTCCCTATAGTGGATTGATTCTCATCCTAGTGATTACTGATCATTGTGTAGAATTGGTGGTCGCTACTAGAATTCCCTATCGGGGCCTTCCCTTCCCTATACACAATACCATGTTGAAATTGTGGAAATGTTGATTTTAATGAGGGCCCCCACATCCCTAACAAGTAACCTGGGGTTAAGGATGCATGCTACCCTGAGTATACCTTTGAGACAATATCCTTCCCTTGAATTCCTTATACTTTGTTAATTTCTTAATGGTGCTTGAGATAATGCATTGGCTACCTTTGAACCATTTGTCACAACAAATATGGGTGTGGGTATGTTTCCATAAGGAATTTCTCTATAGTATCCTCCTCTGAAAAAGGATGATAGGCCTTCCCCACAAAACTCGACTGTGATGGAATGGTTGATCTCCCACCGCCTCTCTGACCCCCATTTCCACTTAGACGCTCTTCTTCTTAATGACCATTTTCAGATGGCTTGACAACTAAGGAGGGTTTCCACATCTACACAAGATATCTAATCATATGGTTCGACCCATAAACAAGTGGTATTCCTATTGATTTGTGTCCATGTACAAGACATACTTGACCAGCTCTATGAATCGAATCTCATATTTTTCCATAAACTTGTTTCCATGAAGTAAGGAATGAATGGATCCTACCTACTCCTCCTCATTAAAACTTAGCAGGTACTTTCTTCATCACATATCTTCAAACAAGTCTAATGGGACGGTGTCTAAGGTGAGATGCAGCTACCTTTTAAGGTTCCCCATTAGTTCAAGGCACTATCTCAAAGTTGGAATATGGTTATCTTGGATTTTGAGGTCGAGGCATATTCTTCCAATTGAAAGCAACTCTTCACTCCCTCTAGCCATGCCTCAACACGTTGTCCAGCATGTCCCCCAAAAAAATCTAGAAGTCTAATTTTGTGAAGCTCCCTAATGATGTCCTAGGGAGGGGGTTCCTGATTTAAGTTCATTGATCCTTCGAGACTACCCTCCCCTAATGGAGGGAGAATCCACTTCTACTTTTGGTGTAACACTTACCCTTGGAAGCCCCATAAGTGCCTCATTTACTACGTCTAGAGAGAACACTTGAGAACCAACTCTGATGATGGTGTTGGTGTTGGTGGTGTCATTACAATTTTCTCATGCGGCGGTGTCACCCGACCTCATCATCAATTTCTATGTGTCCATGCCATATTGATTATGTGGAAAAATTATAAGGGTTATCAATAATCTACAAGGCATGGATAACTAATTTAATGCATGCATACACCAAAGTAGATGTAAGCATAGTTTCCATTGTTGTACTAAAATTTATTATGAGAACATATGACTTGAGACAACCATCTTAGATTGATGAGTCCATATGGTTCAAAAAAAATTCCATCAATTATGTACATAAAGCCATATCAGATTGACACAATCCTACTTTGTATAAATTACCCAATTAGCTTATATATATATATATATATATATATATGTATGTATGTATGTATGTATGTATGTAGTTCATGCCTCTATCTTTCAAGAGGTCGCTCCATCCATAGTACTTCCTCATTACACCGTGAGGCATGTGGGGAGGTTGAACCGGGGTGGGGAGGTGGGGAAGTTTCATCAGTAATCCCAATGGACACTAAAATTAATCATTCTTATTATTAATTAAAAATAATAATAAACTTGCACGCCCACATAGTTTGTGGCTGGGTCATGCCGATATGGATCAAATAGTTGAGAGATATTGATGGAATGGAAGACACTTTGGAATTTTTTTTATTCCTTATACTCTTCTTGTTAAACAGGTTCAACTTCCATAGAATCAATCTCGATAGTACACTTGTCTCATCCTTGTTCGTAGATGAAAAAACATAGGTTGTAGTCCACCCAAATATCAAATAAAACGCTTATCGGCGTAAAAATTGATTAAATTAAATATTCTTAGAATTTAATTAAAATTTAAAATGCCAATAGGCCTTAATATCTTAGAATGTTGGGGTGTACTACCGTCTCTACTTTTTCATCTATGGATGAGGATGAAACAATTGTATTTTCCAGATTGATTCTGTGGTTGTGGTTGTAAATTCAAAATAAACAATTATACACTAGCACAAAAACTTAACTTGTGGTTGGTGGCACAAATAGGTCACAAGTTAAGTGCCACTAATTCTCGCCTTATTCTAGTTAAATGAGTTCTCTCTCACAAACCGCAAGTTATCCATGCATCAGCTAGGAGTTATGCATGCATTCACTACCAGTTATCCATGCATCAATTATATTTTATATTCTTTTTTTTAATAATGGTTTATTTTGAATTTGTAGCGACTACCATAGAATCAATGTGGACGGTATACTTTTCTTATACTCATGCAATCTAGAAAAAACATAGGTTTTTGTCTACCCCAAAATCTCAAATAAAAACACATGTCAGTGTAATATATATATATACATTCATCAACTACCGGTTATAATATATATATATATATATATATATATATATATATTATAACCGGTAGTTGATGAATGAATAACCGGTAGTCGATAACAAACAACTCATATAAGTAGAAAAATGTGAGAGATAAGAAAAAGATATAAAAATTAATTGATGATTGATAAATGGGTAAATCTATGGAAGAATGCATGGATAAATTATAATTTGAGGTGGACTTGTGGTTGACCCATATAATTTCATGGTACTTAACTTACGGTTTATTCGGGTTGACCAACCACAAATTAAGTGGTTGTGCTAGTTTAAAATTTATTATAATGTTCACACATATATAGATATATATATATATAGTTTCAATGTATGTAAAATACATATCTAAAAAAATTATGAAATTTTAAATTTAATAGTTTCAATTTATGTAAAATACATATATAAATATCTTAAATTTTTGTTTTTATTAAAATTTTATATTATTTAAATTTGTTATATATATATATATATATATATATATATATTAAAAACTATTGTATACAAGTGTATACAAAAGTGAAGAGACAACTATTCTTAACAATTTGCTAAAAAACATTGCAGGTAACAAGACTTTGGCATGTAACAATGAAAGTCTATTTGTCTACAAGTACCATGGACATGGCATCCAAAATATAGAATGATCTTCGGAAAGCTTTCGTTAAATCTTTTAAAATATCCCTTAGAGATGTGTTGCTCTTTCTTTTCCTTGAACTATGGAACTAAGCCCTCTTCTATAACCCACTTTTACAAGAAGATTATGAAGCTTGCTTTCAACAAAATCGATTCTTCCATCACATTAAGGTTTTGGAGTCGGTTGAGATTTATGTTTAAGTCTATTAAAAAAAGTTTGTTTAAATCATGTTTAAATTCCTAAATTTAAAGTGTTTTTTTAGGCCTTTTTGTTCCAAAGTTAGAACCAAGGCTCTAATACCATGTGTAAGGACCTGGTTTAACTGGATTTCCTTATCTTCCAAGTATACAATTCCTTTTAACTATAAACATTTTTTTCTATAAACCTATCAGGAACGCATATCTTGTCGCTATGTTAATTAAACAATGTATAGCCAGTGGAAATAAATACTTATAATTTCTAACAGTTTTCAACAATTCACAATTAAGGCTAACAAATTTTTCTCTATTTAATGAAACATAATAATGCTTTCATGAAGATTTCAAAATAATAGTCACAAATACATACAATTTATTAAGCAGAAATTGGTAGGAATCATAAAAATATTTGTAAAACTATTTGGGTTAGCATCCAAGTCTTGAGCCTTTTTCCTTTTCCATAGTCAATCCCTAAACTAGAGTTTACCTCCCATCCATCTAGAAATAGCTTATCCAACTCCCTAGCCCCTTAGTCCTTTGTGCTTGAAGTCAAAACAAGGCATTACACTACTAGCCCTTAAATTATTAGCACAAACCAACTAAAGAGGAAGGCTAGCCAAACAAAGTTGAAGCAGTCACAAATATCTAAAAGCATAGGATGAGTCAAAATGCTCATTATGGGCCATTAACATTGGGTCAACATCTCCAAAGTAGCAAGACCCCTTCATCAAAACTAAAATCATATCCCCCTTAGAGTAAAAATAAAGGAGAAATAATCACTCTTAAGCTGCAAGATCTTGACGTTGCCCCACACATGTGGCCCCAAAACATCACCAATCCAAGACCCCAACTTAGGAAGAAAATGATTTCTTCCATATAAATAACCACATCAAAATTGAACCCTCAATAAACCACTTAAAGAGAATATAATATCCCCTCCCCCACCAAATCAGACATGGAGGCACCACTTGGATTGACCTACAAAAGGGAAACCTACTCAAAGGAAACCCATCATTGAAAGAAAAAAAATGGATCAACATTCCCTACCATTGCTCCACCACCCACCATACAATTGCTCCACCACCCACCAAAACTCCATAAAACCCATAAAAGACATTCGCCATCTTATCCCCATTTTTATATTCCTTTTACTTTTATATTTTAAAAAAATGTTTTTTTTAATTTTTTTAACCTTGTTTTTTAAAAGAACTTATTATAATTTTATTGGATTCTTTTACATTGTTTAGTCGAAAACTTGATATCATTCTTCTTTTATCTCAACAAATTAAGTTAGTTGTGATCATTGGAGATTCTTCCCTGATAATTAGTTTATTAGGGAAGGAACTACATTGTTGATTACGCTTGGGGACTTGGGATATCATTTTTTTTTATCTCAACAAATTAAGTTAGTTGTGATCATTGGAGATTTTTCCTTGATAATTAGTTTATTAGGGATGGAAAAACTTATTGAAGGAACTACATTGTTGAGGATATAGCAAAGCCACATTAAAGCAAATTTTATTTAGAAATAAATCTAATGATGAGTTGGAATTTAAAAATCAATATAATTTTAAGAAATTGAATCAATTTTTATAATTAAATTAGACATATATATAAGTCAAAGAATATTAAGTATCCTCTTTTATTTGTTAATGATTAATTACATATAAAACTCATATTGATTAACATTTCAATAAAAATCATCTCAAAATATGATAAATATTCTTAAATATACAATATTTTATCTTATTACTACCTTCAATTCTTAGAAATATAAAAATCATTTAATTAAAATTATTTAAAATATAAAAAACATCTACCATCCATTCTTAGAAATATTAAAATCATTTAATTTAAATTATAATAAAATTAATTAAAATGTAAAATACATCTTATGTCATTAATCATTTTAATAAAGAAACAACAACTAACTAACTAATTGATATGTAACACTAATACACTAATAGAACTAACTAATATAATATGTAATATATAGGGTATGTTTGTAAGGTGCACTTTAATTAAAAGTTATAATAGTACGACTTAATTAAAAGTTATAATACATTATATGTGAGTACACGATAACTTAATATACAATAATAGAATATCGGAGGCTGTATTTTTTTAATTTAATTTAATATAATAAAATAATTAATATAGAGAGAGAGAGTACGACTTACTTAAAAAGTTATAATACATTATATGTGAGTACAAGATAACTTAATATATAATAATAGAATATTGCAGGCTGTATTTTTTTTAAATTAATATAATAAAATAATATATATATTAGATTTTTTTTTAAATTACAGCATCATAGATATATATACACATATCATATCATATAATATATATATCATATATACATATCATATCATATAATATATATATATATATATATATATATATATATATATATNTTATAGTGAGTCTCCTTAGAAATCTTTTTAAAAAAATAAGATCACATATATTAGCTATGAAAATTGCATAATTTTGGTGACATAAAGGTAATGGAAAGTGCTAAAAAAAAAAATTTAACAGAAACTTTAAAAGGATTTATATAAAACAAGTTGTGCACAGTCATTCATTACAGAAAAAAAGCGGGAACGGAGAGTTCTTGCAGTTCAAAACTGGTCCATGGGAATGACCAAAGAACTCCACACAAAGTTTTTACATAACTTCTAATGCCTGGGGTAGTGTATACCCTTATAAACTGCTGACAAAGAAACAGACAAAAAAACATAAAACTTAATGAACCATTAAGGATTGCCTGGGGGATTCATGGGCTGAACAACCGATTCCTCCTCCATGGGGTGCGCTGCTGCTGATGGAGTTTCAATAGCCTTGCTGCATTGGTTCAAGCTTACCTAGCGCTGGAGGTCTTCTTGGATTCTGTCCACCTTGCCCATTATTTCCCTAAGGTTGCTTTCAATGTCATCAATCCTGGAGTCATGATTACTTATCTGGTAAGAGTTGTAGCTGACCACTTCCCCCGTACGTTTAACCTCCTGAGCAATTTCCTCGTTGTCCATAATGCCAATGGCCATCATTTCATACAAACGCCTGAGATTTTTCTTCAAGTCTGCTAACCCAGCATTCTCGTTTTCCTGCGCCATTCTGCCTTGTCCAAGAGAAATTTCAATTCTGGAGAAATTGTTGTGAAGAGCACGAACTGCACCAACAAACACTTGAGCCTGCTCGTCGATAGAGAGACCACCGAGAACCAATTTGAGTGTATTGAGTTCCTACAAGAGGGAGTCATGGTCTTTCTTGTTTCGACAGGAGAGAGTGTCGACTGCACCTTCTTTCCACCCTGAACAGTTGCAGCCCAATATCGAATTGCTACCTGCTATAAAGGATTGGTCGTCAATGGAAAGGCTAAGCCCTAAGCCTATATTTGAGAACCACAGAGAAACACCAGAATGGGTAGTGCATATATAGGTGGAGAAAGTAGCAAGAGCCAGCCTCTCCTTCACGAAAACCCTGGTGAGAGGAAGAGTTTCCCACAGGATTTCCTGCAAAATGCCCTCATCGACCCCTGCAATGACATCCAACAGTATCCTTTCCGAAGAAATCACATAACGAACAGAGCCATTGCCAGTAGTAATATGAGGGTGAGGAAGGCTTCGAGGAGAAGACATAGTGGAGGGAGCGAAAAGACTCGGAGCGTGCGAGGAGCAGAAGCAATAAACCCAAGGATGGTGAGCATTAAAGCCTGCAGGGATCGAGGGATGGTAGGTGCAGAGATGGATCGCGGGGGCTTCACTTGTTGACCAATATCCTATCACGTTAGTTCATATTGTGGGTTTTAAAATTATCAAAA
Organism: Pseudotsuga menziesii; assembly: GCA_001517045.1. Taxonomy (NCBI): domain Eukaryota; kingdom Viridiplantae; phylum Streptophyta; class Pinopsida; order Pinales; family Pinaceae; genus Pseudotsuga; species Pseudotsuga menziesii. Next base: position 117,583 of record LPNX011015364.1, read on the forward strand.
ATTGAACCAATGTATTGCAGGTATTGGGGAGGATGAGGGGTTTAAGGTGGGGGTGGGTAGGGTGGTTTATAAGGATTGAGGTATAAAAAGGGGTGGGGAGGAAGTTTTAAGTATTGGGAGGGGGTTTCANACGTGAGATGGAGCCATGCAGCGGGAGGATGGAGGGGGTCAGGACGGTGCGTTAAGGCTGGAGATCCTTCGCGAATGCCCATAAGGTTGATGCCAGCAGGGAGTGGAGGGCACGTGGTATTGGAGTGAGGAGGGATGGAGTGATAAGGTTGGGGACCTTTATGTAAATCCTTGGGGTCTTTAGAAAAAACATTATCCCCTTCGCGAATATTCTTGGAGGTGAAAACTATAATATGGAGATCAAAACTTGCTTCCCAAGGATCCATTAAGAAATGGGATTGGGGTGAGGGGCTTGGCCATTTAGGTAAAATTGTCCTTGAGGTAAGGAGACCCCCATGTTAGCCAAAGCATCGACAGCAGTGTTGCTTGCACGTAGGATGTGGAAGAATTCATAGTGCTTGGATAAGAGAGGAGTGATTTTGTCGTGCAGGCAGCGACACTTTATAGAGCCGGTGGTATATCCATTTATCATTTTATATATGACGTGTCGAGAATCTCCAAAAATCGCGATCCTAGAGAGGTATTTGTTGTATAGAATTTTCATTCCCTGGAGGATAGCCAACCACTCGGCCTCATTATTGGTCCTATAGCACAGACCCCAAGCGAAAGTTTGTTCAACATGTCCTCTAGGATCCAGAAGGATCCCCCCCGCACCTGCCACCCCTCTTTAAACGAATGGAGAGGCGGGGTATCGAACCGAAAGAGCTAAATTTATTTAAGGATTCAAAAACACAATTTCAACACTTCCAAATTTGGATTTTACCCCAAAATTTTTTTATCGAATTCCAGCCAAAACCAAGTGTAAAACATAGAATAAATAGACTACTCCAATATATATTAACCTTCACTAGTTCACTAGTTAACATCTCTAACTTACTGTGACATGGCATATTTTTAGTGTGACGTGATTATTTTTAATATTTTCCTTAGGAGACCTATTTTAGGCCCCAAATTTGTTATAATGTAGCATTCTTGTTTTTCTGGATTGTATATGCATTATTCACATCAAAAGGGCTAATAATCCTAAAGTTAACAATGAGGAATATGAAGTGATAGGGGAGCAAAAAATGGGGGACCCATGAAGATGTTTTGGATTCCCTAAATCATTTTCATGGTATCAATTAACAATCACCAAAAACCAATCTGCTAGATGTAGAAGAGTTGGTAGCGAGGTATGGTTAAGACGCCCCCTAAGCTGAAAGGTCGTCAGTTCTAATCTCGTCGGATACCAAAAAATCCAACCATGTTATGGGTTGGTGCGGTCCAGGCCAGGTGCGATCCCCAGGTGATTTTCATGGCTTAGATGCCCCTGGTTCATGGTTTCTTAGCCAATGGAAACCCTGCTAGTCAGGGGGGTTCCACCACTTTGCCAACAAAAAAAACAATCACCAAAAAACAAAGTATATAGCCTCATACATGGTGGAAAAGGAATGATGTTTGTAAATTCAAAGGGCACTTACCCCTTCGCCTCATGACCAGTCAATGTGTATAAGTAAACCATCATGAGGCTAGTTATAATCACTCGTGACCAATCTATGCATATAAGTACACCATCATGAGGCCGGTTATAATCATCTTATCAATCGTTCATTCAATAAATATTTTATTCATTAAAACTACATAATTAATTTTAGTGTTTCCGCTACAATGTTATCCAAGATTCAAAGGCACATGCCAAAGTTTGTTAGAATTAATGTAGAAATGATAAGATTGTGGTTTACTCAAGATAGTTGGAGTGGTTAGTCAGTTTCTAGTTTATAGGATTTGATCATGTATTCATGGATCTAGTGTGGTTTGTATTATCTATATATGTAAACATTATTCACTAATTTATTTGAGTAGAGTTGAGTGTTTCTCTTCCTCCTGTTTGTGTGTGCAAGCCTTTGTGCTCTGCACCTCTTCTTTTCTGTTTTCTAATTTGGTATCAGAGCCAAGGATCTAGCTAATGTAGCTGATGTGTGAGAGCCATGTTGGTGGCCTGTTGAGAGCCCTATTGGTGGCATGTTGAGAAGCCCTTGTGGCCTGCTGTAAGAGATCTATGTGGCTACTATGAGAAGCCCTTCATGGTTGTGAGGAGCCCTTTGAGGCCTGTTGTAGAAGCCATTGTGTCTCACCGTGAGTATTGTTGATCGAATGCTGTGAAGAAGGAGTTTCCACAGAATCCGTGAGGCTAGAATCTAACCATGTTTTTGCTGTTGTTATCCCTGAAAAAGAGAGGCCTCTTATTTGAGGAGATCGTTGAAAGATCCATTGTGTGTGAGATCGGTGTTGGAGGAGATCACTGAAGGGAGTTGTTGCTGGTGGAATTAATTCATCTACTATCTGTCGTGAAGAGAGAGATGGATTCATGGCTTTATGAAGAGAGCCATTGTGAAGCTCATCGAAGGAGAGAATGATGCCCAAGATTGTTGTGCCCATCTGAAGGAAGTTGCAGAAGGATAACATATCACTGGTGTGTGAAGAGAGCCACATCGTGATCCACGATTCTTCCCTTGCTGATTGTATTGGATGTACTAGGAATCACCCACCTGTCTCGTTAAAGGAATCAATGTTGTAGGAGCCACATCAGAGAATGAATTCAAATTAAAATCGTCTGCATGGAATTCATCAAATCTATGTTCTTCCAATCCAAAGGAACCTACGATTGTATATTGAAGAGAATCCAGATGGAACTGTTGCTATGTTGAAGAGAGGTAAAGCTGAAATTGACCAGCTTGAGGATTGATGTTGTGAACATTGCGTGATCCGTATATGAATTGGGGATCTATTACCAGGATCGTGCTCATTCCATTGGATTCACTCAGTGACAAAAGGAGAGTTGGCTGGAGTGTTGGGCGAATAAATCACTGCCATAACTTAAAGGATTACTGCCCAATCGAGAGAATTTTTTTTCTCTCCCCACGTATTCCACGACCTGGTGACTGATAGTTGATAAATTGGTATGCATCCAGGTGCATCCAGGGAACGAAAAATATCGCTGCAATCAAACCCAACATTCAATGGAAAATTGAATGTTATGTTATCGAATCAACAAAAAATCGTTGAACGGAAAGGATCGCTGCCCAATCATTGTTGTTTTTTACAGTGCGTCGATGATGTTTCTTAGAGTAGAAAGAGCGCCTACGGTGCCTCTCCCATATCCACCTGTGCACCGGAGGCATCTCCATCAGCAGCTGCTTGTGCGTTGGCATCGCCCTTCAGCAAAGAGAAGAGCGCCGCTCATTTCTGGTTTTTTTTCTTTTTCAGTAAAGGAGGAGAGCCAGTATCAACTACGCCAAGATCGAACAGCAATATCTTCATACTCCAAGATTCTTCATTAAAATGTAGTTACATACATTATAGTATAGACTCTGAGCAGATCGACTTCGGAGGGCGAAGCTCATCACTGCATACACTAACTCAGAATTTCTGGTGCAATCTTATACGGCTGGGGGAAAGTTGCAGAGCATACTCTTTTGTTACAGACTCTAGCTATAATATTATACAAAGAATTTCTGATGCAATCTTATACCATTGGGGTCAAGTTGCAAAGCATACTCTTCTATTACAGACCTAGACTCTACTTGCAGATCTAATTTGCACACAACTCCTAAAACTCTATATCTTCTAATGAGCCTGAGACCTTTTACTTATACATTTTTCAACCGGTTATTCGATGACCCATGACTGACATTAATGAGTCAATCGGTAATCCGGTGACCTATGACTGGTACTAACAAGTCAAGATCAATCTTCCGGGGTGACAAGTGGGGACTACCACCATCATTATCTTGTCCCTTAATGGTCAGTGACATGTGGGGACCTGAAATCTTTATCATGACATACATCACACTGGACACAGCACAAACTGGAGCTATACCGGCCCACGACAGTGTACACAGTGGAGCATGACTGACCCACGACAGTCTTCAAGAGTCCACCACTGCTTCTTCTCTAGTCATATGGATCTCGGCCTTGTAGGCAGATGCAGTGAGTGTGGCCGTCAATATCTAGACCTCCGCATGGACAATCCCAGTTGACGTCATCTGAGTCATATGCTTGGGAATCTTCATAAGCTGGCGGGTAAACTTCAAATTTTGGTGGCGGGTACAATAATGGGATAAAACACCTTTCAATATCCGACCCATGAAAAATTTCATTAGGGTCGCACAGGAATTCACCTCGGAAATGAGATTTCACCCTAAAGTTTAGTGGAATTTGTCATGTATAGATTTTGGAATCTATCCTTTCTCCTTGGGCGTTTCTTTCGATGTACTTCTATGTGGTGAACACTATGTTTTCTAGTCTGTTATATATTTCGCCTTCATGGTGGAGCATGAATTTGAACCATTGATGCTCCCGAACTGCTACTTCAATATCTGCCTTCATATGCAATATGAAATTTGCACGCCAATTCTCCCAATGAACTCTTGGACATAATTTGTCCAATAGAATTTCAGTCCATCCGGACCATGCACCATGTTACAAATTGCAAGGATCTGCACAGATAGCTATCTTCTTCTGTTCTCTGCAGAATCTAAGGATGAGATTGTATGAATTCCATGTGAGATTACCATCACCGATATCCACATACCAAAGTGGACCGTTTTCTTCATCATTACAGTCTAACCATACTTCTCTGCATTTTCCTAGCTTTTCTTGGGCTCCTTCAAAGCTCCTGAATGCATCTCGCTCCCAACACTCCATGATCTCAATCTTCATTGGTGATGATTGAATTTGCTTAATCAAGGTCAACTCAAGAAACCTTTCGGCTTAATTCCTGGATGCATATTCCAACAATTGGCTTCGTTCTTCTTCAGGTATAGAAGTGTCCCAAGGCAGGAGGAACAAACCATTTTTTGGTTTACCAAGTGGTACTTTGCCATGATCCGAGCTTGACTGGCCTAGATTGGAGCTTGAGGCTCCTGCTGAAAACATCTTCAAAGCTAGGGTAACTTGCTCAGATTGCTCCCTGGTGAGCATGTCAACAAGACAATTTAAGTAGCCTGGCTTATTAACAATATCAAAGTCAAAATTACTAAGACAGATAAACCATTTTAAAATTCTACTGCTATTTTCAGCCATTAAATTTTCATTCTTAAATATTCCAGGCATAATCTTTAAATCTGTTCTAATGGTAAATCTAACAGGTTTCAAGAACAGAATAAAGTGTTGTACTGTCTTTTTGACAACGAGGATTTCTTTATGGTTGGACGGGTAGTTGAGTTCTGCAGCTTTGAATGAACCCGAACCATAACCACAGATGTTCTCCTTGCCTTCCAGTGCTTCGAGAAGAACACCTCCACATGTATGGGAAGAAGCATCTGTTTCAATTATCAACTGTCCTGATCCTTGAGGCAAAGATAAAGGAGGAAGATCCATTACTTTAGCTTTGATCTTCTGAACTTCCATAGTCATCTCAGCTGACCACTTAGCTGGATTTTTCTTCAGCCTTTGTTGCAGTAAATGGATATCAGTTGCTTGGCCTCTGTAGAAAGGCCTGATGTAGTTGAGACTCCTCAAGAATCTCTGGAGCTGGGTCTTATCCAGAATTTGGTCTGGAAACTGACTGAAAACATTAAGGACGTGCTTCTGCAAGACGACTTGCCCTTTCTGGATCTTGAAGCCGAGGAACTCCATTTTAGTCTTTCCTATCTCCATTTTACTTTCTGATAGGACCAACCCATGTTTGAAAACAAGTTCATATAATACCTGCAAATGCTTGAGGTGCTCTTGCAGATTCTTTGAAAAGATGAGGATGTCATCTATGAAGACCAATTCCCATTGCTTTTCTCTGAAGATGTCTTCCATACGTTTCTAGAATTCTGAAGGGGAATTATTTATTCCGAACGGCAGAACTTTCCATTGATATTGGCCATGCAGGACTACGAACACCGTTTTGTATCTATCTTCAGCTTTAATGCCAATTTGGTAGAACCCTGACTTTAAGTCAAATTTGCTGAAGATCGTGCAGCCTATAATTCTTTGCAAGAGGCTGGACTTATCTGGAAGAGGATATCGTACTTTCTGTAGTACTGCATTGAGAGGTTTGTAGTTGACTACTAACCTTGGTTTTCCTCTTTTTACTTCTGAATGCTTATTTACCACGAACGCTCTGCAAGCCCATGGACTCTTTGAAGGTTCAATTAAACCTTTAGCTAAGAGATCTTTAATCTCTTTTGCACAGAATTCTCTCTCAGAGGGCGACATTAACCTAGCTGATGCTTTCATTGGCTCGATCTTTTGCAGAGGGTCAAATGGAAGGGAGGCAAAGTATTTTTCCCTTTTCCGGAAAGCATTAGGGATTTCTGAACAACATTCTTTTATAAGCTTCTCAATAATGTTGTCTAAGGCTTTACTACTATGGATATCTAAGAAAACTTTACATCTTTCCATTTTTGACAATTGTGTAGGGTTAGGCTTATGTTCAGGTTTTTGAACAATAGAATGACATTCAGGGGTAGAGTGGAAAAAGATTGGAAGTTCTACAAACTGGTTATTTATCATACAGGAGAATTTCATTTTCTTTGTACCAGCAGAGAATGGACTAACTCTATGCAAGAATTCTAATCCTAATATACAGTCTTCACTAATGTCATCAAGTCTATACAAGGTTAGTTTATCATTGACTCCTTTGAATTGAACTAGAAAACTCTTAGATTTGGCTTTCAGAAGAACAGGGGTACCTTCAATTGCAAAACCTTTGTCTGAGGTGTTTTCCGAGTAAAACTGAGGAAGGGACGAACCTTTGGCTAGGTTAACTTGGCATCCGGAGTCTATCATACAATCCAGGGAGTATGGTTTAAACTCACTGGGATGGAACCGAACTTTCACAAATATTTTAGGTCCAATAAGCATTCCTAAACTAGGGTCAGGAGAAGGTTCTCTTACCCTTGGACTTTCTATCTCCATAGCTTGCTCATAATGCTTACTCATTTCTTCATCAGAAGACTGATCCCTTTCTATCTGGATCACCTTGATCATGCTCTTTAGTTTTTCAATCTCTGCTACCATGTGCTTTAACTGCTGTTGTTTCTCTCTGACTTGCAGTCGTAGCATCTGTTCTTTATCTATCCTGTAACTCTGTCTGCATTCATGGCCATCTGGATAGCCTTTATAAAGATCTACAGGATTATAGATAGCAGGGGTAACAGGGCTTACTTTGCTTTTACCTTTATCATGCTCAATTTGCTTGAGCAACTGCTTCTTTTCTTCCTTCAAGGATGCACGTAACAAATATTCAAATACTGGTGTCTCTGATAGTTGCAGATCAATGGCTGCAATCCTCTTTTCTATGTTTTGGGGCTTATTCAGCGAGAACATATATAATGAAAAGTCAAATTCTGGGGGCTCAAACTCTCCCAAATTTGGTGCTGAATCGGAATCAGAGGATGACGATGAAGGATCAAATTTCTATAATGTGGCATGATCTGTAGCAAGATCATAATCAGACTCAGAGTCTGAATATGCATCTGATAAATCAAATGGCAAAAATAACACTTCGCCAGAGGGCGATTCATCTTCTGATGGTAGATCCCACCATCTGGGATCTAAGTTCTCGCAGAAAGCAGCTAGTCTAGCCTTAGAATTTTTCTTGGGACATCTGTTAGCCCAATGTCCCTTTAAACCACAGATAAAGAAGACTTCTTTATCATTCTTGTCTGATCTTCTTTTGACAAATTTTCTATGATAGGGTTTTCTAGACTGTTTATGAGTGCTGTATTTCTGCCTTCTTTTCTGCTTGTAAGGCTTTTCAGGATGATACCTCGGGAGACTGGTGTAAAAGCATTTTCTCTCTTTCTTTTTATGACATTTATAGTTGGCTGCTAAATGTCCTCGATTATGAGCTCCACATCCCCAATCTAGCATTTTCACCACTTTTTTGCAGAACGAGGGGGAATACATGCTCTGATGTCTCTTGAAGTCTTTACTGACTCTCTTTTCCAGGCAGTGTTCTTGCCAAGTCTCTAGGATATACCTATGTAGTTGTGCTAGAGAAAGGCTTCTATAATTTATCTGTTTGTCTTTCATGTATTGCTCTACTGCGTCTAGAACATGTCCGGGGAAGCTTCTGAGATAGTGCTTCAGATATGCTGGGTCTCCTGATTTCCCAGAAGAGATCAGTAATTTCTGCATATAGCATAAATATTCTTCGCTTTGTGAGAGATTACACAGGCGGGAAGACATGAATAATGAGGCAAGATGTTCGAAATCTTCTCGCTCATTTGAACCATAAAATTATTTCCCTATAGCACTTAGAATTTGATGGTCTGCGTCTTCAGCTGATAGCATCTCATTTCTAGCTTCTTGTGGAAGCCATCTCCACCATTCGTTAGCAAGTCCAGATAAACCTGCTTCGATTTGGCCAGCCAACTGCTGTCCTGTAAGAGTGCCATTCTGAGTTCTCTTATACAATGTCCATTGACTTAACAATTGGATAGCAGTTTTGATATCCTCTCTGGATTGACACTGGATATTTAGAACAGGTTGTTCAGGCATCTGTGAAACAAGGTTGTTTATAGCATTAATTCCAAGGTGAAGCTTAGGATTTGGGGCTCTAGAGGCATCTGGCATACTCACATCATAGGTATTCACAGGTGGTGGATTATGAGTGGCTGAAGATTCAACATGATGGTAGGTAGACATCATATTCGGGTATTTTGGCTCTAAGGCAGGATTGAAGGACTTAAAGTGTCCTATCCATTCTTTGACTTCTTCAAAGTCAGCTTCATCTTGACCAAAATTAAATTCTGGTCTTTCATCTTCAGTGACGTTAAGCATGCCAAAAGACACACTACGGTGATGCTTACTTTCTGTATCTTTTCTTTTATGCCCTTGAGCTGCCAAGGCTAATACAGAGGGGCTGAGACCAGGAACTCTCTTCTTGAGTTCTTTAGTTTGGTCGATCAATTCTTCTAATCGGGCCAATCTTCGCTCAATCTTATCAGCGGCTTTAGCTACTGCGTCTTTTATCTCTGTAGAGTCTTGTAGGATGTGATCCATTAATCCTAACTTGGTTTCTACCATAGAAATCTTCTGTTTTTCCTCAACTATGGAGATTTTTATGTTCATAAGATCAGAGGCCATATCATCTATGTTTTGTGCAGTCATCTTGTGCTGCATATTTCCCCAATTTCCTAGTTTTATCTCATCTGATACTGACTCATCAGGACCAGAGGATTTATAGGGAAAAAATTCTTTCTTAACTGAACCATCAGCTGAATACTGATGAAAGGGAACTTCTGGTAAGTTTCTTCCTAGGAAATAAGATTTTCGGCCTTGAGTTATAGCTTCATAGGCATCGTTTTGTCTGGGTAGGCCAAACATACCTAGACTGGGAGTTTCTTGTTGCTTATGGTGTTGGATTCTCTATAGAATATTTCTGCAGGCTAGGCAGTCCTTATGCTAGCCACGGTGTTCTGTGTCATGAAGACCAGTGTATGAGGTCGAAGGAGACTGGGATACAGAGGAGGACCTTGGTTCTAATCTTCTTCCAGTTTGACTAGAAGATGACACTGAAGTAGATCTGATAAGAGGAGGAGAGAATTTAGGTGCAGGGGTCGGCTTTGGTAACCGAAAAGAGCTAGTCTGCCTATCAAAAGTTAAGGGCTTGTTTATGATAGAATTCTGTAAACATTCAGCATTTCTTAACTCTTCATACTTTACTTCCCATTTCTGTGGGTAATTAATTCATGTCCAGTCGAATGTAACTGAAGTGATTTGTTTGGACTTATCAGACTCCACCACGCTTTGCAAGCGCGAGCTCTGATGAACACGGGATCGAAGAGGAGGAATGGTATCGTTGCCAAAACGAATACAAACAGCGCTTTTGAGCTGTATGATTTTAGATCCAGTCATCATATGAAATCCCTGCGGAAGAATGTAAGCTTTCAAAAGATCATAGATATGAGGATCATCTAGGCTTACTGAATATTTGGGGTAAACAATCCCAAATGCAGGACCATCATGGAGAGGGGCAGTAAAGCCATCGATAATAGCGTTGGCAAAATTTGTGTGTCTAGTGTCGACTGCGACACACAAAGAAGAGACAGACAGATATGGACGAACCAAAGGTCTGAGTCCTAACTTAATAGCACCTAAGTGGGCGTATTTATAACCAGATTTGATAGCCCAATCAAATTGTTGACGATCTATTACATTAATATGTATGGGTTCTTCAGAATCTATAAAATAAATATCAACAAAAGATAGTTTTATCTGTGTGGCAGAGTTATATTGCCACCATTTAAGACGATATACATCAGAAGGTAAGATACTGGGCAACTGCTAGTCTTGAGACGGGTTTATATCTTGGATATGTATGATGGATGACAAACTGGAACTGGAGCATTCATTCTGGAAGGATGAAAGTCGGTCTACTAAGGAAACTTCGGCATTGTCTTCCTGCTGGCAATCTAGGCTGAGGTGAGAAATTGCATCCATTGACAGGTCCATTTTACTGGGATTTAGTCTCACTAGGGTCTATCAAACACATGGACTTACCTCGCACTACCACGGCTGTTGCCCTTACTCAAGACCTCTTATAAATCCCTAGAATCGGTCACTCCACTCAACTACCATTTCCATAGTCTACAGAATACAATTTGTTCTAGAGATGCAAGCTGAAGATATACATAATAATAACAACAAAAACCAATTATTGTGAATTAAAACTTACAGAATGAAAACACTACTGTGTGGCTCTGATACCAACTACGCCAATATCGAACAGCAATAACTTCAAAACTCCATACTCCAAGATTCTTCATTAAAATGCAGTTGCATACATTATAGTATAGACTCTGAGCAGATCGGCTTCGGAGGGCGAAGCTCGTCACTGCATACACTAACTCAAAATTTCTGGTGCAATCTTATACCGTTGGGGGCAAGTTCCAGAGCATACTCTTCTGTTACAGACTCTAGCTATAATATTATACAAAGAATTTCTAATGCAATCTTATACCACTAGGGGCAAGTTGCAGAGCATACTCTTCTATTACAGACCCAGACTTTTTGTTTTTTTCCTTTCCGGTTGAATTGTGGAGGGACTGTTGCAATTCCCAAAAATACCTGGTTGAGAACACTTGTGATAAAGCTACCAATGGAGAGAGATTTGGAGCCTTGGTATGATGAGGAATACCTCACTAGAGAAGACCAAATTTTAATTCAACTGGAAGTGATGATGATAAATAATTTCTTATCTGGAGTTGCAGCAATTGAAGAAAATCAAATTGATTTTAATACAGAATTGGAATACATTGCATCTTGACTTGAAAATCCAAAGGATGGTGAAAATGATGACTGTGTTTTCGAAAGAGAACATGTCATGTTTGCAGGTGTTGTTGAAAGAGACACGTTGATACTACTGACCTATGAGCTAATGTTGCAGAATTCCATTGCACTGGACATAGCTGATTGTAGCCGAGAATGGAGGACAATTAACAATGAAAGTATCGCAGTTGCAGAATTTGTAGAAGCTAAATGGAGATCTAGGACAGCAGAGGCCCAACTAAATTCCATAATTCACATTGAAGACTTCAAGTTATCCAGCAGGAAACAAAAAAGGATAAATAAATATTTTCTTATAGCCAGAAAAGTGAAGATGAAGTTTATTAGCAGGAGGATTGTAGAGTTTGAGGTCCTAGTAAACATAAACTATTCAATTGTTAAAGTTTATTTCTATTGGTATCCATTTCTACATTACGGGAGGATGTTAGAATTAACGTAGAAATGATAAGATCGTGGTTTACTCAAGATAGTTGGAGTGGCTAGTCAGTTTCTAGTTTATAGGACTTGGTCCTGTATTCATGGATCTAGTGTGGTTTGTATTATCTATATATGTAAACATTATTCACTAATTTATTTGAGTAGATTTGAGTGTTTATCCTCCTCATGTTTGTGTGTGTGATCCTTTGTTCTATGCACCTCCTCTTTTCTATTTTCTAATTAGTTTGCATGCTATATGTGGCATTGCAACAGGAGCAAGGGAGATTTGAATCCACCATATGCATGTTGGTGCATCACATAATTGTTATCAAGTTGGTGTAAAGTTTAATTTATAGTTGAGTTGATGGATACATCACATGAAGGTGGGAAAATGTCCATGAGGGAGAGTTCTAGCGGCTTGTGTTCTATGGAATTGCTAAGAAGGATATAGTTCCAGGTCTCTACATTGCCCTTTAGTTGATGAGTTGTGCATGTGGTCTTTCATTTAGGTATAACACCAGTTGTAGTGTGCTCTTAGAACACTAATTATTTTTGGAACACCTTCAATAGGGATAAGTGGATTCAACCTTCTTAGTTTGCTCTTCTTTTTGTGTAGTCCCTTATGCTTTGGATTCTCAATAGGAACTTAGTTGGACTTGCAATTCTTTTTTAAGTTGCATTTGACAGAGGATTTCTCTTTTTATTTGGAGTGGGATTTTAGTCATACCATAGGAAGAGTTCAAGGATAGTTCAGAAACCCTGCTCTCATTATTCTCGTCATAGAGGGGACTCAAAGAAGCGAAGTACCAATAGGTACTTTACTTCTCAAAATGAAAAAATCCCCTTTCAAAATGGCGTAATGGTGAGGAGAACATTGGGATGAAAAACAGTATGGGACAAATGCCCATTTAGTTAGAAGGAATGAGACGGGCTATTGAATACTTGAGTATTCACATGGAAAAACAAAAGTCAAAACAAAAAGAATAGGAATCCAAGCTTAAGGAACAAAATAAAAAATATAACAAACTGGATAACAACTAAGAAATATGTTATAGCAGTATCTTGGGATTTTCTCTAAGATCCCATTCAATGGCTAGTTTTCCAAATGTCTTCACAAGTTTAGTGAAAGATCAAGTTGTCAAAAAGCATTATATGCAATATATTGCAATGGCCATGATAGGACAACATAATATTCATGGATAATAAGACCTTGAGAAGGATGGCACATCAATGGAGATGAATCACAATGAGATATCAATGGAGATTATCACAACGGCTACAAATTGGGTCTTGAATAATTTGTTTATGTTATTTCAGTCCCAACAATCTGAGAAGGCCCATAATGGGAAACATTGTTTATACTTGAAATTTGTTGTATATACATCATGATCATTGTGCACCCATCTGAAGGAAGAATGAATGTAAATCTTTTCAGGTACCATAATTTTAAAGTTCAATAAAAGAGAGTTCATGTTGTATTTTTTTTAAATCTTGCAATTTGTTGTATGTCCAAGTTTTCTTGGTTGGATGGAAAGTTATTCTGCCGTCTATTTTATTTGTACACCAAGTTGTTGCCATGTTTTCATTTTTACAGGGAATTAGTTGTGTTGCATCTTTTTGTCTTGTTAATTTAAAAGTTGTGTTATTTGTTATAGCAACAATATCAATGTTTAAGATCATGATTTTTTAAATGTTGTAGTTTTATTTTTTCTAAAAAGATGCAACTAGTGATTTTTTAAATGTTGTAGTTTTATTCTTTCTAAAAAAATGCAACTGGTTACTTCTTTCCAGAGAGGGTTGAATTTAACAGGTTAGTTGTTCAATATTGATTGCCAAGATTATGGTGTTAATTTTTTTGCATTTTTAACTTTAAAATAAAAAGGTGTATGGCCATAATACAATTTTTAAGGTTTTGCTTAATAATATTATGAATTTATGAAAGTTATGATTGTAAAAGATTATGTATTTAAACCTGAAAAGGTTGTTATAGTATTGCTTTTCAAAATAAAAATAAAAATAGTTTTTAAATACAATCCATAAAAAACAAAAAATTGAAAATTTTATATCAAATAAATGACGTCATTATAACTCAAAAATGTTTAGAAAACAAATTTGATGATGATGGTTTAATGATAACAATAAATAAACATTAATATTGTTAGAGATTTAGCTCTCGAGGCACTCTGCATGTTTTTGTCTTGTATGCAGAAGTGACCATGCACTAGTTAGGCTACTTTACTTTGTAATGTTGTTTTATAAAGTTTAAAGTGACTCTTATGTAACTTTCTGAAGAAAAAAAAGTGACTCTTATGTAAATGGGACTTTTTATAAAGTATTCCTTTGTTTTAATTTTATAAAGTGACTTTATGAGATAAAGTGCACTTGTTTCATAAGGTAAGTGTGACTTTATTAAAATTAAATGCAACCGCATTTGGGAGGGGAATTTCTCAACCCCTGATCTTGAAAAGGCAAGATTTAATCTTAGCCTTTGGATTTAGGGAATGTGGAAGGTGAAAATTCACTCTCAAATTATAAGAGAGAACCTAGGGTAGTGTGCAAAACAAGTTGAAGGAAATCATTTCCAAGAGTAAGCATTTGGTTGAGTTATTTATAGAGAAAGAGAGGGAGATGCATTTTTCTTAAGTGTGCACGAATCCCAAGGAGAAAAAAATTCTCAACAGGGCATGAATCCCAAGGAGATGGGCACATTTCCCAAGGCATAAATTTCTATTGAGTAATATTGTTTTGTACAGTCTGTACGATACAGCAATAGCACAAATTTCGAGACAAATTATGGGCATGATTTTCGAGAAGAAGAGAAGAAAGTGGGCACAAAAATCCATGCAGGTTGTACTGTCAGGTGGGCACAGAAATTGAGGAATCTGGTACAGTCAATTAATGCTGAAATAAATGTTGTTGTAAATTAATTTTATGCCTGATAAATGCTGCAGTAAAATTTCTCTTGAATTGGTTTTCCATAGGGTGGGGTTTGTTGAGGGTCACATTGACCAAATTTCTATTGTTTTATGGGTTTATCGGTATGTTGTTTTTATGTGATTTTTTCGCTACTACAGACTTAGTTTCAGTGTTTCATCTTGTTGGGTCATTGATGCATGAGAAGTGTTTTTATTAATGACAAGTTTAAATCTAAAATCTGGGTAAACCAAGTGTTTGACAAAAGTATGAATTTTTGTCAATATTTCTATAGGGTATTAGAGCTGAGGCTATGTGTTTATAGTTGATTGTGGGTACTCCAGTAGTGTTGAGTTGTTGGCAAAGGGTTCTTGTTTTTTTTTTTAACAACTTGTATATTGGAATACCTTATCTAGATGTGACTTGCAGGTAGTGGGGAAGAGTGAAGCTATTGCTCTTTTGATGGTCCATTTTTTTTTTCTTTGATAGCAGAGATGGCTACTTGTATCAGATATGAGGATCGGTTGGATGGTATGTCCAACTACTTGCAGTGGAAAGTTAGGATGACTATTGTTCTCAAGGAAAACAAGCTATGGATCATAGTTAGCACCATGGTAACTCCTCCTCCCAATATTGATCATGTTGCTTTGGATATGCATGAGGTAAAAGAGGCCAAAGCTCAAAGGTTGATTCTCGATGGTATAAGGGACCACCTTATTCCACATGTAGCTGAGAAGAATATTGCTTATAATATGTGGACTACATTGAAAGGATTGCATGAGGCTAAGAATGAGAACCGAATAATGGCTCTCATGGAAAAATTGCAGGGAACCAAGATGGCCATGGGTGAGAGTGTAGCTTCTTTTATTACTTGGGTGGACCAAATAAAAGACGAGCTAGCTGAAGTTGGAGAAGTCATTTATGATTCTGAGTTAGTAAGAATAGCCTTGAAAGGCTTCACGAAGGAATGGTAAGTCTTTGTGAAGTCTGTGGTTTCTTGAGAACAACTTCCGGATTGAAAAAAATTATGAGATGATTTCACTCAGGAGGATATCCAAGAAGGATCTCAAGGTAGTGGACAAAAGGAGGGTGCTAAGAAAGAGAATGTTGTTATTTCTGCTAAGAGACAGAATAATTCCAAGAAGGACTTCAGCAAAGTTCGATGTTTTGCTTGCAACCAGTATGCACACTTTACTTCCCAGTGTCCTGAGAAGAACAAGGAGGAGGAGGAAGATACAATTGCTACAACTATAGCAGAAGAAGAGGACTTTGCAAGAAGATTCGAGGAGTTCTCATTGTTCTACCTTATTTCTAGTGTCGGTAGCAATGGATTAGTTCAGAATGGTACTTGGTATGTTGACAGTGGAGCCTCGCGTCATATGACCAAAATATGGCATATATTCCATATAATTTCTTAGACTGGTCCTTATCGGTTCGTTCAATAAAAAGGGGGATAGTCACGTGCAGTGCGTCGAGTTGGAAATGTGAGATTCAGACTTAGTCATGGAGGATACATTAATTAGGATGGGGTCCTCTTTGTTCCAGGTATGTGATCCAGATGGGGATCGATGGCTACCCACCTACTCCACTGGCTCAAAACAATTGTCCATTGTGGCAGTTTCCTAGTTATTTTTCTGCAATTTTTTGAGTCCTAAATTTTTGGGGGCATTTTGAGGCCCTAAACGACGTTTTTTGGAGATTTGGGGCCAAATGGTTGCTTTCAAAATGCATTTGGTTAACCATACGTTGTGAATCATAGATAGACTTTTCCAACAAGCTATTGAACGCCCAAATCGGAGATCGTATGCAAAAGTTATGACCCTGGGAAGTTGACTGTTCAACTTACCACCGTGGGGCCGCAAACTTTATGACGGTTCATCTTCTAGGGTTACGTTTTGGGACTTTTGGGGTTCTCACCTCATTATTATTATAAATAGGCCCTTTTGGCCTCATTTTGTATTAAGCTTGGCACGAATGAGCATAGCAACCACATCTCTTCTCAGAGATAGCTACCACCATTCTAGCAATTGTATTACAGCCTGTTCTATTTCCACCATTTAATAGAATATGTGTTTACTGTATCTTTGTTATCTTTGCAAAATGTCTGTTATTATGACTCTATATATGTTCTTTCATTTAGTTCACGCATAAATCCGGATCAGTGGTATCAGAGCAATCTGCTCTTTGATTGTTTCTCGGCGCATGTCCCCGACGAGGTCTGAGTACAGAGAGTTTGGTCTCGAAATAGTTTCACTTGATCATCCTCGATGTCCCAAACGACCTCCAACAGTGAAAGAAAAGAGAGACGATGGAGCAGGAGATCCTATCAATTCGTTGCTCAAGGAAGCCCTTGAGCGACAGAGGAACGACATGATGAATATTTTCGCCCAAATCCTTCGGCGAATGTCGGCCGCAGCAAGTGCATCTTCAACAAGTACTCGGTTCGGGGATGCAACTCCCTTCAAGGTATAAGTTAACTTTGATATTCCTTTATTTGAAGGCAATATTGATGCAGATGCCCTGGATAATTGGTTGAATGTTCTAGAAGGGTATTTCTCTGTCCACAATCTTTTCGACAGAGAAAACATCACCTTTGTGCTCCTTAAGGCAGTCCCCCATGTCCAAAATTGGTGGGGTACTTATTGTGAGCAAAACTCATCAGACGATTCTGGAATGTTTGAAACAAATCCCATTTGGGCCTCTTTCATAGATGCCATCAAGGAACAGTATTACCCTATGGGAAAATATGATGGCCAGTACACAAAATGGACCATTCTGCGTCAAGAAAGGGACCAAACGGTGTCGGAGTACACCAACAAATTGCATACCCTGTGGACAAAGCTGAGTATCAAAGACTTCGAGCGGCACCTAATCCTGAAATATCGTAGTGGTCTACATCGGTCCATCCGAACTGAGATGGACTTCCTCGACATATCTTCACTTGGATCTGCCTATCGGTATGCTGTCAAAATCGAGGAGAAATTTCGACAAAAGAACAAGCGAGACTCTAGACCTACGAATCCACCATAGAAGCAAGGCAAGGGAAACACTAGCTCACAGAACACAACAAAAGAAAATGACAACCAGTCCCCGCCACAAGCAAAGAAGGGAGATCAAAAGATAAATAAGGACACTGGTGAGTGGTGCAAATTTCATAAAATCCCTTGGCACAACACTGATGAATGTGGCTCAAAGCACTCATTAGTGGGCGAGATCAAATCTTCAGAATCAGATCCTGATTCTGATTCTGAACCCAATGCCACAGCCGCACACAATGGGAGGCAAATCATTGATGCAGACCCCACTGCCACTGTTGCTACCGCACAAATTCAACTAGAGGATCCTGAAGAGTCTGAGGTAGAGGAGCGCCTCTTCCACTCGCAGATGTGGGTGAAGGGAATTCCTCTACATTTTGTTGTTGACAATGACAGCCAAAAGAACCTGATCTCAGCAGAAGTCATCAAAGGATTGGAGCTTCCTACGACACCACACCTGCAACCTTACAGCATCGGTTGGCTAAGCCAAGGAAGAGGTATCTGCATTACTCAACAATGCCTCCTACCATATGGCATCAAGCCTTTCAAAGACGAGGTACTGTGTGATGTGGCCCCACTTGAAGTATGTGATGTTCTTTTAGGATAACCATATATGTGGAAGCGTCATGATGTATATGAGTCACGGCCTCGCAGTGTCATTGTTACTTTGGGAGGAAAACTCTATCGAATACCAGGGACCGTTGCACCTAACAAAGTATCGCAAGGTACGAAGATAATCTCCCACATCAGAAAATTATTCCTCTTCACAATTGCGTCTGAAGGTGAACATAAGATCACAGAGACCTCCACACCCTCTACACAGGGTGTCTCTGCTCATCAGACACAAGAAGAAGATAGAGCCATTGTTTCCTCATCTATCCGAGTATCTCTACAATGCAAGGCCACACATTCAAGGTTCTCCTCCAGAAACAAATCATCCATACAACAATTGCAGCCTTCTCAGGATGTCAAAGAAATGAAGCCTCTTCAATTCAGCAAATGTCGCACCAGAAGATCAACTCAACACACAATTCGAGATATGATACGGGCTTCGACGCAATGGAGACCATTGCTTCCTAAGGAGGGAGGATTGATCCAAATGGAGATCAGTGGCTACCCACCTACTCCACTGGCTCCAAACAATTGTCCATTGTGGCAGTTTCCTAGTTATTTTTCTGCAATTTTTCGAGTCCTACACTTTCGGAGCAATTTTGAGGCCCTAAACGACATTTTTGGGAGATTCGAGGCCAACTAGTTGTCTTTGGCATGCATTTGGCCAACCAAAAGTTGTAAAGCATAGATATACCTTTCCAACGAGCTATCGAACTCCCAAATATGAGATCGTATGCAAACGTTATGACCCTGGGAAGTTGACTGTTCAACTTACCACCGTGGGGCCGCAAACTTTATGACGGTTCATCTTCTAGGGTTACGTTTTGGGACTTTTGGGGTTCTCACCTCATTATTATTATAAATAGGCCCATTTGGCCTCATTTTGTATTAATCTTGGCACGAATGAGCGTAGCAGCCACATCTCTTCTCAAAGATAGCTACCACCATTCTAGCAATTGTATTACAGTATGTTCTATTTCCGCCATTTAATAGAATATGTGTTTACTATAACTTTGTTATCTTTGCAAAATGTCTGTTATGATGACTCTGTATATGTTCTTTCATTCCGTTCACACATAAATCCGGATCAGTCGTATTAGAGCAATCTGCTCTTTGATTGTTTCTTGGCGCATGTCCCCGACGAGGTCCGAGTACAGAGAGTTTGGTCTCGAACTAGTTTCACTTGATCATTCTCGCCGTCCCAAATGACCTCCAATAGTGGAAGAAAAGAGAGACGACGGAGCAGGAGATCCTATCAAGTCGTTGCTCGAGGAAGCCCTCGAGTGACAGAGGAACGAGATCATGGATAGTTTCGCCCAAATCCTTCGGCGAATGCGAGCCGCGGGAAGTGCATCTTCAACAAGCAGCTGGTTCGAGGTTGCAACTCCCTTCAAGGTACAAGTTAACTTTGATATTCCTTTATTTGAAGGCAATATTGATGCAGATACCCTAGATAATTGGTTGAATGTTCTAGAAGGGTATTTCTCCGTCCACAATTTTTCCGACAGAGAAAAGATCACCTTTGCACTCCTTAAGGCAGTCCCCCATGTCTAAAATTGATGGGGTACTTATTGTGAGCAAAACTCATCAGACGATTCTGGAATGTTTGAAACAAATCCCACTTGGGCCTCTTTCATAGATGCCGTCAGGGAACACTATTACCCTGTGGGAAACTATGATGACCACTACACAAAATGGACCATTCTGCGTCAAGAAAGGGACCAGACGATGTCGGAGTACACCAATAAATTCCATACCGTGTGGACAAAGCTTAGTATCAAAGACTCCGAGCGGCTCCTAATCCTGAAATATCGCAGTGGTCTACATCGGTACATTCGAACTGAGATGGACTTCCTCGACATCTATTCACTTGGATCCACCTATCGGTATGCTGTCAAAATCGAGGCAAAATTTCGATAAAAGAACAAGCGAGACTCTGGACCTGCGAATCCACCGAAGAAGCAACGCAAGGGAAACCTTAGCCCACAGAACATAGCAAAAGAACATGACAACCACTCCCCGCCACAAGCAAAAAAGGAAGATCGAAAGACAAAGAACGACACTGGTAAGTGGTGCGAATTTCATAAAATCCCTTGGCACAACACTGATGAATGTCGCTCAAAGCACTCATTAGTGGCCGAGATCAAATCTTCAGAATCAGATCCTGATTTTGATTCTGAACCCAATGCCACAACCGCACACAATGGGAGGCAATTCATTAATGCAGACCCCACTGCCACTATTGCTACCACACAGATTCAACTAGAGGATCCTGAAGAGTCAGAGGCAGAGGAGCGCCTATTCCACTCGCAGATGTGGGTGAAGGGAATGCCTCTACATTTTGTTGTTAACAACGGCAGCCAAAAGAACCTGATCTCAACAGAAGTCGTCAAGAGATTGGAGCTTCCTACAACACCACACCCACAACCTTACAGCATCGGTTGGCTAATCCAAGGACGAGGTATCCGCATTACTCAACAATGCCTCCTACCATATGGCATCAAGCCTTTCAAAGATGAGGTATTGTGTGATGTGGCCCCACTTGAAGTATGTGATGTTCTTTAAGGACAACCATATATGTGGAAGCGTCATGCTGTATATGAGTCACGGCCTCGTAGTGTCATTGTTACTTTGGGAGGAAAACTCTATCAAATACAAGAGACCGTTGCACTTAACAAAGTCTCGCAAGGTAAAAAGATAAGCTCCCACATTAGAAAATTATTCCTCTTCACAATTGTGTCTGAAGGAGAACATAAGATCACAGAGACCTCCACACCCTCTGCACAAGGTCTCTCTGCTCATCAGACACAAGAAGAAGACAGAGCCATTGTTTCCTCATCTATCCGAGTACCTCTACAATGCAAGGCCATGCATTCAAGGTGCTCCTCCAGAAACTAATCATCCATACAACAATTACAGCCTTCTCAGGATGTCAAAGAAAGGAAGCCTCTTCACTTCAGCAAATGTCACACCAGAAGATCAACTCAACACACAGTTCGATATATGATACAGGATTCGATGCAATGGAGACCATTGCTTCCTAAGGAGGGAGGATTGATCCAGATGGAGATCGGTGGCTACCCACCTACTCCACTAGCTCAAAACAATTGTCCATTGTGGCAGTTTCCTAGTTATTTTTCTGCAATTTTTCGAGTCCTAAACTTCTGGAGCCATTTTGAGGCCCTAAACGACGTTTTTTGGAGATTCGGGGCCAGATGGTTGCCATCGGCTTGCTTTTGGCTGACATATAGTTGTAAAGCATATATAGACCTTTCCAATGAGCTATCGAACGCCCAAATCAAAGATCGTATGCAAAAGTTATGACCCCAGGAAGTTGACTCTTCAACTTACCACCGTGGGGCCGCAAACTTTATGACAGTTCATCTTCTAGGGTTACGTTTTGGGACTTTTGGGGTTCTCACCTCATTATTATTATAAATAGGCCCCTTTGGCCTCATTTTGTATTAACCTTGGCACGAATGAGCGTTGCAGCCACATCTCTTCTCAGAGATAGCTACCACCATTCTAGCAATTGTATTACAATCTATTCTATTTCCGCCATTTAATAGAATATGTGTTTACTGTATATTTGTTATCTTTGCAAAATGTTTGTTATTATGACTTTGTATATGTTATTTCATTTCATTCACACATAAATCCGGATCAGTGGTATCAGAGCAATCTTCTCTTTGATTATTTCTCGGTGCATGTCCCCGACGAGGTCCGAGTATAGAGAGTTTGTTCTCGAACTAGTTTCACTTGATCATTCTCACCGTCCCAAATGAAATCCAATGGCGGAAGAAAAGAGAGACGACGGAGCAGGAGATCCTATCAAGTCGCTACTCGAGGAAGCCCTCGAGCGACAGAGGAATGAGATGATGGATAGTTTCGCCCAAATCCTTCGGCGAATGCGGGCCGCGGTAAGTGCATCTTCAACAAGCAGAAGGTTCGGGGTTGCAAATCCCTTCAAGGTACAAGTTAACTTTGATATTCCTTTATTTGAAGGCAATATTGATGCAGATACCCTGGATAATTGGTTGAATGTTCTAGAAGGGTATTTCTCTATCCACAATTTTTCCGACAGAGAAAATATCACCTTTGCGTTCCTTAAGGCAGTCCCCCATGTCCAAAATTGGTGGGGTACTTATTGTGAGCAAAACTCATCACACGAGTCTGGAATGTTTGAACAAATCCCACTTGGGCCTCTTTAATATATTCCATCAGGGAACAGTATTACCCTGTGGGAAACTATGATGACCAGTACACAAAATGGACCATTCTGCGTCAAGAAAGGGACCAGACGGTGTCCGAGTACACCAACAAATTTCATACCCTACGGACAAAGCTGAGTATCAAAGACTCTGAGCGGAACCTAATCCTGAAATATCGCAGTGGTCTATATCGGTACATCTGAACTGAGATGGACTTCCTCGACATCTCTTCACTTGGATCTACCTATCGGTATGTTGTCAAAATCGAGGAGAAATTTCGACAAAAGAACAAGCGAGACTCTGGACCTACGAATCCACCGCAAAAGCAAGGCAAGGGAAACCCTGGCCCACAGAACACAGCAAAAGAAAATGACAACCAGTCGCCGCCACAAGCAGAGAAGGGAGATCGAAAGACAAAGAAGGACACTGGTAAGTGGTGCGAATTTCATAAAATCCCTTTGCACAACACTAATGAATGTCGCTCAAAGCACTCATTAGTGGCCGAGATCAAATCTTCAAAATCAGATCCTTATTCTGATTCTGAACCCAATGCCACAGCCGCACACAATGGGAGGCAAATCATTGATGCAGACCCCACTGCCACTGTTGCTACTGCACAGATTCAACTAGAGGATCTTAAAGAGTCAGAGGCAGAGGAGCGCCTATTCGACTCGTAGATATGGGTGAAGGGAATGCCTCTACATTTTGTTGTTGACAACAGCAGCCAAAAGAACCTGATGTCAGCAAAAGTCGTCAAGAGAATGGAGCTTCCTACAACACCACACCCGCAACCTTACAGCATCGATTGGCTAAGCCAAGGACGTGGTATCCGCATTACTCAACAATGCCTCCTACCATATGGCATCAAGCCTTTCAAAGACAAGGTACTGTGTGATGTGGCCCCACTTGAAGTATGTGATGTTCTTTTAGTACAACCATATATGTGGAAGCATCATGCTATATATGAGTCACGTCCTCGCAGTGTCATTGTTACTTTGGGAGGAAAACTCTATCGAATACCAGAGACCATTGCACCTAACAAAGTCTTTCAGGGTAGGAAGATAAGATCCCACATCAGGAAATTATTTCTCTTCACAATTGCGTCTGAAGGAGAACATAAGATCACAGAGACCTCCACACCCTCTACACAGGGTGTCTCTGCTCATCAGACACAAGAAGAAGACAGAGCCAGTGTCTCCTCATCTATCCGAGTACCTATACAATGCAAGGCCACGCATTCAAGGTGCTCCTCCAGAAACAAATCATCCATACAACAATTACAGCCTTCTCAGGATGTCAAAGAAAGGAAGCCTCTTCACTTCAGCAAATGTCGCACCAGAAGATCAACTCAACACACAGTTCGAGATATGATACAGGATTCGATGCAATGGAGACCATTGCTTCCTAAGGAGGGAGGATTGATACAGATGGATATCGGTGGCTACCCACCTACTCCACTGGCTCAAAACAATTGTCCGTTGTGGCAGTTTCCTAGTTATTGTTCTGCAATTTTTTGAGTCCTAAACTTTTGGGGCCATTTTGAGGCCCTAAATGACGTTTTTTTGAGATTCTAGGCCAAATTATTTCCATCAGCATGCTTTTCATTAACAAAAAGTTGTAAAGCATAGATAGACCTTTCCAATGAGCTATCGAACGCCCAAATCGAAGATCGTATGCAAAAGTTATGACCCCGGGAAGTTGACTCTTCAACTTACCACCGTGGGGCCGCAAACTTTATGACGGTTCATCTTCTAGGGTTAGGTTTTGGGAATTTTTGGGTTCTCACATCATTATTATTATAAATAGGCCCCTTTGGCCTCATTTTGTATTAACCTTGGCATGAATGAGCGTTGCAGCCACATCCCTTCTCAGAGATAGCTACCACCATTCTAGCAATTGTATTACAGTCTGTTCTATTTCCGCCATTTAATAGAATATGTGTTTATTGTATCTTTGGTATCTTTGCAAAATGTCTGTTATTATGAATCTATATATGTTCTTTCATTTCGTTCATGCATAAATCTGGATCAGTGGTATCAGAGCAATCTACTCTTTGATTGTTTCTCGGCGCATGTCCCCGACGAGGTCCGAGTATAGAGAGTTTGGTCTCGAACTAGTTTCACTTGATCATTCTCGCCATCCCAAACAACCTCCAATGGCGGAACAAAAGAGAGACGATGGAGCAGGATATCAAGTCGCTTCTTGAGGAAGCCCTCGAGTAACAGAGGAACGAGATGATGGATAGTTTCGCCCAAATCCTTCGACGAATGCTGGCCGCGGCAAGTGCATCTTCAACAAGCAGCCGGTTTGGGGATGCAACTCCCTTCAAGGTACAAGTTAACTTTGATATTCCTTTATTTGAAGGCAATATTGATGCAGATGCCCTGGATAATTGGTTGAATGTTCTAGAAGGGTATTTCTCTGTCCACAATTTTTTCGACAGAGAAAAGATCACCTTTGCGCTCCTTAGGGCAGTCCCCCATGTCCAAAATTCGTGGGGTACTTATTGTGAGCAAAACTCATCAGATGAGTCTAGAATGTTTGAAACAAATCCCACTTAGGCCTCTTTCATAGATGTTGTCATCGAATAGTATTACCCTGTGGGAAACTATGATGACCAGTACACAAAATGGACCATTCTGCATCAAGAAAGGGACCAGACGGTGTCGGAGTACACCAACAAATTTCATACCCTGCGGACAAATTTGAGTATCAAAGACTCCGAGCGGCACCTAATCCTGAAATATCGCAGTGGTCTACATCGGTACATCTGAACTGAGATGGACTTCCTTGACATCTCTTCACTTGGATCCACCTATCGGTATGCTGTCAAAATCGAGGAGAAATTTCGACAAAAGAACAAGCGAGACTCTGGACCTGTGAATCCACCGCAGAAGCAAGGCAAGGGAAACCCTGGCCCACATAACACAACAAAAGAAAATGACAACCAGTCCCCGCCACAAGCAAAGAAGGGAGATCGAAAGACAAAAAAGGACACTGGTAAGTGGTGCGAATTTCATAAAATCCCTTGGCACAACACTAATGAATGTCGCTCAAAGCAGTCATTAGTGGCCGAGATCAAATCTTTAGAATCAGATCCTGATTGTGATTCTAAACCCAATGCCACAGCCGCACATAATGGGAGGCAAATCATTGATGCAGACCCCACTACCACTGTTGCTACCGCACAGATTCAACTAAAGGATCTTGAAGAGTTAGAGGCAGAGGAGTGCCTATTCCACTCGCAGATGTGGGTGAAGGGAATGCCTCTACATTTTTTTGTTGACAACGACATCCAAAAGAACCTAATCTCAGCAGAAGTCGTCAAGATATTGGAGCTTCCTACAACACCACACCCGCAACCTTATAGCATCAGTTGACTAAGCCAAGGATGGGGTATCTACATTACTCAACAATGCCTCCTACCATATGGCATCAAGCCTTTCAAAGACGAGGTACTGTCTGATGTGGCCCCACTTGAAGCATGTGATGTTCTTTTAGGACAACCATATATGTGGAAGCGTCATGCTGTATATGAGTCACGGCCTCGCAGTGTCATTGCTACTTTGGGAGGAAAACTCTATCGAATACTAGAGACCGTTGCACCTAACAAAATCTCGCAAGGTAGGAAGATAAGCTCCCACATCAGAAAATTATTCATCTTCACAATTGCGTCTGAAGGAGAACATAATATCACAGAGACCTCCACACCCTCTGCACAGGGTGTCTCTGCTCATCAGACACAAGAAGAAGACAGAGCCATTGTTTCCTCATCTATCCGGGTACCTCCACAATGCAAGGCCATGCATCCAAGGTGCTCCTCTAGAAACAAATCATTCATACAACAATTACAGCCTTCTCAGGATGTCAAAGAAAGGAAGCCTCTTCACTTCAGCAAATGTCGCACCAGAAGATCAAATCAACACACAGTTCGAGATATGATACAGGATTTGACGTAATGGAGACCATTTCTTCCTAAGGAGGGAGGATTGATCCAGATGAATATCAGTGGCTACCCACCTACTCCACTGGTTGAAAACAATTGTCCATTGTGGCAGTTTCCTAGTTATTTTTCTGCAATTTTTCGAGTCCTAAACATCCGGAACCATTTTGAGGCCCTAAACGACATTTTTTGGAAATTTGGGGCCAAATGGTTGCCATCGGCATGCATTTGCACAACCAAAAGTTGTAAATCATAGATAGACCTTTTCAACAAGCTATCGAACGCCCAAATCGGAGATCGTATGCAAAAGTTATGACCCCGAGAAGTTGACTGTTCAACTTACCACCGTGGGGCCGCAAACTTTATGACGATTCATCTTCTAGGGTTACGTTTTGGGAATTTTGGGGTTCTCACCTCATTATTATTATAAATAGGCCCCTTTGTCCTCATTTTGTATTAAGCTTGGCATGAATGAGCGTAGCAGTCATATCTCTTCTCAGAGATAGCTACCACCATTCTAGCAATTGTATTACAGTCTGTTCTATTTCCGCCATTTAATAGAATATGTGTTTACTGTATCTTTGTTATCTTTGCAAAATGTCTAGTATTATGACTCTGGATATGTTCTTTCATTTTGTTCACACATAAATCCGGATCAGTGGTATCATAGCAATCTGCTCTTTGATTGTTTCTCGGCGCATGTCCCCGACAAGGTCCGAGTAAAGAGAGTTTGGTCTCGAACTAGTTTCACTTGATCATTCTCGCCGTCCCAAACGACCTCCAATGGCGGAAT
This sequence comes from Pseudotsuga menziesii, assembly GCA_001517045.1. Lineage (NCBI taxonomy): Eukaryota > Viridiplantae > Streptophyta > Pinopsida > Pinales > Pinaceae > Pseudotsuga > Pseudotsuga menziesii. The sequence goes on from LPNX011015364.1 coordinate 144,904, forward strand.
AAAAGAGAGACGACGGAGCAGGAGATCCTATCAAGTCGCTGCTTGAGGAATCTCTTGAGCGACAGAGGAACGAGATGATGGATAGTTTCGCCCAAATCCTTCGGCGGATGCCGGCCGCGGAAAGTGCATCTTCAACAAGCAGCTGGTTCGGGGATGCAACTCCCTTCAAGGTACAAGTTAACTTTGGTATTCCTTTGTTTGAAGGAAATATTGATGCAGATGCCCTGGATAATTGGTTGAATGTTCTAGAAGGGTATTTCTCTGTCCACAATTTTTTCGATAGAGAAAACATCACCTTTGCGCTCCTTAAGGCAGTCCTCCATGTCCAAAATTGGTGGGGTACTTATTGTGAGCAAAACTCATCAGACGAGTCTAGAATGTTTGAAACAAATCCCACTTGGGCCTCTTTCATAGATGCCATCAGGGAACAGTATTACCTTGTGGGAAACTATGATGACCAGTACACAAAATGGACCATTCTGCGTCAAGAAAGGGACCAGAAGGTGTCGTAGTACACCAACAAATTTCATACCCAGTGGACAAAGCTAAGTATCAAAGACTCCGAGAGGCACCTAATTCTGAAATATCGCAGTGGTCTACATCGGTACATCCGAAATGAGATGGACTTCCTCGACATCTCTTCACTTGGATCCGCCTATCAGTATGCTGTCAAAATCGAGGAGAAATTTTGACAAAAGAACAAGCAAGACTCTGGACCTGCGAATCCACCGCAGAAGCAAGGCAAGGGAAACCCTGGCCCATAGAACACAGCAAAATAAAATGACAACCACTCCCCGCTACAAGCAAAGAAGGGAGATCGAAAGACAAAGAAGGACACTGGTAAGTGGTGCGAATTTCATAAAAGCCCTTGGCACAACACTGATGAATGTCGCTCAGAGCAGTCATTAGTGGCCGAGATCAAATCTTCAGAATCAGATCTTGATTCTGATTCTAAATCTAATGCCACAGCCGCACACAATGGGAGGCAAATCATTGATGCAGACCCCACTGCCACTGTTGCTACCGCACAGATTCAACTAGAGGATCCTGAAGAGTCAAAGGCAGAGGAGTGCCTATTCCACTCGTAGATGTGGGTGAAGGGAATGCCTCTACATTTTGTTGTTGACAATGGCAGCCAAAAGAACCTGATCTCAGCAGAAGTCGTCAAGAGATTGGAGCTTCCTACAACACCACACCCGCAACCTTATAGCATCAGTTGGCTAAGCCAAGGACGAGGTATCCGCATTACTCAAAAATTCCTCCTACCATATGGAATCAAGCCTTTCAAAGATGAGGTACTGTGTGATGTGGCCCCACTTGAAGTATGTGATGTTCTTTTAGGACAACCATATATGTGGAAGCGTCATGCTGTATATGAATCACGGCCTCGCAGTGTCATTGTTACTTTGGGAGGAAAACTCTATCGAATACCAGAGACCGTTGCACCTAACAAAGTCTCGCAAGGTAGGAAGATAAGCTCCCACATCAGAAAATTATTCCTCTTCACAATTGCGTCTGAAGGAGAACATAAGATCACAGAGACCTCCACACCCTCTACACAGGGTGTCTCTGCTCATCAAACATAAGAAGAAGACAGAGCCATTGTTTCCTCATCTATCCGAGTACCTCTACAATGCAAGGCCATGCATTCAAGGTGCTCCTCCAGAAACAAATCATCCATACAACAATTACAGCCTTCTTAGGATGTCAAAGAAAGGAAGCCTCTTCACTTCAGCAAATGTCGCACCAGAAGATCAACTCAACACACAGTTCAAGATATGATACGGGATTCGACACAATGGAGACCATTGCTTCCTAAGGAGGGAGGATTGATCCAAATGGAGATCGGTGGCTACCCACCTACTCTACTGGCTCAAAACAATTGTCCATTGTGGCAGTTTCCTAGTTATTTTTCTGCAATTTTTCGAGTCCTAAACTTTCGGGGCCATTTTGAGACCCTAAACGAAATTTTTTGGAGATTCGAGGCCAAATGGTTTCCATCAGCATTTGTTTAGTTGACCAAAAGTTGTAAATCATGTATAGACCTTTCCAACGAGCTATCGAACGCCCAAATCGGAGATCGTATGCAAAAGTTATGACCCTGGGAAGTTGATTGTTCAACTTACCACCGTGGGGCCGCAAACTTTATGACGATTCATCTTCTAGAGTTACGTTTTGGGATTTTTAGGGTTCTCACCTCATTATTATTATATATAGGCCCATTTGGCCTCTTTTTGTATTAATCTTGGCATGAATGAGCGTAGCAGCCACATCTCTTCTCAGAGATAGCTACCACCATTCTAGCAATTGTATTACTGTCTGTTCTATTTCCGCCATTTAATAGAATGTGTTTACTGTATCTTTGTTATATTTGCAAAATGTCTGTTATTATGACTCTGTATATGTTCTTTCATTTAGTTCACGCATAAATCCAGATCAGTATGAGGGTACACTTTCTCTCGGTCTCAACCTTGGAAGATGCAGGGTATTCGACATTGTTTCGGAGGGGACATGTGTATATTTTTCTAGATAGAGATGATATGGGTCATGTTTATATATACTCGAAGAGAGAGGGACGGATTGATCCATATATGATTGGTGATCGGTTTGATGATTTGTACAAGTTTAGTGCACAACCCATGGTTGGTCAATCGGATGAGGAGCAGGAGGCTACTGAGGCTGCAATGGCGCCAAGAGTACAATATCGAATTTCGATGAAAGAGATGGAGTATCTTCTGAGTACTAGCAGGAGGATCATCTAGCATGAGTGAACCAACTCTCAAGAGTGGAGAATTTATTCTGTTAGGAGCTCAGGGTTCAGGATGGCTTCCAAAAGGTTATCTTCATATTCAAGTTCAGTGTAGGTAGTAGCATTGGTTTTGGGTTCCGAGGGAGCTCCTACATCGAACAGTGTGATGAATTTGAGAACGCAAGTTGTTGATGATGGCAATGAGTACCTCCCTCGCTAAGAAGGAGTGTTATAGATTTAGATCTCGAGCTAGCACTCCACATGTTTTTGTCTTGTATGCAGAAGTGACCATGCACTAGATAGGCTACTTTACTTTGTAATGTTGTTTTATAAAGTTTAAAGTGACACTTATGCAAATGGGACTTTTTATAAAGTATTTCATTGTTTTAATTTTATAAAGTGACTTTATGAGATAAAGTGCACTTGTTTCATAAAGTAAAGGTGACTTTACTAAAATTAAATGTGACCACTTTTGGTTGGGAAGTTTCTCAACCCTTGATCTTGAAAAGGAAAGATTTAATCTTGGCCTTTAGATTTAGGGAATGGGGAAGGTGAAAAGCCACTCTCAAGCTATCAGAGAGAGCCTAGGGTAGTGTGCATGACAAGCTGAAGGAAATCATTTCCAAGAGTGAGCATTTGGATGAGTTATTTGCAAAGAGAGAGGGAGATGCATTTTTTCTCAATTCTCAAGAGGGAACGAATCCCAAGGAGGTGGGAACATTTCCCAAGACATTTATTTCTACTGAGTAGTACTATTCTGTAGAGTCTATATTGTACAGCAGTGGCACAAATTTCAAGAAACGTTTTGGGCATGCTTTTCGAGAAGAAAAGAACAAATTGCGCACAAAAATATGTACATGACATTGTCAGCTGGGAACGGAAATCGAGGTGGGCATAGAATTCGAATTGGGCACAAAAATCGAGGAATCTGGTACAGTCATTTAATGCTGAAATAAATGATGTTGTAAATTAATTTTTTGCATGATAAATGTTGCAATAAAATTTCTCTTAGACTGGTTTTCCATAGGGTGGGGTTTTTCTAGGGTCACATTAAACAAATTTATGTTTTTTTGTGGGTTTATCAGTCTGTTGTTTTTTATGTGATTTTTTTGCTGCTACAGACTTAGTTTTAGTGTTTCATCTTGTTGGGTTAGGGTTATTGATGCATGAGAAGTGTATTTATTAATGACAAGTTTTAAGTCTAAAATCTAGGTAAACTAAGTGTTTGAAAAAAGTCTAAATTTTGGTCAATATTTCTACAAACATTTACTATATTTATGATATTTTGGTATCAAATCCTTATGGATTAAGGTTTTGAAATCACTATGTAGATAAACTTTTTGTCCTTAGATTTTTTACTTGGATATGTTTGGGAAGCTAAAATCAATTGTAGATATCATTTAAGATCCAAAAAAAAGGAGAATGTTTTTGGTGAATCGGGTTTAGAAAGGAGTCTAGGACTTGATCTGGACTATTATTTTGTGCCTTTCATTGTTGGGTGAAAATCATCCTGCCCCATGTACAAGAAAAATTATTGAAATAAATTCAACAAAAAAAACATAAGTTCTACCACAAGGATCCTTAGAGTAGGGAAAAACCCTAATAAGGTTCCCAAATGATTATTTGGTTTTGGAAGTCCCTCCAAAGGTTTAGAATTTCTTGGAAAATTAATGAAATACTAGGACTTCATTGCCTTAGATGTTGTTAAAAATTAATGGGGAATTCTTGTTGTTTGGAAAAGTAAATTCTCTTATTTAATTCGTTTGATATTGATTCCAGTATCTATATATATTTATGTTTAAAGATTTGGATTGTAATATCTCGATGATTAATTGATATGGTCTTTATGATGATAAAAGTGTATCTGGAAAGGTTCCTTCCATTTTGGGTGCATTAAGGATGACAATGGTGTCATTAGGGGGATTTAAATTTCAATAGATCAATGGTATGGGATTAATATGCTAGATTACACAAGCAAACAATTTTTTTTAGACACAATATAGAAGATGTTGGCTTAGTAGATGTTGAATCCATAAAATTGATTCCGACTAGGGGAACTAACATAATCGGCGGTGTTGCAGTTTCCAAGAGATTAGGATTTTTGTTTTGTTTGTTTATGGGTTCTTAAATCAATCAAATAGGATAAGATCATGCATGGGTGGAGGTAAAGGGAGGCTAAAATAATTTACCCATTCTTATTCAAATAGAGAAAACATAGTTATTGAGATGACAAAAACTATGACCTCAAAACAAGAAATTCATCTCTAAATATCCATATTTTTTAGTCAAAGACACCAAAATCAACACCCAAATCGAAAAGTGGCATTGTCGGTAGCACCCTCTTTTTTCGAGGTTAAAATTATATCCTTTTGTAGTCATGGCCAGGAAAAATCATAACATCAACCCTTGGATCGAAAAGTGGCACCAACAACACCTTTTTTATTTTTTTCAAGTTCATTCTCGAGGTCAAAATATCAACCTATTTGAAACCCTGTCCTTAACAACCAATACCCTTGCCAACAAAACCCTTAAAATCAACCATTGAATCGTAAAGTGGTGGAAACTATAGCCCCCCAAAATTTTGTTCAAGGTCAAAATTTCAACTTTTTGAAGCTATGGTCTTGATAACCGAGACCCTTACAACCAAAACCTTAAACGCAACCCCAGAAATTAAAAGAGGTCCCACCAGCAGTACCCTCAACCTTTTTTCAGACTTAAAATTCCAAGATCTATTAAACCATAGCTCAAAAGTATGATGTGATGCAAATAAAATCATTTTAAAAACTCAAAAAATAGGAAAAATAAAGAAAAATGGGTGGCAAGTAAAGAAAAAACAAAAAAGTGGGGAAAATACAAAATGAGAAGAAATACCATATTTTTATATGATGATGATGATTATGGTTATTAACATCCATTGAGACCGACTTTGGTCTATCAGAAATTAAAAAGGTAAGGATTTAGATGGCATTCTTTAGAATTTTAGTTCTATGCTCGAATATTTTTAAGAGAAGCATTCATAAATCACCATGGTTTGATAAGTTAAAACGTTAGGAAGGTTAATATTGTAGCAAAAAATTTGAAATTCGCTCTAATGTGGGTGTTCACATCACATTCTAAGAGAAAGTGATTTTCATATTCAACCCTCTTGGTGTCAAAAATATGACAAATTCTTTCATCTCACTACGTTTTAGGAATTTTCCAGCACCCTATTTCACTATGGAGCTCATGAGAGTTTGTTCTTATTTTCACAATGTTGATCTTCTTTACGTTAGTTAAAATGGTGAGATACTTTTAATCTTATATATTATGGTTGATCACATCCTCATAACATTTCAATTTTCTCTTATCCTCTAACTCTTTATCGCACCACATCTTCTCCTTAAATTTAGATGCAACAATACTTTTAATATTATCACTAACCTGCAAAGTCGTCTCTTCCATGACTCACCAATGATTTAACCAATCCTTGGAGTCTTTATTCCAACCTTGGTTAAGTAATAGGTGGCTTTCACTGGAGCATGAAGCAATTGTAGGAAGCCTCTTGTCTCCCACGTTATTTATCTTATTATTGTACATTAGGTATGTAGCTAGTCATAGCCATGTTCTCAATCGAGGAGAGACTCAGTTCTTTGAGGAAGATAGGATAAGGTGTATTTCCTTTAATTTTGAAATTATATGTTATAAAACACTTTTGTATTTTCTCTATCCTTCCCCATGATTATATAGATATGTTTTAACTCCAAATTTTACATACATATAAGATAACAAGTGTGACGAGAGTCCTAAAAAGAAGTTTATTCCCATCCCAAAATTGTTTTTAAGTCCACAATAAGCTTTCCACCATCCATTAGTCATTTTCTCAGTGCTATAGTTCTAGTTAAGCTTATGATGAATATCGATTCCGAGATAGCTATATGAAGTCACTTCCTCCAAGTTTTTGTTATCATACATGAAATTATAATAAGTGATCTTTTGGGATTTGATTACCATAACCTTTGTTTTGTCAGTGTTAGTCATACCCATATTAGAGAAATATCCGTAAGAATTTGTACTTTCTTGTCAAGATCATAGGGACTCCTCACCATAAGAACAATATCACCAGCATAGAGAATAAGGATGTTGACTATACCCACCAAATTCATGCTAGCACAACAAACCTCTTCCAATCAATCTTCTAGCTTATTGATGTAAATAGAAAAAGGGTAGGGAATACGCAACTACCTTGCTTGAATCCTATATTACAATTAATTTCTTTTGACTAGCCCTCAGAGTTCCTACACTTTCCAATAATCTTATTGTACAACCATAGTGCAACATCTATCAACTTGAAAGTGACTTTTAGCTCTTATAATCTATTCCAAAGGTTAGAGCAATGTGTCAAATACTTTCCTAAAATCAACAATACAACACAAAAATATTGGTTTTATTATTACAACAATCCTCAACAATGATCCTAAGAGTAACAAGGTGGTCCACAATTGAATGATAACTTCGAAATCTTCCTTGGCATTTAGCTCTTTTTCTGTGATTTCTTAGCCATATGTTGATCCTCTTTTCCAAAAAAATCCATATAATTTTGATAAAAGAGGGCTAATCATAATGGTTCTATAATTAGATGGATTGTTTTTATCTCCACTTTAAAAATATGAACGACAAGGCTTCATGTCCAAGGTTTATGGAAACCCTATTTGACTACTAAATTGAAGAGCATGTGGATATGAGGGATGTCTATAGGCCAAGTGAGTTTTAATATTTTTACTTGGTATCCTTCGATGTTGTTATTTTTTCCTTTTGTGAGTCGCTTAACCCCAAACGCTATGTCTTCTAAATAGAAAGCATATTCCTTTACAGAAAGGGTTTGAATGTTGTCCACAACATCAAGGGATCCGTAAAGCTTTTTAAGGTAGGAATTTCAATCCCTCAAGGGAATCAAATTGTTTTCTTTATTCCTACAACTTAAAATTTTCCTCCAAAACTTAATAAGATCTACCTTAGAGAGGTGAAAAAAATATCTTGGTTTTTATTTATAGAGCACATTTTCCCTTTTTAATTAAGGATTTCTACCAATAGATCTTGTGAGTTGTTAAGGACTCGTTAGAAGCATATCTAATGTCTTTTCTCATAGGCTTGAACTCTTTATCATACCAAGGGTTGGTCATTCTATTCTTCTTTATTACATGACATTGCGATAGAGACCTTGTTAATGGAAGTAGAGAGGGTTGTGGTAAAATTATGATAGAGGTATTCAATATTGTCCTTAGTTAATAGTATACTTAATTCAGTATTTAAATCCATTATGAATATATCAATTTTATTTTATCGAAGATCAAGTGCTTTGGGTTATTATACTTCTCCGTTATCGGCCTTATACGCATGCCAAAGTTTATTTTAGGGGTAAAGGTGTATCGTGAAGGTTCGGCTCATAGTCATTTAAGGCATCAAAATTTACTATTTGGTTATATATGGGGATATTAAATATCACATAATCTAAGACACTCCCCAAACCATGGATACAAGTCATTTGGATTTCAGCAACTTCATAAGACCATTGCAAATTGTTAGATATTAAGAACTACAAAGCCTGATTAGCTTGGTACCTAACAAATACTCAGCCAAGTCTTCAAAATTTATTTTGTATTTGTTAACTAAAACAAGGTCCTCATCTAGCCATATATATAAACAAGGTCATCATCTAACAAGATTATATGTGTGTGTGTGGGTGTGTGAATGAATCTGGTTGAGGAATCTTGTCAACCCCACCATACACATGTATTATTTTTTATGGTTTTTACAATAATAATAAAATATTTTAAAAGAACGTGCTTTTTTTTCTTTATCGTTTTATTTTTTGAGTTGTTTTTTTGTTTTAATTTGGCTTGTCATAGTATTGGGATTTTAAGACACGGTTACAAAAATGTTTTAATTTTAAAATTAAAAGAAAAAGAATAAATATTATTGGTGGAATCTAATTTTTTTCAAGAGTTGATTTTAGAATTTTGGTTATAAGGGTATCAATTGTCGAGGCCATAGCTTTAAAAAAATTGCAATTTTGACCCCAAACAAAAGTGGGAGATGTCATGAAAACAAAATTCATGGTTGGGGGTTGATTTCAAAGGTTTGGTTGCCAATGATACAAGTTGTTAAGTCCAAGATTTCAAAGAAATTTTGATTTTGATTTTTTTTTTAAATGTGTTATTGTTAGAATCACATTTTAAATTGATGGATGATTTTATTATTTTTGTTGGAAATGTTTCAAGGTTGTTAAGGCCATGGTTACAAAATATTATAATTTTAACCTTGCAAAAAAGGGTGCTATCAATAGCACCACTTTTTAAAATAAGGGTAAATATGACCTTTAAAACAATGAGAACTTTAGAGAGTTCTCATCAGGTTGATAACTATGTTAGAAGTGGAATTGTAAATGTATAAACACTTTTAAATTCAACCCTAGTTGGATGGAAGAGGGAGAATTTCAAGACTTTCCTAAGAAAAAGTAGTAAGTGTTTATGTACGATCTAGGGAAACCGCAAGTTTGCATATTGCAACAACTTTGAAAAAAGTAAAGGGCAGTGTGGTAACCTTGGCAACAAATAGGAACAAAACTATGGATAAGGATCTACTTTTCTAAGAGAAATTGAATATTAATGAGTTAGAAATCAGAAGAGAAAAAAATGGAATAGAAAGAGATGGAATGAAAGATAAACAAAAAATACTTCCAGTTAGATAAAGGAGATAAAAAAAATTATTTCATAGTTGTACTAAATGTGAAGAGAGAATATACACAGTTTGTTAAATGAAAAATGTTGAAGAACATACAGTAAAAAAAGATCAAAGTTAGTAGACTTAGGACATTGTTACTATAGTCAATATATAAAGAGCCATTGAGGGAAAACATAGCTGAAATTATGTAGTTAAACTCATTTCCCAATTTTGTACTGGAAGAATATAATGAAATATTGATGGAAGATATTTCCAAGGAGAAATTAAAAACAATGTAGCATCATTTAAGAAGGATAAAAGCTCAAGACCAGATGATTTGTCAATAGTTTTTTTATCGAGTTCTATGATCTAATGGAGGAAGGCCTAATCAAATTTAATGAAGAAGCCTAGAGTGTTCGCTCACAAGGTATTAGGAGTTTCTCAATTCAACCTTCTAGCTTCGATTAAAAAAAAGGAAAATCCAAAACTTTTGATGTGTTCAAACAAATATCCCTTTGTAACTATTTCTACAAAATCATAGCCAACATTCTTGTAATTATGGTTTAAAAAATATTTCCAAAGGTGGGGTTCTTAGATAGAAGGAAAATCCATGAATCTATAAAGGCAATACAAGTGGGTCTTCACACAATATAAATAAATAAATCTCTGACCATCATGATGAAATTGTACTTGTCAAAAGCAAATCATAAATCATAGAAACAATTGGTTATATCTCACACTAAATTTTGTTCACATTGGTTTTAATCACTTGTGGTTAAATGGATAATGAGTTATTCTTGCTCAACTTTTTTTGTGTTTAAAAATGGTTCAACCTCAAAAAACATAATCCAAATGAATACAACTATAATTTTTGTATTCAGATATTCTCAATCTATAGAACATAACTCCATTTGGAAGGAATAAATAATATTGAATATAAATTAATGAGATATGATTACATTACAATTTGATGGACCATTTAAATATGGTCTTATGTGTATTTCAATTGAAAGGCGCATCTCTATCTTTTCCATTAATTACATATCAAATTTATTTAATATTTGACTAATTACTTTTCTTTTATTATTTCATTATTTGTTTATTGATATATTTATATATTATTTTGTCTGTTACATTATCTTTCGATTCAGGATGCTTTGTCCTCGAAGCATACCTTATAAAAATCCTTTATAATTTAAATATAGTAAGTAAAACTATGGTCTATTTCATAAAACCATGCATGGTTTTATGAATTATATTTTTTAACATTTTTTTCTTTCTCTTGCACATAATTCATTTTCCCACTTCTTTGTAATATTTTGTTTCTTACTTCTTGATCCCTTATTCATATTTGGAGTGGAATGAATACTGTCTTCTGGTTGAGGATGCTTTGTCTTCAAAGCATACCTTATAAAACTATTTTATAATTTAAATATAGTAAGTAACACCATGGGTTATTTCAAAAAACCATGTGTGGTTTTATGAATTATATTTTTTTAACTTTTTCTTTTTTTTTCTTTTTCTTGCAGATAATTATTTTCTCGCTTCTTTGTAATATTTTTTTTCTTACTTCTTGATCTCTTTTTCATATTTGGAGTGGAAAATACTTCTTGAATGAAATTAGAATGGCCAAGGCCATTTTTTTTGTCAAAAACCATTTTTTTACCAAAGAAACTCTTAATATGGATGGCTAAAAGCCACAAGAGGTCAAAGACCTAAATTCTGTTGGAAAAAGCAAACTAAATCAGAGGGGGGGTGAATCAATTAATTACCAAAATTTACATTTTAACTCCTTTTATAATAAGACAAAAAAATTAATCAATCCATAAACACTGGGACACGGAATTTTTCATGAGGAAACTCATAAAGGGAAAAAACCTCTTTCTTTAGATGTAGGGGAAACATCAACTTCTTAATACATCAATTTTAGTTGAGTCAATAACTCAAATGAGGCAGCTACCTCTATTTCTTCAGCATCTACTGAAAAGAAGCTTCTACTCCTTTGTACAAGAATCAACTTGTATTGAAGACTTATAGTCTTCTCTAGCTCCTCCCTTCCTCCCTATAGCACAAGCACCAACCTGTTTCACACATTTTCAAACTATTACCTGTTATATTTTTCAAGCCCAACCTGTATCAAATATATAAAAAAATCAAGAACAATACCATCAAATGCTATTCTGCTAAATCTTCTATGTCAAAACCATCTCTATCAAAACCTCTCTCACAACGATCCTGTCAAAACTATATATATTAAAACCTCTTTGTCAAAACCAACTTGTCTCTGTCAAAAGAACTATGTAATTCTATCTCAAAATATCTTAATTTATGCAGCAAGTATAAAACTCAGAACTTCGATGTCGATGATATAAATTATTTCTCAATTCATTTGCATTCAATATCTAGTTACTCTCATCATAATACAGATCATACATACTTTCAATGCATAAAATCTACTTCATTTCAGTGATCAAGATGACTTCTATGTTTCTTCAGGCTACAGTAAACTCATTAACTTTTCAAATCTTTGCATATCATTTAATTCATTTTACTTTCTTATTTCTATAGACTACTTTATTGTTTTATTAACCAATCCACAGTTATATGAGCACACACAGGAAGTGTATTCAATCCAAAGAACCACACAATACTTCCTCTATCTCAACGTACAGGAAATGTACTCAAATTTAAACAATTAGTAGAGGAAATTTGAGGTCTAAAATGGGCCTTATAAGAAAACGTGCCAACAATAAATTTTGTAAGTTGGAATTCAAGAACCAATAGAATTTCAATAAAATGAGTCAACCATAATGGTTGAATTGACATATTTGTCATAAAAGAAAACTACTTTTTTTGTTCGTATTTTTAACATATCTCCCTATATTTTTACTCAAATTTCAGGCGGGAGAACTCATTGGATGTGGAATTTAATTCCGCATCCAACGAGTACCCACACTGCATACTTTTTACGAACCTCGCTACCCCAAAAATAAGAAATACCTGAAAAAACGTGATGATGATGTCATCATCACATTTTTTCAGGCATTTCTTGTTTTTGCGGTAGCAGGGTCCGTCAAAAGTATGCAGTGTGGGACTCGTTGGATGTGGAATTAAATTTCACATCCAACGAGCTCTCCTGCTCGGAATTTGAGTAAAAAAACAGGGAGATATGTTGAAAATACAAACAAAAAAGTAGTTTTTTTCATTCTTCCTCCAAAATTAATAACAATTATTTTATTATTTTAACTATTATTTTATTATTTTAACTATTATTTTATCATTTTCCTTAGGAGGCCCATTATATACCTCAAATTTCCTCTAATGACTAACTCTGTCAAAGAGGAATTTACAATCCAACATCTAACACATTCATATTCTTCAACGTGTGTTAATTTATACCTGAAATTCAATGCATATGGTTGCTTCTGTGCTCAATGCAGTCAACTCAAGCATTGATCTCTTCTATAGCATATTCACCAAGTTAAACTTGTGGGTTTTCTGTGTACAACAATTCCAATTTTAATTCAATACATACATCTACGCACACACCTAATGCTCTCATCTTACAGCACATACATACATTAATTTTAACTTGCACTTCAACCTCTAAACAATTTGGTATGGTTATCAAAACTGTGTAAACCAATTCTCAAAAAACATTTTGGCCAAAAGTGAAAACCCTAACTATTTGTCAATGCTAATCATTTCTCAGTTCTTGCAAAGAATATGAGATGAGGTGATAATATTTAGCAAAGGAACTTTGGTCATAATTTTGATAGCTTAAAAATGTTGGAAACATAAGACTGCAGAGGAACTTTGGTCAATAGATTAAAACGTTGGAATCATAAGACTGCCAGAGGAACTTTGGTCATAAGTTTGATAGCTTAAAAACGTTGGAATCATAATCCTGCAGAGGAACTTTGGTCAATAGCTTAAAACCTTGGAATCATAAGACTAATCATAAGAACGTTGGAAACATTTTGATAGCTTAAAATGATGGAATCATAAGTTTGATCATAAGAACGTTGGCAACATAAGATTGATATCTTAGGGTAGATTAGGCATTCTTTAAGCAATATGTTTATATAAATATATGTTTACATCAATGACAAACATCATTCAATCGACCAACAAACTCCATGTTTACATTAATGAAACTTATTCAACTTACCAACAAACTCCCCCTTTTCCATTGATGGAAAACATCTACATGCTTTCCCCCTTTGACGTCGATGGAAAATAAACTCCTCCTGTGATCAAGTGTAGGAACCAATAATGCTCCCCCCAACACAAATCCATGTGCCTGAATATGCCTATGCAAAATGTAACCAATCTGCATGAATATACCTGTGTAAGGTGTAACCAATCTGTGTAGAAAATAATAATTATCAATACTGAAATGAAACACCTGAAAGTTGAACCAAAAAGTAGCATAGTAGAGAAGTCCCCTATAAAATTATGTCATCAGAAATCTACACGTCTGATATATAATTATAACCGGTTTTTCATCACTTTCATAACAAAATGAAAGAGATTACATAGAACAAACACCTAATTTTTCCCTCATATTTGCAAATTGTAGCTGAGGTAAAGGCTTAGTGAATATGTTAGCAATTTGACTCTGTGTGCAAACATACTCCGGCTTGATAAGATTGTTTAAAACCTGCTCTCTGAGAAAATGAAACTTAATTGGAAAATGTTTTGTTCTTTAGTGCATAACTGGGTTCTTGCCAAAATGTTGATCGCACTTATATTGTCACGGAAAATAGGAATAGGATCATCATAGGTGACATGTATATTTGCTAGCATTTATTTCATCCATATTACTTATGTACAACAATTTGTAGTAGCAATGTATTATGATATAGTAGTAGAAAAAGATATTGTTGATTGGTTCTTGCTAGACCAACTTACCAAGCATTCTCCCAGATAAAATGTTGCCCCACTTGTACTTTTCTAATCATTTACACAACCTGCCCAATCTGCCTCAGTAAAAGCATATCAATCAATATTGTTACCTTTGGGATATCATAAGACATAATCTGTTGTTCCTTTTAGATATCTAAGAATCCTCTAAACTGCAAGCAAATGAGAAGCTTTGGGAGAGGATTGAAAACGAGCAACCTAACATACTGCATTCATAACATTCGGCCTTGTAGTTGCTACATATGAAAGACTATCAATCATAGATCTATATATTTTTTGCTCAACGTTCTCAGAGTCATCTGTGTTACTTAACTTGCATCCAGTAACCATGAGAGTTCCTATTGGTTTACAATCTTGCATTTGAAATTTCTTTAGCATTTCATTTATGTACTTAGTTTGAGAGATAAAAATTCCTTTATCAGATTGTGAAATTTGTAGGCCTAAGAAAAACTTTAACTCACTAAGCATGGACATTTCAAGCTCATTTTACATACTTTGTGCAAATTGTTTGCTAAGATGATCATTATCACTCCCAAATATAATAGCATCTAAATATATTTCAACAATAATCAAGTTATCGTGTTCTTCTTTAATGTAGAGATTACTATCAGTATTTCCTTTTACGTATCATTGTTGCCTTAGATATTTATCAAGCCGAGAATACCAAGCTCGTGGAGATCGCTTTAGCCCATACAGAGATTTCTTTAACCTGTAAACATAATTTTTTGCATCAGACAACTGAAATCCTTCTGCCTGTTCCATGTAAACCTATTATTCTAGTTCACCATTCTAGAAAGCAGACTTGACATCCATTTGATAAACTTTAATTCGTTTAGAACAAGCATAAGCTAGAATTGATCTAATTGCTTCCATCCTTGCAACATGAGCATAGGTTTCACCATAATCTATGCCTTCTACCTGAGCATAACCCTTAAAAACTAGTCTAGATTTGTTTCGAGTCACCTTACTTGCTTCATCTAACTTATTTCTGAATACCCACTTAGCCCCAATAACGTTTTTCGTATAGGTCGAGGAACAACTTCCCATGTTTCATTCTTTTCTATTTGACTTAACTCTTCTTTCATGGTTTTTACCCAATGTTCATCATTAATTGCTTCATCAACATTCTTCAGTTCAAATAAAGAAATTAATGATACATGTTCTTGATTTTTAATTGATTCGTGCATTTTTCTTCCTATCTCAACACCTGCATTTACATCACCAATTATTTGATCTTTAGGACGATTTCTTTGTATCCTTTTGCTTAGAGTTTTAGATGGAGTTGAACCTTGTAACAAAGTAGAAGGACTTAGATTTTCATTCTTTACTAGTTTAGTTTCCTCTTTATCACTTGCTTCTTCTTCCTCCTTAAGTTTGTCATATGTTTGGTAATCTTTCTTTCCGGTTTTTTATTACGGCTTATTCGATAATCCAGATATTTTGGTGATTATTGTGTGAGTGAAATAATTGTTTGCTTCAAGTGGTATCAAAGCAAGAACGAGAGGGAAAAATAAAGAATAAAAAAAAACATAAGTTAAAAAGGAAAGTTAAAAAACATGTTCAAGGTTTCCTTGAATTTAGGTCTTTGACCTCACAATGGCTTTCAGCCATCCATATTCAAAGTTTCTTTGGTAAAAATTGGTTTTTGACCAAAAATTGGCCTTTGGCCTTTGAATTTCATTGAAGAACTATTAATTCCAATCCAAATATGAAGCAAGAACGAGAGGGAAAAGTGAAGAATAAAAAGTTTTAAAAAAAATTAAAAATAAAAAAAATTATCAACAAAAAAATAAAAGGGAAAAGTTCAAAAAAAGAGTGAAATAGCCCATGGTTTTACGAAATAACCCATCGTTTCACTTACAATATTTAAACTATAAAGTCGTTTTATAAAATATGCTTTGAGGACAAAGCACCTTGAACCCGAAGGCAATGTAATAAACTTAAATAATACCAAGAAACAATATATATATTAAATATAAATATTAATTATTAATATTAATATATATTGATATTAATAATTAATAATTAATAAATGGTTATTAGTAAACTATTCTAAAATGACGCATCCTTTCATGGATGGTATCCAAAGTGCCTTTACAATTAATATATATATGGCACTCACCTTGTAATCTTTTATCATCATTCATCTTTAATATTATTTTGTATTTCCAATATGGAATTATTTTCCATTGGTTGATTATTCAACTAAGTAATCATTGTGGGTTAAAATGTGAATCATTTGGGTTTAGAAGTCTTTGTCTGCTTGAAGTGGTATCAGAGCCTCGTTTGGCTGATTTGGGCCTTTGGCCTTAATTCTCAAACCTTGTCTAATTTTTTTCTTGTAGCCTTATTTTAGGGTTTCCCTAAAATATTGGACATTGTCCAAAAGAAAAAGAAAAATATAAAAAAAAAAGAAACAAAAAGAAACAAAAGAAAAAAGAAAGAAAAAAAGGTATAGAAAAGAAAAGAGAGAAAAAAAGTTAAAAAGAAAAGATAAAAGAAAAAGAGAGGAAAAAGAAAGTAAAACAAAAAACAAAAAAAAGATAAAGTAAAACAAATACATGGTTTTGTTTTTACAGTAAAATAAACACATGGTTTTGCTTTCCAACCCAGGTTTTGTTTTGATTTGAATTATTATAATATATTTATAATAGTTCAATTTTTTGTTTTATTATATAAAATAATAAAATAAAGATTTTTATTATATAATAATTAATACAATAATTAATTATTATTTTTAAAAAAACTATATACATAGTTTATAAAAACATTAATATAATTATTAATTAATTAATTAATAATTATTATTATAAAAATAAAATTATAAAAATTATTATTTTATAATAATTATTGTTGAAAAAAAAGGGTTATTAAACATAACGAAGAAGACCATCTATCACCGAAAGAATCAAGACCATGGAATCTAGTTTATGATTACAAATAGAGAAAATAGAAACCAAATTAAAACATTATCAAAAAGACAATGAAGAGTTACGAGACATAAATACGAAATCGGAAATGTTGATTAGATTACATAAGATGCAACAAGAGCGCAAAGAACAAAAAAAATTCGACCAGAACAATCATATAGAAACATTGTCGACCCAAATTAAGAAATTAAAAGACGAAAATGATTTCAATCAAAGACAAAAAAAATCAAGATATAAAGAAAGAAATAAGTGATTACGAAGTAGAAATAATACACTTGAACAAAATCATTAACAACAAAGATGAAGAATTTGCGCACATACGACAGAAATTAGAAGATCAAAAATCAGTGGTCGACCAGTATCGACAATAGATAAAAGTTCTTCAACAACATAACAACGACTCTAAAAAGGAACACAAGTTGGAGATCGCAAAGAGTAATAAAACAATTTCCGACAATTCTGAAGAAATTTTTAGACTAAGAAATCATAACGAAACCCTGATTACATAAATCAAAAAAATGAAAAATAGTAGCAAGAGAGAACACTCCGGTGAAGACCTCGAAGGAAAAATACTGGAAAAGCAAGAAGAAAACCAGTGTCTAAATAATCGTAATCAGGAACTACAGAATCAGATCAAGGAGTTAGAAATTGAAAAAAAATCGCAAGAGGAAAGAATCGAAAAGATTCAGAATCATGAACAATCTACTGGAGAACCAAGAAGCACAATCCAGGAAAGTGCATCCAAAAATCAAATCAAGGAAGTGAAGACAGTCCTCGCCGCAGTCCAAAAGAAACAAGAACAAACAACACCTACACCTTACATACATCCTAATTATAATCGTCATTTTGACCAACGACAGGGTCAAAATGAATATTCACAGAAGACTTATGTGGACATGCGAAAATATCGACATACTAAGCAACAATTGAGACGAATCGTCCCACAAAAAGATCTCAAAGCTCCGATAAAAATAGATCTAGGATGGACCACAACATATACGATACAACAATTCTCCCAGAGAATTCGTAACTCGTATCAGCTCATTTCCTCAAATGTCGCAAATACAAAGAAACCCCGAGACGACAGATTAAAGTAAATCAAATATTAAGTTCAATACATCTTTGAGGACAAAGATTCCCTTAAGGGGAAGGCAATGTAACAAACGTAAAATAAATATAATAATTAAATAATTAATAATGATCATAATTAATTATACTTAACATGAAAGGACATAACCTTTCACTAACAATCCCCAAGCCTTATTTAATAGGCGGGTCATCAACCATTGTATTCTTATCTATTATTTTTTATCTATACAACAATTAATATACATTTCCCTATGGCTTATCCGATATTCCAAATATTTTGGTGATTATTGTGTGAGTGAAATAATTGTTCGCTTGATGGATCCACAAATATCAGTATGTATTATTTCCAAGGGCTTTGTTGTAGAATATTCCTTTGTTTTAAACTTGACTCTAGTTTGTTTACCATGTTGACACTACTTGCAGATAGAGCTAGAAAGGTTCTTTATAACAGGTAAGTCTCTAATGCTTATTTTTTATTTAACTGAATCAATTTATCAAAATTAATATGCCCAAGTCTTTTGTGTCATAACCAACTTTCATCTTCATTCCCAAGATAACAGTTTTCATCATACTCATCTAATATATAAATATTATTTGGTGTCCTTGTGGTTGTTCCAACTAAATGATTTGTTTTGACCTCTCTAATTTGGCACTGCTTAGAATCAAATATCATAGAGCTCCATTTATCACATGTTTGACTTACACTTAAAAGGTTATGTTCCATGTCTTCAATCAATAAAACATTTTCTACCATTATGTTTTTATTATTTAAACACACGGTGCATTTTCCAATTATTCAAGTTGATTGTTCATTACCAAATGTGATAGTGGCCTCTTTGCCTTCTTCTAAAGTAATAAAATTATGGCTTCTACCTGTCATGTATTTTGAAAACCCACTATCAACACACCACTTAACTTTATGGTATGCTTGTAAAGCAAGCTTGCAATCTTTAATGCTTAGGTGTTGACTTTTCTTTTTCCAGCATTTATTTTTTAGATCCGTGTATTTACTTATAGCATATTTTGAGAAGTTTATAGTAAATTTTCTTGCTATATGCCCAAAATCAATTGCATTTGTAACATTCAATTTCAAGGTTTAGGACATCAAAACTATTGTATGAATTGTTAACAGTGTTTAGAGTTCTTCTTCCATACTTAGATCGAGAGATATCATAGTTGTTCCATGCAATTCTGATTCTTAACAAACCATTACAGAAAACTGCTTTATGCCCATACTTATAGCAGAAAAAACAATAGCCATCAAATCTATTTTGATACATGTCATAAATCCTTCTTTGAACTGTCAAAATATGGTTTTTTTCTTGCTTTGCTGATCCAATATGCATACTAGAATTATTTTTCCCTGATCCTATTTTCTCAAAAGTTGTGCTTGTACTTGCATTAGTAGTCTCTGATTTATGCCCTATTTCAGTCTTGTTATTGCTTGTACTTGCATTAGTAGTTTATGATTTATACCCTATTCCAATATTGTCATTAATAGGCCTTTGACAACTAATAATCTGATTTAAAATCTGTGAACTACTATTGATGTTACTTTCTTGCAACTTCTTTCTAAATGAAACAACTTCAATTTTCAGACATTAATTGTCTTTATCTTTCTATATAAGCTGCTTGTTTAATGCTTCTTCAGTTAATAAGCCTCTTATATTTTAACTTTAAATCATTTATCAATGTCTCAGTGCTTTCTATCAATTTGCTAGATTCTTGTAAGCCATATTTAAGTTTCTTCATTTCTTCCTTAAGAGACTTATATTCTCTTATTGTCTTTCTAAGTTCAATCAGTGCACTTACAAGTTCTGCTTCTAAATCAACTTCGGCTTCTTCTTCTTCTTCAATAAATTTATCATTCTGATTATCTAAAGCCATAAACAGTCTAATATCTGAGCTTTCATCACTTCCATCTATATCTGACAAATCACTATCATTTTTTATGGATAGTCTCTTCTTTTTATAAGAATTTCTTTGAAATGGTTTCTTCTATTTTTTTTGTATTCCTTAGTCTTTCTAATACTTTCTTCTTCACCATCAGAATGTTTATTGAAATTACACTTGGAATCAAAATGTCCTATTCTTCCAAAATCAAAGCATTTGAGGGGAAATTTACGTACTTGCCAATACCTCTTCTTAGATTTTTGACAAATTTAGATTCTTCCACATCTTCTTCTGAGTCTTCATGATTGCTGATTTCAGTTTCAACCTTTTTCTTATCTCTCTTCGTTGCCTTGAAAGTTGTTTCTTTCCTGGAAGGATTCTCACTATAAGTCCTCACCTCATACAATGTTAGAATTGCATGTAATTCATCCATTTCTAAGGTATCAAGATCAGTTATTTCTTCTAAAGCATATACTTTTGAATTAAATATTATAAGTAAATATCTAAGTACCTTTTGCACAATATTGATATTTTTAATCTTTTCTCCTCAACCTCACATGGTATTAACTACTTCATCAATGTGTAAGAGATAGGTTGTTATGTATTCATTTTCCTCCATCTTTAAGCTTTCAAATTGACTCCTATGAGATTGTAATTTAGCATCCTTTACCTTAGCATCTCTTTCATAAATATTTTTAATTTTGTCCCATAAATCTTTTGCTGACTCACAATACATTACCTTAACAAATTCAGAACCTTCCAAGCCTCCAAGAATTGCATACATTTCTTTGGAATTACTTTCATAGAGTTTTTTTTCCTGTGGCATTTGTTAGAATAGTTGTTGTATTTTTGTATTCATTCAACACAACTTTCCAAACATCAACTCCCTGAGACTACAAAAACAACTTCATTCTAGCACTCCAAAAAGCATAGTTATGCCCATCAAATAAAGGTAATCCATGTTTTGTAAACTCATATTTATTATCCATCATAAACAATCAAAGACTTCCAGTATTTAAACTGACCCTAAAGCAACCGGATCTAATACCAATTGTTTGACAAAACAAATTAACAGAGAGGGGGGGTGAATCTATTAGTTACCAAAATTTACTTTTCAACTCCTTTTGTATTAAGAAAAAAAATTAATCAATCCATAAACATTGGGCCACAGAATTTTTCATGAGGAAACCCATAAAGGGAAAAAACTTGTTTCTTTAGATGTAGGGAAAGCATCAACTTCTTAATACATCAATTTTATTTGAGTCAATAACTCAAATGAGGCATCTACCTCTGTTTCTTCAACATCTATTGAAAAGAAGCTTTTGTTGCTTCTTTGTACAAGCATCAACCTGTATTGAAGACTTGTAGTCTTCTCTAGCTCCTCCCTTCCTCCCTATAGCACAAGCACCAACCTGTTTCACACATTTTCAAGCTAAAACCTGTTACATTTTTTAAACCCAACTTGTATCAAATATAAACTTTATAAAGAACAATACTTTCAAATGCTATTCTGCCAAATATTCTATGTCAAAAGAATCTTGTCAAAAACATCTCTGTCAAAACCTCTATGTCACAACCATCCTGTCAAAACTATCTCTATAAAAACCTCACTGTCAAAAACCAACTTGTATCTGTCAAAAGAACTCTGTAATTCTATCTCAAAATATCTTCATTTATGCAGCAAGTATAAAACTCAGAACTACAATGCCAATGATATAAATTATTTCTCAATTCATTTGCATTCAATATCTAGTTACTCTCAGCATAATACAGATCATACATACTTTCAATGCATAACATATACTTCATTTCAATAATCAATATGACTTCTTTCTTTCTTCAGTCTATAGTATACTCCTTAACTTTTCAAATCTCTACATATCATTTAATTCATTTTACTTTATTATTTCTGTAGACTACTTTCTTGTTTTATTAACCAATCCAAAGTTATATGAGCACACACAGGAAGTGTATTCAATCCAAAGAACCACACAATACTTCCTATGTCTCAACGTACAGGAAATGTACTCAATTTTAAACAATACTAACTCTGTCAAAGAGGAATTTACAATCCAACCGCTAACGTGTTTATATACTTCAATGTGTGTTAATTTATACCTGAAATTCAATGCATATGTTTGTTTTAGTGCTAAACGCATTCAACTCAAGCATTGATCTCTTCTACAACAGATTCACCAAGTTAAACTTCTGTGCTTTATGTGTATAGCGATTCCAATTTTAACTCAAGACAGAGTACATTTTCTTTTCTTATGTGCACACACCCAACGCTCTCATCTTACAACACATACATACATCAATTTTTACTTGCACTTCAACCTCTAAACAGTTAGATACGGTTATCAAAACCGTGTAAACCAATTCTCAAAAAACGTTTTGGCCAAAAGTGAAAACCCTAACTATTTGTCAATGCCAATCATTTCTCAGTTCTTGCAAAGAATATGAGATTATTTAGTGCCACATTTTGTTAGACTCTTTTATTACTAAACTATATTATTGTTTGAGGGAATTTTATCAAAAATGACCTGGTTAAATTTTATAATCTGAAACAACATATATATATGCTTTGAATTTGATGATGCATTTGGTTACTCACAGATAAATGGAATTTTATAAATATATTTATATGATGCACCATTATAGTGCCTTGTTTTGTCAGACTATTTCAGTGTTAAAAATATGTTATTGTTTGAGGGCATTTGAGTTCAAATGACCTGCTTTAATACTATGAATTAAAATGACTTATATATATATATATATATATATATATTGATTGTTATGTCACATTGGTTACTCATGAATGAATGGATTTTTGTAGATAGATTTATATGATGCAATATTATTAATTTTATAATGCATGAATGAAAGATATAATTAATTTTCATTACTTACAATAAATCGGTAGATGCTTTGAAATTTTTCTAGTGTGACAGTGGCCCAAATGCGCAATGATACAGGGTGGTGTTAATGCTGCATGAATTTCAAATTGAGTATAGATATGATATCAGGTGATATAATTTATTTAATTGATATTTCGATTTATTGTATAGTACAATTAATGCACATGGATTTCATGTGTGCAGGAACATGATCATGATTTCCAATCGATCCACAAAAGAATTATGGGATTGTATGGAAGAAAGTACAAACATGATTAGCACCTATTTTCCATGTGGCGGGTTGACAAGCAAGAGAGGATTTTACTTGCAAGAGGCATGTTGCCGTGAGGGTAGGTGGCGGACTCGGACACTCACAAGGATTAACTGAGGGGTGCACAATGAGTTGTTGGCCTTATTCCTCGATAACCATGAGTCTCTCTGCAGCATATATTAGACTGAGTTAACATGGTCTCAGCCATCGTACTAGCTCCCCACCACGGAAAAAGTGATATTTGAAGGGCATGAATATGGTCATGGCACCCTTGATATCACCATGATAAACAAATGTAATTATTAAACCATAAAGTTAGAAATATTTAACTAAATATTAAATTCATGAGTTGGAAATAAATTAAAGGAGGGTATATCATTATGGTAAAAATCATATACAAAATAAAATAGAGAAAGTAATTTCTAATTGGAAACGCAAATGCACACACAAAACTAGGAGACAAAAGCAAAAATCAAAGGAACATGTAAATGAAAATTAGGAACAATTAAAGAAAGAAATTCTAAATCGTCATTTGGAAAGGTTAAGAAAAGAAAAAGGGAAATTAGAAGAATTAAGAAAATAAATTCTAAAATCAACATTAGAATGGTTAAGAAAGGAAAAAGGAAAATCGCATATATGCATATGAAAGGAAATCCATTGAAATGGAATAAATATGAATTCAAAATATAAATAAATAAATATGATTTTATATTATAAAGAAAAACAAAAAGAATCTCAAAAAGGGATATAAATTAATGAACAAGGTTTGGGCACACACAAAATGCAAGCCCTAATATTGGATGGATGAAATAATGTCGAAGTGAATTCAAAGGTGACGGCAGAGAGTTTGGTTAATTAGTGTGTGAATGGGATTGGGAGACCCAATATGGAATCCACACACCTTGATCGTGCTAAAGGTACTTCTTCCCACAATCCCATTTCAGCTCGGGGGACCTTGGGGAAGGAGAGTACCCATGGGAATGGTAGGGAAGCCAACCGGTGGATCACTTATGATTGGGAATTGATCAAACTTCATGGGAAACCGACCGATGGATCACTTATGATTGGGAATTGATCAAACTTCATGGGAACCCGACGGAGATCGTGGTGTGGAATCCTTGGAAATAACTTGGCACGAATCTGCACAAAGAAACTCGGGTTTTTTTAAGCATTGTCAATTTGTTATTATGAATTCGTTGTTGCAGTACGTTTATTAAAGATCAATGAATTGGTATCTACATTTTATATAGATATGATGTATATATGAGATAAATGAAATCTTAGTATTGCATTGTATTATAGATTAGTATTGTTTATATCATGGCTCAATGAAAATTGGTACTGATTTACCTCTTCAAGGTAATCTAGCAAGATCCATTTCTATGGTTCAGTAATTGACAGCTTGACTCTCAAGCTGGTGGATTTCAAAGTTTAAACAAAAGCAAAGTGTTTCTCTTTTTACCCGTAAACACCTTTTTCTTGATAACAATCTATCCCTGCGGGTCATGCTCCAATTTAGATTTAGGGAAGATTGCATTAGAATTAGAGAGTTATTTTATTCTTAGCATGAGTATCGAGTTGCCGCAGTCTCGACCTTAATACTTAGTATGGTATCTTGTTAATGTTTCTTATGGTGTCACGATAACGTTGTTGGCACATAAGTATGCATTAATCGTTGAATCGGTGCTCTTTATTATCTCTCGTGTGATATAGCCATTTTCTTTTGGTGCATTAGCTTCCACGTTGTAGACATTTAATGTGAGTCAATTGGTCCTTTGGTAAAATTTTCCCAAGCCTTTGTTCACTTTGTCATTCGGCTTTTTCACCATTCATGGTGGAAGAGGGGAATTCAATAGTTTTAACGTGCTCCCATGGCTTCTCAGGTCAGTTGTGGCTCATGATGTAGGTTCATATGGCTGCATAAAGGCTTATGTTGCTTTGAGGGTATTCTCCCGGGATTTCTTCCACTTATGAAAACATTTTTACTGGGTTTCGTTTGTACAGTCATGTACAATTTTAATTAGATATACCTTCCTTTCCTTTTCCATAGCATTAATAACTAATAGCAGGGGTTGCCATTTCTAGGACAACGATTGCAAACAAATATAGTTAAAAAAAACGGATTTCATTACTTAACCGACTATTTGCACCATCAGACTACCTGGTTGCGTGAGCGGTCACATCTGACATTGTCGATCGTCCGATCGGTGCAAATGGTCGGGTAAGTAGGTTACTGCAAAAAAAACACATAAAATATGCATTATCTGGAATAATCGTGGATCCCCAAAATCGACGTCGTCCCTCAACTCAGCCCACAGATCGAGCAACCTCGCAAATCAGCATTGGGGAAAGGCTGTTGAGGCCTCATATTGAACTTATATCTGAAGGGAAGATCTTAATTTCATATTTAATGAAGTGGTAATCAACTTCATTAAATCTATACCTTTAAAGTCTTCCAGTGTGCTGAGTATTACAGTTTAACGGTTCTGGCTATTACCGTGAGCCCCTGTTTGAATTATTTTTCCAGAACATGTTTTTCTTACAGCGTTCTATGCATATCTCGGTGGATATATTATGGTTGCATGATATGACATACCTTGTGACTTGAAATCTCTGCTGCTGACTTAGATCGATTACATTGGTTCCATCGCCCCACGTTCACTTGTAAAAGAAAATAACGAGCTATAGAAAGGTTATACTTCTACTTGAATGCAATTAAATCATGGAGAATTATGATGTTGATAAAATAAGTTTTCTTTATGAGTATTGTGTTTTCAATATTTATACCAAAAACAAGTTCGTGTCCCATCCAAGAAAGAAACCTCTCGTGGATAGTGGTACTGCAGATCACTATTGACCCAGATCTGATTTGGTGGATTGTTGATTTGTTGTGGTGCTTGTTTTTCCTGCCTGTCTCTTTCACTTTTCTTTGGAAGATCATTGGATCTTAGTTTCTTTCCTTATTCCTCTTGCGCTCAATCAGATTTGTTGCTTTGTTATCTTAACTGACTTATTCTTTAGGTATATCTAAAGCTCAGCCAGTCTGGGATTTATCTAACTACTTGTTTTTCTATATTCCTTTCAAGATAAATAATATTATTGACAATCTTATGGAGAAAAATATATTTTACTAAATTAATGTTAATGTTTGGAGTTGTTTAAGTAATAAAAATTATATATATATATATATTATTTTTGTTTTATGTAAGAAGTGTGAGATGTTCTTTTAGTTCATGAACTTTATCTTGATGTATCAAATTCGTTATATAATATATATATATATATATATATATATATATGGCTTTCAAAAAAATGGTAAAAGACTAAGTTATATACACTTCATCATGTGAATAATTTTGCAATAGTGAAATGCATTCTTCATGATTTACATAAACGAGAATTTTGGTTAGGCATTTTACATGTTTTATAAAATAATGGATGTTAAAAATATTTTATATTTATGAGGAGATTCTTTTTACATTCAAGAAGTTGTGAGTTATTCATTTTAAAGAAATAAGGATATCGAGTTAGGATTGTTTCAAATTATCGTCTTGTGAATAACTCCTAGTTCTTTGAGTATTGTGAAAATTTTATCATGTACCCATATTATTGTTGTGTTATAAATGGGAAGGTTACAATTATTAGTGAGTTAAATTGTTAAAGGTGTTTTGAAAGGGGCATATGGTAATAACTTATAAATCAATATATGTGTGTGTGTATGTGTGTATGTGTGTGTGTGTGCATTTTCTCCTTGTTTCTATACCTAAAGGTTAATGGGGTGTTACACATGGAATTTTTTTCGCGCACCTTTCTCTTGCTTCCTCTCTTGTGTGTTTTGTCACCTTTTTTTTTTGCGGTGTTTCCTGCACCGCGGGCTAATCCCCTACTTAGAAATATTTTAGATGATGAAGCTTGGAGTTATACAATTTCTTCTTCGGCCTCATCTGAAGAATCTACTTCCATAGGTTTTTCTTGTGTGTGCTCTGGATCTTCTTGATGGTGCTCTTCTTGGTCCTCTTCATCTTCTTGTCCCTCTTCGTCATCCTTTTCCTCTTCTTCTTCATTTTCCTCTTTTTATTTTTCCTCCTCTTGCACATCCTCTGGTGCATATTCCAGTGCATATTGTTCTGCACTTCCAACCTTCTGTCGGAATTGGAAAAAAATGGGAGTAAGCCTTTCTATCTACCAGCAGGCTTCTTCTTCCTGCTGGTTCAGTTCATGCACTCTGTCGGAGCTAGGGTGTTCCAAAGACGCATTTTCCAGTGCCTGCATGAACTCGTTGATTCACTATTGTATAGGTTGAATTATCCCTGTCACTCTTTCAGCTTCAGCTTGTTTCTCATATGTCTCTTTGTTGTGCATGTGTTCTTGCTTGTGCAGGGTTCTTGTCTTATCCTGGAGCTGCTTAAGCTCGGCGCCTTTGGCGATTTTCTCCTTTGTTGGAAGCTTCTTAATTTCTGCCTTTACCTCCAGTACCTGTAGGTCTGCTTGCCATGCCTGCTCGACAAGTTGTTCCACAGTCTCATCCTCGATGAGTTCCCCCCATACCACAGCAATTGCTTCCACCGCCTCTAAGCAGATCTGCTCAGCTTCCCTAAGCCAGCCAACAGCTTAATTTTCTGATTCTTTCCTTTGTTGCACAATTTCGGGTGGCATGCTCGGCTGTTGGTTGGTCTTTAAGTCCTAAACCTGTTTCTTTAGATCTGTGGCCAGTTTGGATAACCACCTCAATTGGTGCACAGGTTCCACCTCGCCTCCTTCTTCATCATCTAACAGTTGCGCAACTGCCTCCTTTATCACTTCTTCCAATGAATCATGCTTCTGCACTTCTGCTTCAAGGTCTTCCTACTAGCGCTTGATGACTTGTTTGCGTGCCTTTGTTTTCCTAGTTCCCTTGCTTGCGTGATATGTAACCGCATTTTATCAGATTCTTACCTCTATAACTGCGGCATGCTGAATGGAATAGATTTGCGGCAACGTCAGCTTAGAGAAATCCAAAGTTAACGTGTCGAAGCTATGGACAATTGCCTCTTTTTCTGCTTCTTATGTTGAAAATTCCTATGCAGGAATTTCTATTCTTAAGGGTGGGAGTAGCACCAGCGTCGCCAAAGTGTATGATGGGTCTACACCATAGGTCTCAGCCTACACGGTGTTGTTCACTTCTGTGACGGCCTCTTCTAGTCAGATAACTTGCGCACTGAGAGAAGTCGTCCAATTGGTTTTCTTGTGCGTGATATTACCCAAGGTAGACTCAGTTACTTCGTCGACCGCCCCTCTAAGAAGAGTCAGATCCTCTTCTACTATGTTCATGACTTGGGGTCTATTAGCCCTCTGTTTTTTCCTGTGTGGGATGCCCAAGGCTTATGCATCTTCCTCCACGGGCTCTTTTCCCTTTCTTTTCCTGGTTCTTTCGCCGTGCACCTCCTCATCAGTAGGGGTGTCTTCTTCGCGCTCGTTAGGTGAGTCTCACTCTTCTTCTTATTATTCTTCTTGGGAATCATCCTGATGCTTTTGTGTCCTGGTATTGGCGTGGTCCTAGGGTGGGTTCTCTTGCGAATCTCGCTGCGGTGCTTGCTGCTCTGCAGGCACCTCCACTCGTTGGTCAATCCATTATGTGGGCCACTATTTGATTTCCCTCTCGATATATGCATCCCTGATGATGAAGAAGGTCGAGAGTGCCTGCTTCTTGGGGTCATTGGGCAGATGCAAGTGTTGGTTATCATGGGAAAACCCGGGTTTACTATAATCAACCAACAACACCCCTAGCTCACTGGCCCTTTCGACGACAGACCGCGAAGCGGCCTGAAGTCTCACCCGAAGTGATTCTAATGGGTTGGCCAAGGACTCAAGCGTCTTGGACCAGGTTCTATGGTGATCCTACTTGCGACTCGCAGCTCTTCTAGCTGCGAGGTCTATTTCTCTACGCTCTGCGCGACCTTCTGCTTGCGTCACACGATATCCTCATCTCGCAGCTCTTCTAGCTGCCAGATATTCCTTTATACTGCCGTGCGGTCCCTTTCTACATCGCGCACTTCCACTAACTCGCGATATCTCCAACCTTACCGCATCGTCGTGCAACGTGCGACACGCAGCTCCTGCCCAACGCTAAGTCCTCAACCTGCGGTATCGTGCACCGCAGCTCCTTTGCCAGTGCGGTATCACCTCTCTGCGATATCCTACCTCCGCGGCTTAGCGCACTTAGCGTTGCTCATGTCGACGTGCAAGACTCAACATACAAAGATGTTCAATACTGCGACTAGTGACTGTTCAAGCAAAGCATAAATGAACCCACATACAACATGCCAAAGTCTTCAACTTAGGTTTATCCTTCTATATTGCTGTGAACTCCAGGATGGAAGTTACGTCCACAGAACTGTGTTTTTATTATAGCTCAGGGGAAGGTAAAACACAGTTCTACTGCACCGCATATGCAGCTCAAGATCTTCTCTCTTAGATCTCTAATGTTCTCTATATTTCTCTCCTACAATATACTCTTCCCTCTCTGTCGATCCCTGCGGATCGTTACTTTAATTCTCTATAAGCCAACTACTGGTTACAGTAAGATTGCTACCGCTAATAACAGAACCAGAGCTAGGATTTTACAACAGTCTAATAATCTACAAAACAACTAACAATTGAACGAACCAACCCTTTTACAATACAAACTATATCCCTTTATAGGTAGCCCGAAGGTCTTGCCATTACAACACTGTGGGCCTGTCCCAATAGTAACCCAAACCCTAATTAGTGACAGTCGGCCATATCTGTACTTGAGGTAGCCTCTTTCCGTCATACCACAGCTCTCTGCAGTCTTCCATGCTTCCCGGCGCTGATCATGGGTACTGTGCACCGCTTCGCTCTCCTGTCCTTCGTCTTCAATGCTTTAGCCTTGTTGCTCCTTTTCCTTTATGAGGGTTTTTGAGCCCTCCTGTCTTCCACCACTACCTTCAATGCAGTGGGTGAGCTCTCTCTTCTTATCCGCTCAGGTACAGTCGTCTTCCTTGACTTCTCCGTCTTCTTCATCATGGTTTTCAGCTCTGCTCTGTAGTTGAAAACGTGCTACGACGTCGTAGCTCTATCTTCTCTTCTCTCCACCAAAACTTATCTATCCGCTAAACTAGAAGCTTCTTCTGTAGCTGCGGGACCCTGCTCCAACATTCCCCTAACACTTACTTGTGGCTCATCCCCGAGCCACTACCAGCAGGCTTCTCCTACTGTAGCTTTGCCTTGGCTTCCTGCGAAATCCTCTGCAACCTGTCTCGAAGTCCTGCGACTTCCTGATGCATCACTTCGACATGCTCTCGTGCCGAGTCAAGATTTGCTTGACTAATACTGGCGTCTTCTGTGGCGTCAGTTTCCTCTCTAGTGGTAGTGAACTCCTTCATTTTCTGTTCAACCGTATCGACTATCTCTGCAATTTGCTCTTGATATGGTTGAAGCAGGTCATTAATGTGTATCTCCTTTGTTCTGAATTGATGCGCTTCCTGCTGCAAGAAGTTCATCTCCTTTGTCTTCCTCATCTTTTGAAGAGCTGCCAAGCCCTTAATTTCTTCTTTCATTGCCGCTGCAGTATTCTCTATCTGCTGAATACTTTGCTGGATTTCTACTTTCTCCGGCGGCTCATCTAACTCGGCCCATGTGTTCGTCGCATCGATTAGTACTAACCGTGCTTCGTTGATGCGAGATTGCATCTACGCAGAAGTGAGTCGAAGGGATTCTACTCGCAATTTTTGGTCTGCCTGGGAGGTGTCTTGTATGCGAGCCTCAAGCTCAGCGATCTGCACTTCGTGGTCTGCCTTCATCCTGACCACTACTTCCTCCATCCTAGCCACGGTTTCTTCCAGAGCCTTTGCTCTGTCTGCTACTCTTCTTATCTTCTGCGGAACTGGTAAGGCAAACTCAATGTTACATTGGGGCAGTTCCAATGCGATGCTCTGTAAAAATTGAGAAATATCTTGCTCTCTTTCCTCATATGTTCGTACTTCGTCTGCCTTTTTTTGAACACTGATAGCAAGTGCTGCATTCTGTTGCTTCAGCTGCGTATTCTGTTTGTAAGTCTCGAGCTCTCTACTCTTGAGCTCTGCGCCTAGCTGCTGCTGGATCATCTGCAACTGATCAATATGAAACTCTACAAGGTTAACCTCGATGGGTTGTCTAAACTGAGCTGGTGGGTCCTTCATTGTCGCAGGGAATCGAATACTCCCTGGTGGAATTAACACGGTATTGAGGCGATCTTTTGCTAAGCTTTCCTCGCGGGACATTGACGGTGTCGAAGTTTCTCTGGCAGTCGCCTTTACTAGTGGAATTTGCATCATGGCAGTCTTCTCTGTAACTATTTTTAATTCTAGAAGCTGCTTTTCTACTGCGCTCTGTCTCTTTTCCTGTGACACCTTCATCGCGTCAAGTGAGTCCTTCAATGTGTCACACGTCCTTGTTGGGATGAGTTCATAGTCATCGTCTGTTAATGCGGTCTTCAGAACTGGCTTTGAAGTTTTCTGTTTTTTCTTCTGATGTGTCTCTGTGGTCTCTTATCCTCCATCCTTTGTCGTCTGTGCCTCTGTTGGCCCTTCCGGTGGATCTTTTCTCTTTTCGCCTAGTGGTGGAACTTCCGTTGTTCCTTGTGCCTGGGTCTCTGTTTTGTATTTGCCCTTGTCTTGGGGGTCTGTCTGTGCAGTGTCTGACGATAGCGATGCAGTATCTTCATATTCCTGCTTCCATTGGTCATCGAAGTCTCTTGTGACTCCTTCGACGTCCTGTGCTGTCATCCTGAACGAGCCAGGAGCCCAATCATCCCGCTTAGTCCTTTTTGGTCTCAGACAGATTAAATGGCTGTCTGCCATAAAATTAAGCCGGCTATCGTATATGTCCACAGTCTCCGTGCTGATCCGTGCTGTCTCTTGAATGACCTTCATCAACAGCTTATAGTAGTCATGGAATACCATCGTATTTACCGCTTTTTTGGCTGGGTTGTTGGTCTCCCATAAGCTGGCATAGCGCACGCCTCTGGGTGCGCCACCTGCGATCTGTGGAAACTGGGTATGGGGCAGCTCCTTCCATCCGAAAAATGCACAAAGTATAAGCAACCACAAGAAATGGAAAGGGTGGTTTGCTTCATCCTGAGCTTCCAAGCAATCTGCTTGAAGCATATTTAATAAAAATAGAGACCAATTGAACTGTTCCCCCTCTGTAACTTGTATTGCAAGGTGAATTACGGATCCTGTAACTTCCTTTGGTCGAACCTTGGTTAACAGTCTTCCTGCGAGCAGACTGGCTGTGAATCTAAGTGTATCATTTGTTATGCTTGAAATTTCATAAGCCCGTCCTCCTCTCTGTAGCTGATACTTATTTACTAGGGCTTGCGGTAACTTGGAGTCCTTGGTTTTTCCTGTTGTCTGTATCTCGGGGTGCTTACCAGTCTTGGACAGGCCGGTGATGCGATGTATCAAATCGACGTTCAGGTCGACCTTGCTACCTAGCCAGAGGTACCCTCCATGTACACAAGAAAGTAAGATGCGCACCATGGAATTAACCTCTGCACCCCGTCCAAAATGAGGTAATCTCAGCAAATTGAGCAGACCTGACCGCTCAAGAATCTGGACATGTGGCAGGGGAACATATTCATCTCTCCCTATCCTTGGGTTCTTCTCAATCTTTAGATAGTTGTCTGGCTTGAACTGAGGATGTCTTACCATCTCCCAGGTTATAATTTACAAATTTAACAACAGCAGCATATCCTACTAGATCTCCATTTTCCTTTACTCGAGAATCAATGGGTGGTATGGGAACAGTATACCTAGCATTCTTAGGAATTTTTACCTCTGGTGCGCCTTCAACTCGTGGTATAATGTAGTCTGTTGTGCTATGAACTTCTTCCTCCTATTCTGAACTGGATTCCTCATTAACCTGAGATTGGCTCCTCATCTGTGGTTGCTGTCTGGACTGTGATGAACTTGGCAGAGCACCCTTAGATGGCGTCGTCATAGCACCTGCAAGGCCGTGACGCTGAAACCTTCTCAAAACGTTTTCTATAGGTTCATCCTCAGACAGAACCCACTCAGTGTAAAACGGCGGACGTGCAATGGTTGCAACTTCTGAAAATCACAGCACTCTGTAACCAACTGAGCTTTGGACAGAGAACTCTTAACAACTTACTCTATAGCTCTCAGTTTTTCTACAAACGTAACCGTCCCAATTGAATACTTTCTGCTTTTATGCTCAATACGATAATCCCGGACGCAACGGTCATCTAGACTGAACCCGTCGGTCGTAATAAATGCCTGGACCAGACCACACCCATCATCCGATCCTTAATAAATGCGGAAATCCGATCGAATTTCCCTCGAAACGTGTGTGTACAGGTGCCGGTCTCGTCGAAGATTTGCCAAATCTAAAAAAAATGATTATACTGCTGCCAAATCTATGATAAGATATACCGGTTATTTCCTCATTAACTGCCTGTCAGAGGGTGATTTGACTGGCCCTCTGTCGGTTACAAAACTAAATACGTGGCACGGGGAAACATCGCGCTGCCGCGATGCGACTCCGCATCACCTGCGTAAAACAATATTTTTTTTTTCCCGCAAGCCACTGATGACTTGCGCAAAACTGAACCGACCTTATGCGATTCCTCATACTTAGAAAATACATGCCGGTGTAGACTAGTTCCCGGTGCGATGCCTCCTTTCAACTACACTGGACATCTGCACCACCATAAACTGGTTAAGCTAGGGCTGAGTGGTGGGGTGGCTATCACTATAGAGCTTAAGCCTTCTGCCATTAATCCATGTGGGAAGAAGCTCCCCATTCAGCTGGCTGAGCTGAATGGCACCTCCCTCTGTAACTTGTTGTATCTGATATGGCCCCAACCAATGCGTTTTGAAATTTCCTGGAAACTTAATGAATTTGTTGTCATAGAGGAGCACTAGGTCTCCGATCTGGAAAGTCTTACTCTTAATGTGTCTGTCATGCCAAGCTTTTTCTCGTGCCTTCTGCACTTTCTGATGGAATCCAGTGATGAATATGTCTTCTTCTAAGGCAAGCAGATGTGCTAGCCTTTCCTCCACTGTGTCTGTATCAGTCATCCCGGTAATCTGAGCGATTCTTAAACTGGGAAGAATATACTCCATAAGCATAACAACCTCCTGTCCATACACCAAGCTGAAAGGTGTGTGTCCCGTAAGTTTCTTGCATGTGGTCCTGTACGCCCATAATACAGCGTTAACTCTGAGGTCCCAATCATTCCTTTGGCTATTGCAGATCTTAGTAAGAGCATTTTCTAAAATCTTATTAAAAGCCTCCACCGTACCATTAGCTTGTGGGTGGTAGGGAGTGCTCTTATGGTGCTGAATATGGAATTCTTCTGTCAACGCCTTAATGGTGTGGTTCAAGAAATGTGTGCCTTGATCACTCATCAAAATTACTGGGCATCCAAATCTACTGATGATGTTTTCAAAAAGGAACTGTGCGGCTGTAGCAGCATCACAATTTCTTACTAATTTGGCCTCTGCCCATCTAGTGAGGTACTCTATTCCGGTGATAATATATCTCGCACCAATGCGCTTTCCTGGTGGGTTGATAGGACCCACAAAATCTATAGCCCATTTGTCAAATGTGCGCAGTGTGACCTGCGGTCGCAGCAACATTTCATCATGTCGCGAGGGTTTTCCTACCCTTTGGCAGATATCGCAGCATCTACAAAAGTCCTTGGTGTCTTTATGCAACGTAGGCCACCATAATCCTGCCTCCAAGATTTTCTACACAGTCGGCTTTCCTGCGAAATGACCTCCTGCGATTCCTGAATGTGCTTCTCTGATAATAGCATATTTTTCATGCGGCATCACACATCTGCGCAAAACTTCATTCGGACCTAGCTTGTATAGGTGTCCTGCGATGAGGGTGAAGTCTGCTGCTTTAACAACCAACTGCTTCTTTTGCTGCTTAGTAAACTCTTCAGGTGCTACTCCTGTAGTGAGGAATTGAATAATATCGACATAGTAATCGTCTGCGATCTGGATAGAAAACAATGGCGCATCTGGCAGATTGTCATCTAGGTTACTTGTCTCTTCTCCTGAGTCTATCCACGGCAGATGATCAGGTCCGACATTCAGTCTGCCTGGTTTCACAATGATTTCGAAATCATACTCCTGAAAGAGGAGTAACCATCTGCAGATTCTCCCCCCTAACACTGGCTTATTGACCAGATATTTTAACACGGAATGGTCAGTGAACATCTTAAACAAGGCACCCAACAGGTAGTGCCGAAACTTCTGCAGCGCGTACACCATAGCTAGGCCTTCTCTTTCTGTTGTGGTGTAGTTCTTTTCTGCTGTCGAGAGCTTTCTGCTGGAGTATGCAATAGGATGGTCAATATCTCCTTCTCCTGGTTGTGTTAAAACAACCCCTAGTGCGATGCCAGATGCATCCACATGTACATGAAATGGCTTAGTCCAGTCTGGAAATACTAAGATGGGTGTTGTAACCATCTTCTCCTTAAGTTTGTCTAGACTCTTCTGACATTCCTCATTCCATAGGAATTTTACATCTTTCTTTAGCAATTTCTCCATTGGTGCTGTAATCTTTACGTAGCCCTTGATGAACTTTCTGTAGTACCCGGTATGACCAAGTACTATCCTCAGTTGCTTGACTGAGTTGGGTGCTAGAATATTTACAATGATGGCGATCTTCACGGGATCTACCATCAAGCCTTGTCTGCACACAATATGACCCAACAAAATACCGAATGGTGCACAAAATATACATTTTTTCAAGTTTAGAGAAATCTGGTACTGCCTACATTTCTCTAACATCAGTCTTAAGTCTCTTATGTGCTTGTCGATTAGTCCAAATACAGTCCAATCATCAAAATATACTTCTAGGAATTTATGGATGTATTCTTTAAATACAGCAACTACTACTCTAGAAAATATAGCTGGTGCATTCTTAAGACCAAAGGGCATTACCGTATACTGGAACGAGCCCCATTCTGTTGCAAAGGTGGTCTTAGATCGATCTTCTGGATGTATTCTGGTCTGATGGTAGCCTGAAAAGCCATCGGTGAAGGAGTAGACCTCCTTTCCTCCCACGTTGTCTAACACTTCATCAGTGAATGGTGTTGGAAATGGATCGTGAAGCGATGCATCGTTGAGCTTGCGCAGATCGACACAGATCCTGATGTCCCCTTTTGTTTTCTTTTCTTGTATGACCATGGGGCTAACCCATTCGCTTTCTTCCACTAGTTCAATGATGCCTGATGGTAGCATCTTATCAATCTCATCCTTAACTTTTTCTTTTTAGCGCGGATTCAATCTATATGGGCGCTGCTTGACTGGTCTAGCATCCTCCTTCAATGGTATCCTCATAACTCCCAGGTCTCCAACTATTCCCTTCATTTCTGTGAACTTGGTGGGAAATAGGTCCTGATAGTCATGTAACAAATCTGCAATTTGTCCGACTGTTTCATCGTTCCAATAGTCTCCAATAGAGGCAAACTTAGGTTCTGCGTCTGTGCCAATATTGATCTTTTTAATCTTGATGGGCTCTGTGATTGCTGGAATCTCTAACTGTGGTCCCCCAACATCGCGAGTCCCTTCTGAATCCGGAATGTTGGTGTTGCGAGGATCCTCATCCTCATCCTTATCTTCATTGTCTGACTTTGCTGCGAAATTATAGCACTCAAGCGCGGCTTGCAACTGGATGGCCCACTCAGGTTGAGCCTGCACTAAGATGGTACAGTCCTCAAATATATTGATCCTGATTATGTCTAGGGCCTGAGCAACACTTGGATGTTCTGATTCAAACACGAAGGTGAGTAGGAAACTGTCTGTCATAAGTGACCATGTGGTCGTCCCCTTGCGCAATTCGGTCTCTGTGTACCAGTTCCTTGGAACTGTGTCCAATGTGTGAATGAATCGGTGAACCCATTCATCCTCGAGAATGTCTGACCAGTTCTGTTCACATGTCTGAATGTGTGTCCTGGGATCAGTTTCTCCTATGTAGTTCTCCTGAACATACTCTCTGTCGTCAGAAAATATGATTTCCATCAATCTTTTAATATCATCCCAAGATGCGATATTCTCTTTGTGTGCATACCACCATCTTGCAAGTGTGGCTCGTACTGCAAGGTCCATAGCTGCGATCCTCTGCTCGTAAGGGATCTATTGCTCAAACTGCTCAAGGAAGTCCTAGATATCTGTCAGACCATGATATGATGGAATCTCAGTGATCTCTGCGCCAATCCATCACAGTGACTTACTCATAAACGCACATCTGCGCATTGAGACTTCATAAAGTCTATTCTGCCAGTTCTCTAGACCAACATTGGAATTCGATGCGCATGAGCTGTCGCATTGCCAACTAATGTTCCCTTCAGCGGTTGGATTAATGTAGTCGTTCTGGTTCGCAGTCATCTGGTAGAGACTATCCATGTTACGTGCCTCCTCCTCTTCTCGGATAGGTTCAATATATCTAGGACCCTAGTGAGGATCCAACGGCGTGATGACCCGGATCTGCGCATCCTCAAAGGTCATTTGTCTTCTCTTTAGGTCGATGACAGCCTTGCTACCGATTGCCCAATCGATACTTAATAATGCTGGATACTGTCGACTGTCGCCAATTATTTCTATAACCTCGAAGTCCGCAAAACTGCGAACTCTGTTAATGTCAACTGGCACCTGCGCCAGTCAACCCAATGGTGATACTCGCTGCTGGTTAGCTAATCTCAGGTGGATAGGCGATCTGAATAACTGAGGGCTACCCATCTATTCCCATGTCTTCTTAGTCAAAACATTCACCTCTGATCCTAGATCTAAGACGACTTCTTCCATTTCAAACTCTCCAATCTGTGCTGTGAGCTTCATCTCTCTTCCGGTCCTTGTATGTCCTGTAATATTATGAACAGCGCGGTGTGCACTGCCCAAGAGAGAAGGTTGTTGACACTGATCTATGATGCGCTGGAGCTCGCCGATAGCTTTTTCATTTCTCATGAGTTTCAAGCAACTGCGCAGGAAGGATTGTACGCTTCCTGTCGATTCATCCTCATCACATCTTCCCGATGTGGTAGCCTGCGGTATCTGTTCAGGGCTATCGCCACAAGGTGCTTGCTGCGGTACACCCCTAGACGGTGGTACCTACGATCCTGATTGCATAGGTTCATCAAAGGAAGCCTTGGCTTCGTGAAATGTCTCTTTATTCTTCTACAGGTCGAATGATGTTGCTTTACTAGGAGCTCTGCGCACCCACTGTTGACTTGTGTTCTTTTCGATATCCTACGATGTCCCACTGGTGGAAGCACCACTACGAGTCACAATATTGACTCTTGGTTCTGGCTCTACCTGCTCAGCAGAAATAAGCTGGATGTTCTGGTGTGCTACTGGCTTAGGTTCTCTAATCTTAGCTATCAAGGTAGGACATTCCTCTATAGTATGATCATAATATTTGCAGTAGTTACAAGTGGTGGTGGGGCTTTGATAGTCCCTAGCATAGTGCCCTATAACTCCACAGTTATAACAAGTGATTGGTCCACGACCATGGCCAAAACCTTCTCCTCGGCGAAATCCTCCTCCACATCTTCGTCCTCTGAATCCTCCTCCACGTCCACCGTAAGCCGGATTAGGATGTGGTCCTGCTGCTAGACCCTGTGTTTCTGATTGGACTCTGTACACGTCATGTGTTCTATCTAACATGAGATCATAGGCTCGGAAATCCTTTTCATCATGTCCGACAGACTTGCAGAAGACACAGTATAGGTTCTTAGGTGTCTGTACATACTTCTGAAGCAAAGGGCATTGCTGAGGCTGATGTCCTTGTGTCTTGCATATTTCACACCATGGCCCTTGCGTTTGTGGTAAGGGGTTAGGAGCCCCTGACGCTAAATATTCTGCAAAGACTGGACAGCTGTCTTTGGTATGACCTTGTGCTTTACATCGTAAGCACCATATGTCTTGCATAACCTCTTTCCCTTTCTTAAGTTCATGTATCTGTAACGTGAGGTTGGCCAACTGGTTCTGTAGATTTGCCATGCATGCGCTAGTTTCAGCTAAAGGTGAAGCTTCTAGCTTCATCGCCATCTCCAACGCGTCATCCTGCGTCTGGATTTTTTGCTACATTAGTAGCAGTCTGATGTGAGGGAGCAGCGCTGCAATAAACCATTCCTTATGCTGCTCCGGCGCAAACTCAAAGCTTACTTGGTCTATAAGAGCTTTGAATTTCTGGTCAAAGTCCCATACTGACTCTGATGGTAGCTACTTAATATCCTTGAGCTCTGTTATACACTGACACTCAGACTTAGGTTTCTTGAACTCTTTAATCATGGCAGTCCTGACCTGGACAAGTGTTCTGGGTGTGGCAGCGTACTTCATATACCATGTTAAATCTCGTTCTCTCAATGTGGTGACCAACTGTACAAGATTAATGTTATCATCGTGGATTTGTTTAATGGTCCACATGGCTTCGCATAGAAACCAATGTTGTTTCGGGTCCTCTGCTCCTGTACCCTTAAAGGTAGGTAGCTTCATATCGTCTCCCATTCTATTTCTCTACGGTGGGTTCTGATTGACTGGATTACTACCACTCAGCAGTGTAGGTGAAGGCGATGTAGCGGTAGTAGGTACTGTCTGTGAGCTACTGGATGGAGTACCTACGGGATTACTCTGAGTCCCGGTCTGTTTCTGTGGGGTATAGGGATGGTAAGGGATACCCCCCTCTGGTTCTTCTGTGGTACTATGACTCGGTTGCCTAATATTGTCTGAACTGTCTCCAAATACAGGAGAGCTTAAAGCTACTTTATATTTCTTGCCACTACGTGTTCGTCCAATGTCATCAAAATCATTTTCAAACTCTTGTGACATTACTATCTTTACTTATTCATCTGAAATCATGTACATTACTCCTTTTTCATGTAGCAGCATCTTAATGGACAAGTTTAGATATTTTACGTACTTACCACTATATCCTTTGAAGAAGTACCGCTCAGCCTCGCTGAAGCTTTTTCTCTCGTCAACTGCAAATTCTGTAACAAAGCCTTCTAGCACACTCGCAAGCCAGAAGTCCACTACTCTCATAATGGGATTATCGAGGCTCTGCACGGTCTGAATCAGCTCCGGTGTCCAGACAATGTTTCTTTTCTTTTTGAATATGTTCTTATCTGTCAACTTTGATAACCAGTCGTAAAGCTCGTTTCCATAGGTTGCAAAAAATATCGCATGTATATCTGAAGAGATATGCTTTTGTAACCAGTTCGTTGTGCTCAATCTAGGGCTCTGATTTTCTTTCTTGGAAAACTCCTTTAAGTTTGACTCCATCCACTGGTGAAACTCTTCTCTAGTAGGATGCCAACTGAACATTAGCGCTCAGTTGTTCAAAACCGAGAACGGAACCATTTGTTGGTTATCATGGGCAGACCTGGGTTTACTATAATCAACCAACAACACCCCTAGCTCACTGGCCCTTTCGGCGACAGACCGCAAAGCGGCCTGAAGTCTCACCTGAAGTGATTCTAATGGGTTGGCCAAGGACTCAAGCGTCTTGGACCAGGTTTTATGGTGATCCTACTTGCGACTCGCAGCTCTTCTAGCTGCGAGGTCTCTTTCTCTGTGCTCCGCGCGACCTTCTGCTCACGTCGCACGATCTCCTCGTCTCACAGCTCTTCTAACTGTGAGATATTCCTTTATACTGTCGTGTGGTCCCTTATACTGTGAGATATTCCTTTATACTGTCGTAGGATATCGCGCACTTCCACTGACTCGCGATATCTCCAACCTTACCGCATCGCCGCGCACCGTGCGACACGCAGCTCCTGCCCAACGCTAAGTCCTCAACCTGCGGTATCGCACACCGCAGCTCCTCTGCAAGTGCGGTATCACCTCTCTATGATATCCTACCTCCGCGGCTTAGCGCACTTAGCGTTGCTCGTGTCGACGTGCAAGACTCAACATACAAAGCTGTTCAATACTGCGACTAGTGACTGCTCAAGCAAAGCATAAATGAAGCCACATACAACATGCCAAAGTCTTCAACTTAGGTTTATCCTTCTATATTGCTGTGAACTCCAAGATGGAAGTTACGTCCACAGAACTATGTTTTTATTATAGCTCAGGGGAAGGTAAAACATAGTTCTGCTGCACCGCATATGCAGCTCAAGATCTTCTCTCTTAGATCTCTGATCTTCTCTATATTGCTCTCCTACAATATACTCTTCCCTCTCTGTCGATCCCTGCGGATCGTTACATGCATGCTCTATAAGCCAGCTACTGGTTATAGTAAGATTTCTACCGCTAATAACAGAACCAGAGCTAGGCTTTTACAACAGTCTAATAATCTATAAAACAACTAACAACTGAACCAACCAACCCTTTTACAATACAAAGTATATCCCTTTATAGGTAGCCCGAAGGTCTTACCATTACAACACTGTGGGTCTGTCCCAACAGTAACCCAAACCCTAATTAGTGACAGTCGGCCATATCTGTACTTGAGGTAGCCTCTTTCCGTCATACCACAGCTCTCTGCAGTCTTCCATGCTTCCCAGCGCTGATCATGGGTACTGTGCACCACTTCGCTCTCCTGTCCTTCGTCTTCAATGCTTCAGCCTCATTGCTCCTTTTCCTTTATGAGGGTTGCTGAGCCCTCCTGTCTTCCGCCGCTGCCTTCAATGCAGTGGGTGAGCTCTCTCTTCTCAGCCGCTCAGGTACAGTTGTCTTCCTTGACTTCTCTGTCTTCTTCGTCATGGTTTTCGGCTCTGCTCTGTAGCTGGAAACATGCTACGGCGTCGTAGCTCTATCTTATCTTCTCTCCGCCAAAACTTATCTATCCGCTAAACTAGCAGCTTCTTCTGTAGCTGCGGGACCCTGCTCCAACAGCAAGATCATGTTGTGTCTCCCCGTGTAGAAGTTAATGAAGGGATACTTGGCCGCCGTCGCAGGGAACAGTCTATATTGCTTGCGCACTATCTGCCTAATTTTTTCTCCTTGGAGAAATAATACAAGATTTGTATCGGCCTTGCTCTTGTTGTCTTTGTGGTCCCAGAGGTTTTGGAACCGCGCACCAAGGAGCTCCACTAGGATATCCATGGGTTGATAATCTGGTGGAGGATTCCATGTTGTAAACAATATCAGAATCAAAATCCACAAGTAGTGGAACTTCGCCGCAAGAAGCTCCTGTGCATCAACCGCGTCATCCATTATTTCATTGACGAGGAACTGGGAGCAGTTAATGTGCACTCCTTGTGGACACTGTTCTGCTAGCTCTATTGTTGCGGCATTGCATTCAGTAGGCCTCATCTTGCATAGAACCTTACTGCACAAGATTTTTGATGCAGCCCTTACAGCAATGTCCTCGACAGAGCTAATGAGGCAGCCCTTTCCGCCGTGCACAAGCTGGAACTTGGTCTTCATGTCGTTCTTGTCCAGTTTTTCCCCATCCTTCTGCAGGTATGGGGTCGAGTCGACTCCTTTCCATGAGAGACCCGTGATGGCCGAGACCAGCTTGATCATTACCTCATATGGCTTGTCCAGCTAGAGGTAGCCTCCATGGAAGAAGACTAGAAGTTGCTTGACATACATCCCGACCAGAGCAATGCAGTCGAAATGCGATATAAGGAGTAGGTTTAAGATACCTGGCTGCTCCAATCCGCATGCCCATTGCATTGCAGAAACTACGTCCGCATTCGGTTGTTCACCAGGCACCGTGACCATGAATCGATTTCTGGTCAGCTCCTCTTGTTTCCTGGTGTCGTACTCTTCAAAGTTCAAGTCCTGAATTTTGGGAGTGATTGTGTCTTGGGAACTTGGGACACCTTCTGGAATTGTGGGCTCTTCCAGAAGTTCCTATGCATCCACTGGCACTCTTGCGGTGCCTGGCATCTTCGATGATAGATATGGAGGCAGCAAGTTGTTTTCTTCATCAGTCAACTCTGTGTTTGCTAGTGGTGGTGGTAGAACTGGGTCGGCTCTGCGGACTTTGGGTATCTTCGATGGGGGACCAGAGGAAGTGCGGAGATCTCCACTGGACGAAGCTCTGGCCACAAAAGCTTGTACCCTAGTCAGTTTCACTGGTGGTCGGGTTGCAAGTACCTACGTCAGCTGGCCTCCTGCTGGTGGCGGTCATGGCGGCCTTGCCAGTGCCTTAGGTTTAGCTTGCATCTTTTTCATCGGCCGACTGGTTTTAGGGACGTAAGGCACTTCTACTATCGGGTAGGGTGAGGCTGGTGAAACAGTGGAGTCTTCATTGTCATCAGATAGCTCAACAATCATAGGCTTCGGCTCTAAGGGAGGTTTTTGGTTCACTCAGTTCGCTTAGCTCTCTGGTTTCTTGGCTTTGCAAGGCAATGTAAAGGTTACTATGATAGAGGCAACTAATATTTATAGGCGATCGGGCATCCAGGCGGTGACTGGGTGCAATGATGGGTCATTTTATGGAGCACATGGGCTCATCCTTCGTCGCCTTTACTCGCACACTTAAGTTCATCTCTGTACTTGTCAGGGAATTTAATGTTAATACAGAATATGGGACCAAAAATCACGTCGTCATTCTCCTCGGATTTTCCAAATTAATGCTACTAAGTTGTCGCGAGCGCCAAATATTTTTTTTGAATCCTCATGCATTTAACAATCCGTCAATGCCTACTAGTTGTCTTCCACTGACCACTAGTTTTCTCTTAGCCGGTTTGTTGGCGGGTTTATAGCATTCCATTCCTCAGCGCAACTTTCTTTTTCCGCACCAGGTTGCGCTGGAAATGTTTCTTTCATTGCTTTCCTCCCTTTATATCTTTCTTTTTTACGCCTCGGCCTTATGGGGCCACACCGCAATCGTCACGGTATGTTAATTTTCTATATCTTTAGCGACTTGATGAAATGCTCACTAGAAATGTCGCTTTCTTCTACTACGCGCAATCCTTCCGACTCTGGAATACTGATGTTAGTCGGATCATCCTCTGGGTCTTCGGAGAGGTTATAGCAGGTCATCTAGTGTTGAACTATCTCACAGCGTGGGTGGGAATCCGCAGTGTAAGGTTGAGAATATGCAACCTCCAGTGGGATTTCAGCGAATATCTTATCCTTCGTAGTCTTCATTGCAATATCAACTTTTGGTTGCTCGTCTACAAACTAGAAT
Organism: Pseudotsuga menziesii; assembly: GCA_001517045.1. NCBI lineage: Eukaryota > Viridiplantae > Streptophyta > Pinopsida > Pinales > Pinaceae > Pseudotsuga > Pseudotsuga menziesii. The sequence goes on from LPNX011015364.1 coordinate 189,463, forward strand.
GTGCAAGTGAAATTCTGCGCCACCTTTTCCCATTCCCTTGTTTCTTGGCGCAGCTCCATAGATGCGTACCAGCCTCTGAGTACCATTTCGAGAGTATGGAGGAAGTGGTGAACCCATTCCTGGCGCAGGTAGTTCGAGAACACTGTAGAACACTGCTCCAAGTTTTCAATAGGGTATGATAACCCTGTATACCTTTATTTCATAGTTGTGACCTTATCTCTAAACCTTACTTCCAGCAGTAGTCTACACTGCGGCCATTCAGTTATCGAGCTTTTGTGCATACCCCACCATCGCGCGGGTGTAGCTTTTAGCGCAAATTCCAACGTATATAGTCATTGCGGCTCTGTTACTAATTCTTCAAACTTAGTAAAGAATGTTTCCAAGTTGGGAAGTTCTTCATATGTAGGCAGCGGTCGAGACTGAGTTCCCACTCGTCGGACAGACTTAGTTATCCTGGCACATCTCCTCATAGAGACTTCATGTAATCGGTTCTGCCAGTTCTCAAGTGCCTCTCCTGAGTCTGATGTAAATGAACTCGCGCATCTCCAGCTCGGGTTACCATCCGCAGTACAATTAATGTAATCCTCTATAAGGGCAGTGACATTATAGATGTTATCAAGGTTATCACCTTTCCCTTTGTTGAACACCGGTTCAACGTATCTCTCTCCTTCCTGTAGATCGAGGGGCACAACTACCCTCATCTCATCATCTTCAAACGATAGGATCCTTCTTTTGAAGCTTATAATGGTTTGGTTTCCCATCACCCAATTGATCCCCAACAACGTGGGATATGGGTTAGTATCATCTACTATATTGGTGACCTCAAAGTTTGCAAAAGTGCGCAATCCTTCAATATCCACTTGGACCTGACTCAATCTACCAATGGGCAGGACCTTTGCCTGATTAGCAAGCCTTAATTGAATTGGGGACCATTCTAGGGGTGGCTTGCCCATTATTTCCCATGTCTGGCACTATAAGATGTAAACATTAGATCCCAGGTCGAGGATGATATAGTCCATGTCATAATCACCAATTTGCGCAGACATCCTGAGTTCGCGTCTTGTTTTAAACTTTGTCTTGACACTGTTAACCTTCTATGCTCGTGGGTTTTCCTTCGAAAGTGTTTCTATCAGGGCTTCCAATTTTGGAACGGCATCCTTGTCCTGGATTAGTGCCAAAAAACTTGACAGGAATGGTTTGAGTTTACTAACCTTATCTGCACTCTTGTTTGCAGTCTGTCATTCGAATATCTTCTAGAATCTCTTAGGCATATCTTTCACTTGGCCAGAGGTAGATGGTTGTTCTGTTCCTACGAACTTTGGGCGTACATCCATGAATATGCGCTTCTGCTTTTGAACAACCAACGGTAGTTTCTTTTGCACGAAGGGCCGCACCTGCGGTTGTGCTTGCGCCGCAGGCTCTGTCTGCGTAGCTTGATCTACACCCGTCGCGAAACCTCCCTTGGTTAACACAGCTACACTTGGTTCTCTTGGTTCTGCGACTATCATGTGTATGTTGGTGTTAGCATTCATGTTGGGAGAATTCAGCGCAGGATTTGGTGCTAGGTTAGTTGCTCCAACCGTTCAGGCTTGCCATCTAGCAATAAGTTGCGAACATTGATCCACAATGTGTTCTTGTCTACAATATGAGCAAGTATTCATAGGTTCAGGGCAATCTCTCGCATAGTGGCCCTACGCTCCACAATTGTAACATACCACTGGTCCTCTCCCTCGGCCCAATCCTCCTCCTCCTCGACCCCTATAATTTCCACTCCCCCTCAACTGAGGTTGTGGCGGTTGTGGCGGGTATTTTGGTTGCTGATACTGTTGTTGATACGGGCTATATGGGGCTGCATTCTGAAATTGGGCACCATCTGAAACTGCTACACAGGCTGAAACTGAGGCGTAGCCTGAAACTGCTGCGCAGGCTGAAACTAAGACGCAGCCTGAAACTGTTGTGCAAGCTGAAACTAAGGCGCAACCTGGAACTGTGCTTGAGTGTGTTCAATATTTATTTGCTCCTCATTATCCATTAGATATGCATCTACCATTTTCTCTCTCATAAGTTGGTAGGCCCTACAATATTTTTCATCATGGCCTATAGACCTACAAAATTTACAGTACAAACTAGCTGGGGTACATACCATCTTATGTAGGAACATGCAATCTATGTCGCGATGTCCCCTTGTCTGGAAGATGTTGCACCAGGGAAGCCCCTGGGTACTCAATGGGTTTGGCACACCGGATGAGATGTAGTTCATGTAATCTGGACATTCATCCTTGGTATGTCCATTGTTCCGACATCGCGTACACCAGAGGTCTTCCTGCACGTCTTCTCCTCTTTTTATGTCCTTGATCTAAATAGTCAGATTAGCCAATTGTGACTGAATCTGTATCATTCCTGCAGCGCCATCTCCAATAGGTGAAGCCTCTAGCTTCATTGTCAATTCCAGTGCCTCCATCTGCGTCGCAATCTTTTGCTGCATGAGTGGTCCTCTAATGTGTGGCATCAGCGTAGCAATAAACCACTCTTTATGATGCACGTCTGGCATCTGGAAGATTACTTTGGCCATCAGCGTCTTGAAAAGTTGATCAAAGTCCCATATTGTTTCTGCTGGAGCCTATTTAATCTCCTTGATCTCGGTTATACATTGGGACTTAGATTGTGGCTTTCTAAATTCCGATATCATTGCACGTTGAATCTCCTCAAGAGTCCTCTGTGACTTCCCGAGTGGTACTACACACTACTTCATGTACCAATCCAACGCGTGGCCCCGTAGATTCGTAATCATTTGCACTTTTCGGATGTCATCATTGTTAACGAGGTAGACCGTTCATACCACTTCACAGAGGAACTAGTTTTGTTCTGGATCCTCTGTTCCATTTCCATTGAATGTGGGTAGTCTAACGTTTGTCCCCACCATTAGGGTGGTGCTAGGGTTGTTCACTAGATTCCCTGGATCTGCTGGATTTACTGGGGTCACTGATGGGATTCCTTGCGCTGCATCAGTCCCGACACTAGGACAACTAGTGTTCACACGCGGTTCAAGTGAGGAACTTCTAGATCTCACTTCAGGGGATCTTCTTGGAATTTCATAGTCACGTCTTGACCTTGATGTCTCTGCAGACTCTTTCGATTCTACTCTCTCAGAAATCGGACTATACTCCTCCTCTTCATCACAGGACCCTTCGTCTAGGTGTGACTCACATCCATATTGACCTTCCCTAGGCAGGCTGTAATCCCTCTTGCCTCCTGCTACCTTCCTCCTCTTTCCTGACCGAAACCTCCTTCCGCTTCTTAAGAATCCAGTGTCCAACTCGTCTTCTGAGCTTCCTGAGAACATTTAAGCTTACTTCCTTCCATATTACTCCTAAATTTTACACAGCATATCACCTTCATAGACTGCGCAACACAATCATTGAGTTGTAAAATACCATTTTCATAAATGAGCATTTTAATCCATAGGTTTACAGACAAAAGGTACCTTCTCCGAGGTCCTTTGAAAAAATGTCTCTCTGCCTCGCTATACGAGGTTATCGCTTCAACAACGAACTCAATAACATATCCCTATAATATTCTATCAATCCAAAAATCAACAGCTCTGGAAATAGAGTTACTTACTTGTGCTACTTCTTGTGTCAACTGGTCAGTCCATTCAACTACTCCTCTTCGCTAGAATTTAGTCTTTCGGGTCACCAACTCTGACAACCACTCTTGCAATACAACGGGGAATTCTGTGAAAAAATATTCATGGATATCTGAATATAGATATCATTGTAACCAGTTTTCAGAGCTCAGCCATGAACCCTTTCTTTCCTTTTGCGCGAATATCAACGTCTTTGACTCCAGCCAATCCTCGACTTCACTCTTAGTCGGGTGCCACAACATTTCCCTTAGTTTGATCAATAGGGTCCCGGCAATGGAACCATTTGTTGGCCACTTTTCCTAACTCGCGCGACCCAGGTTCTGGGCACCCTGTCAACCCAACAAACGCTCAAGATACCATCCTGACATAGCAAGCCACATCGGCAACGCCCGCAAAGCAGGCGTAGTCTCACCCGAGATATCTCTTCTATGGGTAACCGCCAAAACCCATGTTTCCACGATTTGTCGATGGATTATAGTCCCTTAGAGCGCGGCCAAGGAGCTCAACCAAGTCACGAGGATGGAGTCATTTCCGCCGAACTGTAGTGTAAACCGCACATATACTTTCTTAACTACTAACGGTGCGACACAGATTCGGCCTTAGTACTTCAAACATAGCAGAATATAAACACAAACTAATAGATAGGCGTAATATAACAGACGTGCAACAGCGATTGCGCTACAACCATAAATTAATATTCAAAAGTTGTGCATAATAACCTATTCATGCATTCGGAATGTTATTGATAGTGCGGAATTCATTCAACCATAATAGGACTTGCAACATAAGCATAAACAAACATACACAGGCAATCATCAACACACAGGAGAATTCACTTGGAAACCCATCCAAAAAAAACCAAAAGGCGCTCTTCATCTGGCATGAGAAATATATGGCGCCTTCAGCCTGCATTTGACTGCAGACTTTCCTAGATCTAGCTTTCCACTCAGACTCTCTTTTTCTCTCATGCTCTCTGTCTTATTTCTCCTAATCTACTGCTATGATCTACTGATCTGCACACGACTTGGATCAATCCCTCTAGTATATACGCCTCTCTAGCAGAGATTCCCTTCTACTGCACTACCTCTTACTGCATCCTGTAGACTTCCTGCTAATATACCACTCGGCTCTCACGAATTCCCTCTACTAACCCTTCAAACATCATATAAAATCAACCTAAACAGCAACCTCCAAAGCCACTAAAAAGAAACTCTCTAACTATTGAATCCCTCCTATTTATATTATTTTACATGACCACACAGGGTCGACTGCATACAGGAAGTTTGTTAACTGTCACCATCAGCCGCCCCTTAGGCTACAGCTGTGGTGATCATGACTTGACACGAGGCACTAATGGCCTTACTTACAGCATGCGTTCACTCGTGTGGAATCTGCCAACTTAAGCCAACTTCAGCACCCACGATTGTCCTATCGTTTTCAGTCATTATTCTACACTTGTGCTACTACTTTACCCTGCGACATCTTCCTTCCGCACAATTTTCCTTTACCACGCAGGTGACATCTTTTGTGCCTATTCCTTCTTTTGTGCATCTTTCCTCTTACGCATTTCCCTTTGTCCACGCAGATTTCCTCGTCTGTAGTTTCTTTTGTCTGCATAGATTTCCTTGCTTTTGCTTGCACTACGAACTGATTCTTGTGCGTTTCTTTGTTTGCGCTTATTTCTTGCATGCTTTCCCCAGGCCCAACATACATGTTTTATAAAATAATGGATGTTGAAAATATTTTATATTTATGAGGATATTCTTTTTACATTCAAGAAGTTGTGAGTTATTCATCTTAAAGAAATAAGGATATCGAGTTAGGATTGTTTAAAATTATCGTCTTGTGAATAACTCCTAGTTCCTTGAATATTGTGAAAATTTTATCATGTACCCATATTATTGTTGTTTTATAAATGGGAAGGTTACAATTATTAGTGAGTTAAATTGTTAAAGGTTTTATGAAAGGGGCATATGGTAGTAACTTATAAATCAATATGTGTGTGTGCATTTTCTCCTTGTTACTAGACCCTAAAGGTTAATGGGGTGTTAAACATGGTATGAGAGCATGGTTCTAACTCTAAGACCTTGGACTCATTGTTCTTTAAGTTTTTTTTTTTACTATGTAGTGTTTGGAAACTAATGCGTGACTTATTCACCCTGCAAACTCAGGAAGAATGTATGCTAGGGGAAGAAGAGGAAGGATAGGTATAGGGGACAAGGGGTGTAGTGCACCAACTCCTTTGCATCCTTCACCTCCATTTTCTCCGCCATCAATGGAAGAAGAGACCCATATACCTGCAGGTGAAGTAATGAATATGATGTGTTCATTCCATCGGATTTCTCATGCATTAATTAGTTGGCTAGACCGAGAGAATAGAGATGCCTTAGCACCTGCAGAAGGATTGCAACAACCACCGAAGGAAAATTCTCAAAGACAACTTAAGAAAGTGAAATTTCCATAATTTTGGGGCGCACCTAATGGCATTGCAGCTGAGGCATGGCTCGAGAACATGTCCATGTGCTTTGCATTACGCGGTTATACATCAAACATGAAAGTGTGCATGGCTATAATGCAACTTAAGGGAAGTGCATTGCTATGGTGGAAGACCTTGTTGCCACAACTTGGAATTGAAATAACAAAGGTCTCTTGGGAAATATTTGAAGAGCGTTTTCATGAACTTTACCTATCTAAAGAATTTATTGAAACGGAGTTGAATGAATTCAACACCTTGAGACAAGGAGGTCGATTTGTCCCAGAGTCTGAATCTAAATTCATGGAAATATTGAGATATGCTCCACATTTGAGTACAGAGAAGTTGCGAGTTAATAAATTTGTGTATGGAATTAACTTCAACATCAAGACAAAAGTACATATTTTAATGCCACATACCTTGCATGAAGCAGTGCAAAACGCTATCATAGTTGAGGAAGAGCTTGTAGGAGGTGGCAGTAGCGACCCCTCAATCTTCAGGAGCAGTGGCACAAAGACCAGGAGTGCAGTCAGCTAGTTCTTCGAGACCAATGACCGGACGTTGAGATTCATATAAGAGTCCCACAACAGGGAGTCAGAGACATGCACCCGATGGACAAATACCACCATATAGACCACCAGCAATGCAGGCACAATATCATAGTGGAAATCCAGTAGTGCAATGCCCTAGTATAGTAGTGGATCTACTTTTACTTAATCAAGTGTCGAGAGGAAGGCCCCAAAAAGGGGGTGTTGGACTTGTGGAGAACCACATTTCCAGAGAGATTGTCCGCAAGCCAAGAAATATTCTAGTCAAGGAAAGAGACAGACTACAGTTGGAGACTTGATTAAGGCACGCCAACTTCATGTCGAATTCAACAACCACCAGGAAGAACATTATTCCATTGTGCTAGAGATGACAAGTAAAATAAATGGTATGAACTTCTCTCTTTTAGTAGACCCAGGAGCAACTGTAAGTTTTATTTCTTATGAAGCATTGTCTAGATGTAAGGTGATGGAAATCAAGCAAGATGATTTCGACGTAGTCAAAATGGCATCAGGTATTACTCAAAGAGTAGGAGAATTGGTCAAGGATTGTGACGTAGACTTGGGCGTGTTTGTTACAAGAGTATCCCTCTATGCTATGGCATTAGGATCATATGATGTTATCTTAGGGATGGACTAGTTAGAAACCCATTCATTTGTGTTAGATTGTAAGGAGAAAAAGATAATGTTTATAGATGATTTCGGGCGTAAGAGAATCCTAATAGGGACTAAAAGAGAAGTATCATTAAGGTTTATTCCAGCATTGCAATTGAAGAATAGAATGCGTAAGGGATGTGAGTTGTATGCAGTGGTAATAATGAATAACAAGAAAGACACTGCCGATGTAAGTCAACATCCCATGCTGTCCCATTTCTCTGATGTATTCTCTGAAGAATTACCAAGATTAACCCCTAAGAGGGAGATTGAGTTCACTATCAAACTTAAGCCAAAAACCAAACCTATATCTAGGGTACCCTACCGTATGACAACACCATAGTTACAAGAATTGCATAGACAACTCCAAGATCTTTTAGATTTAGGTTTCATTCGCCCTAGTATATCACCCTGGGGAGCACCAGTGATATTCATCAATAATAAGGATGGTTCATGGAGACTTTGCATTGACTATCGTCAATTGGATTAAACAACAATAAGGAATCAATATCCCTGACCAAGAATTGACAATCCATTTGATCAGATGAAAGGGGAAATGATATTTTCAAAAATAGATATAAGGTCTGGATATCATCAACTAAGAATTAGAGAAGAAGACGTACCAAAGACTGCATTTCAGACAGGATATGGGCATTTCGAGTTTGACGTAGTACCATTTGGGTTGATGAATGCACCTGGAGTTTTCATGAACTTGATGAACAGTGTATTCAGAGAGTACTTGGATAAATTTGTGCAAGTGTTTTTAAATGATATCCTTATTTACTCAAGGACGCAAGAAGAGCACGAAGAGCATTTGAGACTTGTGTTGCAATGTTTGAGAGAGCGCAAGCTATATGCTAAACTATCAAAGTGTTCCTTCTTCCAGTCAAAGATTCATTGTTTAGGACATGTTATAACTGGGGATGGAATAGCGATTGATCCCACAAAGATCGAGGCCATTCTTGAATGGACAGCACCGACAAATGTGCATGAGGTGCGTAGTTTTATGGGATTAGCAGGGTATTATAGAAAATTTGTAGAAGGATTCTCAAAAATTGCAAGCCCAATTATGGAGTTACATAAGAATAACAAAATTTTCTTATGTACAAAACGATGTGAGGAGGCATTCACAAATCTTAAGCAGTTGTTGACGACAACTCCAGTTCTTAAGGTACCAGATATGGATCAAGATTTCTTAGTGTGTACAGATGCATCGAAAGAAGGTCTAAGATGTTTTTTTATGCAAGAAGGTAGGGTGATAGCGTATTCTTCAAGGAAACTTAGACCTCATGAGGAGAACTATGCAACGCGTGATTTAGAGCTTGTTGTCGTAGTTTATGCTTTGCGTTTATGGAGACATTATCTGGTAGGAAGAGAATTTGAGTTAAAGACAGATCACCATGGGTTACAATATATTTTTACCCAAAGTGACCTCAATGCTAGGCAGAGGAGGTGCTCTAAATTAATGAGCGAATACGATTTTGAAATATCGTACATCAAGGGGACAGTGAATAAGGTGGCAGATGCTCTAAGTCGAAGGCCCCATATATTTTCCATAGTTCCCTTAAAGACAAATTTACGGGAAAAGATATTGAAATTACAATTGGAAGATGAGTGGTATAGAGAGGTTAAGACTGGGTTAGAAAACGAGGTAATGAAGATCCCAAAGTATGAAGGGTATGTGTTTGAGGAAGATGGACTACTACGGTATAACAAGAGAATTTATGTATCGTCCAATGAAGAAGTTCGAGATTTGATCTTGTCAGAGGCTCATAGGGCTGTGTATATGGTTCATCCTGGGGTTAAGAAGATGTATCTAATTTAAAATCGTTATTTTATTGGAGTGAAATGAAAAAGGATGTAGTTAGCTTGGTGGCAAGGTGCCTAGAATGTCAATTGGTCAAGGCTGAGCATAGGCATCCAATGAGATTACTACAACCACATGTAATCCCAAAGTCAAAATGAGATTTTATATCAATGGATTTTGTACTTGGGTTACCAATGACAACAAGAAGACATGACTCTATTTTTGTGGTCGTAGATAATTTAACAAAGAGTGCGCATTTTGTTCCTATAAAGACTACCTATCAAGCACCAGAAATTGCAAAAGTATTTATAAATGAAGTTGTGAGGTTACATGGTGTACCTCGCAAGATCATTTCAAATAAAGGGTTAGTGTTTACTGGAATATTTTGGACAAGTTCTCAAGAAACTTTGGGGACACAACTAAATTTTAGTATAACATATCACCCTGAGACGGATGGCCAGACAAAAAGGGTGAACCAAATCTTGGAATACTTGTTACGTATGTATGTGATAGATCAACAAAAACGTTGGGAGGAATACCTACCATTGGTTGAGTTTGCTTAGAACAATAGTTATCAAAGCTCTATTAAGATGGCACCGTTTGAATTTTTATATGGGAGGCCGTGCAGAACCCCGTTGAGTTGGGATCGTCTAGAAGATAGAGCCCTTGTAGGACCAGAATCGATTCAAGAGATGGAATAACATATGACAACTATTAGTGCACGGTTAAAGGAAGCACAAGATAGAAAAAAGAGCTATGCAGATGCACATAAAATCGATTGGAGTTATGAGGTAGGTGATAAAGTATTTCTACGGGTTAGGCCACAAAAGAGCTCAATTAAATTTGGGAAAGGAGCTAAATTATCACCACGATTTGTAGTACCATTTGTGATACTCTAGAAGTTGGGACCGGTTGCCTATCGTCTTGCATTGCCATCATCATTGAGTCGTATGCATAATGTTTTTCATGTTTCTGTTTTATGTCATTATATTTCAAATCCTTCTCATGTTATAAATTGAGTAACTTGCAGATATCAAAGGATGGGGTCTTGCTGGTTGAACCAAACTGTATACTGGACCGACGAAATTGATAGCTTCGGCGTCATTTAGTCAACTAGGTAAAAGTCCAGTGGGATAGCTATAGTTCCAACTTAGCTACTTGGGAGGATGCATCTAAAATGCACCATCAATTTCCTTACTTGTTTTGGAAACTTTGGGATGAAGTTTCTTGAAGAAGGGGGTGTATGTGTAGATTTTTCACAAGTTTCAGCCTCCGGTTATAAGTTAAAAAATTGTCTCAGTTTATTTGCGAACCCAAAATTTTAATTGTTGGAAATAAACATAAAATTCAAACTTAATAACACTGTTGTAACTTCATCTTTTCATGGACAGAAAGTAAATAAAATGCACGCCATTCAACAAACAGTACTCAGAAATTTTTGGTCAATGGCCCTGGAAAAACCCACAAGGGGAAAACCAGTCAGAGAGAGAGAGTTTTATTATTTCTTCTAGGAAAATTTTAGATAGTCATTTACATTCAAAAACCAACTTATCTCAACCTAGTAAAATGACTCAGCAAGCTGCCTCGATTTATGTGCAAGTGCTGCCTCGATTTCTGTGCACTTCCTTCTCGAAAAATGTGCCTGAAAAACCCAGTAAAGTGTGCCCTCAATTTTTGTGCCTGAACAGTAATAGATGTTGCCCTTGATTTCTATGCAAAACACTCACAAAAACCGTACTATACGGACTGCAATAAATGCAGTCATACGGCATCGAAATTTGTGCCACAAAAATACAGTATGTTGCGTCGATAAATGTGCATGTAATCTCCTCGAAAATAGTGCCAAAATATGTACTATACAAATAGCAATAAATGCAGTCATACTTCTCCTCAAAATCTATGCACAACAATAAATGTTGGTCATACTCCTCGATTTATGTGCCTACAATTAATGAAGGTCGTACTCCTCGAAATATGTGCCAGTAATAAAGCTCCTCATTTTTCGTGCTAACTGAAACTCTCTCATCTTGGTGTCTAGAAATTTATGCCCTCTCCCTTTAGCTCTCTCTTCTTCACGCTTCTCTCAAGAATGAGGCAAAATGCCTTTCCCTTGCCTTTTTAAGTGAACCCTAGGGTCCATCTAATCTAACGGTGGAGATTAGATTAGATCAACGGATGAAATTAATTGCTCATATTTAATTCTCAAAATATTAATTTCACTCACCCACTTAAATTTATCAAAAAGTGACTTTACACTCTAAAGTCAAATTAAATGTTCCACTTAAGTCATTTAATGCAAGGGTCACTTTAATTTTGCCTCTCTAGGTGACTAAGGATAAAGTCACATAGGGGAACACTTTCCTAGGTACAAAATTAACAGTATGTAGTGCCCCATTTTGTTAGACTCTTGTATTACTAAACTAATTTATTGTTTGAGGGCATTTATCACAAATGACCCGGTTAAATTATATAATCTGAAACAACATGTATATATGCTTTGATTATGATGATGCATTTGGTTACTCACGGATAAATGAAATTTTATAAATATATTTATATGATGCACCATTGTAGTGCCTTGTTTTGTCATACTATTTCAGTGTTACAAATATGTTATTATTTGAGGGCATTTGAGCGCAAATGACCCAGTTTAATACTATGAATTAAAATGACTTTTATATATATATATATATATATATATATATATAT
>LPNX011015364.1:201428-450586 GCA_001517045.1 Pseudotsuga menziesii
ATGAATGAAAGATATAAGTAATTTTCATTACTTACAATATATTGGTAGATGCCTTGAAAATTTTCCAGTGTGACAGGGGCCCAAATACGCAATGATACAGGGTGGTGTTAATGCCGCATGAATTCCAGATTGAGTATAAATATGATACCAGGTGATATAATTTATTTAATTGATATTTCGATTAATTGACACAGATTTCATGTGTGCAGGCACATGATCATGATTTCCAATCGATCTACAAAAGGATGATAGGGTTGTATGGAAGAAAGTACTAACATGATCAGCACATATTTTCCATGCGGCGGGTTAAAAAACGAGAGAGGATTTTACTTGCAAGAGGCATGTTGTCATGAGGGTAGGCCGCGGACTCGGTCACTCATGAGGATTAACTAAGGGGCGTGAAATGAGGTGTTGCCTTATTCCTCAGTAACCGTGAGTCTCTCCACAGCGTAGATCGGACTGAGTTAACATGATCTCAGCCATCGTACTAGCTCTCCACCTCGGAAAACGAAATATTTGAAGGGCGTGAATATGGTCATGGCACCATTGATATCACCATGATAAACAAATGTAATTATTAAACTATAAAGTTAGAACTATTTAATTAAATAATAAAATCATGAGTTGGAAATAAATTAAAGGAAGGTATACCATTATGGTAAAAATCATATACAAAATAAAATAGAGAAAGTAATTTCTAATTGGAAACGCAAATGCACACACAAAACTAGCAGACAAAAGAAAAAAACAAGGAAACATGTAAATGAAAATTAGAAACACTTAAGGAAAGAAATTCTAAATCAGCATTTAGAAAGGTTAAGAAAAGAAAAAGGAAAATTAGAATAACTAAGGAAAGAAATGTTAAAATCAACATTAGAAAGGTTAAGAAAGTAAAAAGTGAAATTGCGTATATGCATATGAAAAGAAATCCATTGAAATGGAATAAATATGAATTCAAAATAGAAATAAATAAATATGATTTTATATTATAAAGAAAAACAAAAAGAAACTCAAAAATGGATATACATAAATGACCAACGTTTGGGCACACACAGAATGTGAGCCCTAATATTGGATGGATGAAATAATGTTGAAGTGAATTGGAAGGTGACTGTGGAGAGTTTGGTTAATCAGTGTGTGAGCGGGTTGGGAAACCCCATAGGGAATCTACAAACCCTAATCATGCTAAAGGTACTTCTTTTTTCAACCCCATTTCATCTCGGGCGTCCTTGGGGAAGGAGAGTATCCATGGAAATGGTAGGGAGTTCAACCTGTGGATCTCTTATGATTGGTAATTGATCAATGTTCATGGGAACCCGATGAAGATCATGGTGCGACATCCTCGGAAAGAACTTGGCACGAATCTGCACAAAGAAACTCAAGTTTTTTTATGCATTGTCAATTTGTTGTTGCAATGCGTTTGTTAAAGATCAATAAATTGATATATGCATTTTATTATAGATCTGATGTATATATGAGATTAATGGAATCTTAGTAATGCATTTTATTATAGATTAGTATTATTTATATCATGGCTCAATGAAATTGGTAGTGATTTATCCCTTCAAGGTAATCTCCCAAGATCCATTTCTCTGGTTCAGTAATTGACAGCTTGAATTTGAAGCTGGTATATTTCAGAGTTTAAACAAAAGCAAAGCGTTTCTGTTTTTACCCGTAAACACATTTTGCCTGATAACAATCTATCCCTGTAGGTCATACTCCAATTTAGATTTAGGAAATATTTCATTACAATCTTAGTATTTCGGTTTGGAATTCTGGAGTTGCGTTATTCTTAGCATGAATATACGTTGCCGCAATCTTGACCTTAATACTTAGTATGGTATCTTGTTAATGTTTCTTATGGTGTCACATTAACGTTGTTGGCACATAAGTATGCATTAATAGTTGAATTGGTGCTTTTTATTATCACCCTTGTGATATAGCATATTTTGTTTGGTGCATTAGCTTCCACGTTGTAGACATTTAATGTGATTTGGTTGGTCCTTTGGTAAAATTTTCCCAAGCCTTTGTTCACTTTGTCATTCGGCTTTTTCACCATTCATGGTAGAAGAGGGGAATTCAATGGTTTTACCATGCTACCATAGCTTCTCGGGTCAGTTGTAGCTCATGATGTAGGTTCATATGGATGCATAAAGGTTTATGTTGCTTTGAGGGTATGCCCCTAGGATTTCTTCTGCTTATGAAAACATTTTTACTGGGTTTCATTTGTACAGTCATATATGATTTTAATTAGATATACCTTTCTTTCCTTTTCCATAGCATTAATAATTAATAGCGGGGTTACCAGTTGTAGGACAACGATTGCAAACAAATCTAGTTAAAAAAAAAACCACATGAAACATGTATTCTCTGGAATAATCGTGGATCCCCAAAATCGATGTTGTCCCTCAACTCGGCCCACAGATCGAGCAACCTGGAAAATATAGAATATTTTATTTGATCACTACTTCCAACTCCTCTAAAACATAACCTTCGCATTGATTAAAATTGTAGTGGAAGCATTTTGAAATACTAAAAACATTTATTAATCAATTTTTTAAAAAGAAAACTAAATAATATTTAATTTTAAATAGACTTATTTTGAAATACTAAATAAAAAATATTTAGGATTTTTAATATTATTAAATAATATTTAAAAATAAATATATTTAATTATAAACATTTAAATACTAACAAAATAAAAAATAAATACTATTTTTAATGTTACTAAAATTATAATAAAATTTCGTTTTACATTTTTCTCTTTGACCTACCTACCCATTAAACCACAAAATTTTTTTATATTAATATAAAAATAATATGAATATACATGGTTTATTGTTTTTTATTTTATGTGATGTAATATTTTTTATATGAATTAATATAAAATTTATATTAAAAAATAATATTGATTTTTTTATTTTTTTAATAGTATTATAATTATATTTTTTATTATAAATGAATATATTTGAGTTTTACATTTATTAAATATATAAAAAGTAGTGGTCTATTCATTTAAAATAATAATAATATAAAATTCAAAAGTTTCCTATCATTCATTATGTGTGCACAATAATCTAAATATTTCATTAATATTTTTAACCAATATCTCTTAACTCTACATTAACTCATATAGTTGTCAACTACCATTAATGAGACGATTTAGGTTGACATTCATTAGATTTTCATTAGATTTAATCTGACATGGCATATTTGTAGTGTGATATGGCTTTTTTTTTTATTTTCCTTAGGAGGCCCATTTTAGACCCCAAATTTCCTCTAATAGGCTTGTGACTTGAAATCTCTGTTGGTGACTTGGGTCGATCACATTGGTTCCATCGCCCCACGTTCACTTATAAAAAAAATAGTGAGTCATAGAAAGTTTATAGTTCTACTTGAATGCAATTAAATAGTTGCAATTAAATCTTGGAGAAATATGATGTTGATAAAATAAGTTTTTTTTATGAGTATTATGTTTTGAATATTTTACCAAAAACAAGTTTGTGTCCCATCCAAGAAAGAAACCTCTCATGGATAGTGGTATTGCGGATCACTATTGAACCAGATCTGATTTGGTGGATTGTTGATTTGCTCTGGAGCTTATTTTGTGAGCCTGCGTCTTTCACTTTTCTTTGGAATATCATTTGATTTTAGTTTCTTTCCTTATTCCTCTTGCGCTCAATCAGATTTGTTGCTTTGTTGACTTAACCAACTTATTCTGTAAGTATATCTAATGCTCAGCCAGTCTAGGATTTATCTAACTACTTGTTTTTATGTATTGCTTTCAAACTAAATAATATTAATGACAACATTGTGGAGAAAAATAGATTTTACTAAATTAATGTTAATGTTTGGAGTTGTTTAAGTAATAAAATTTATATATATATATATATAAAAGAAGTGTGAGATGTTTTTTTAGTCCATAAACTTTATCTTGATGTATCGAATTCTTTTTATATATATTAGGCTTTCATAAAAATGGTTAAAGACTAAGTTATATACACTTCATCATGGGAAGATTTTTGCAATAGTGAAATGCATTCTTCATGATTTACATAAACGGGAAAGGCATTTTACATGTTTTATAAAATAATGGATGTTGAAAATATTTTATATTTATGAGGAGTTTTTTTTACATTCAAGAAGTTGTGAGTTATTCATCTTAAAGAAATAAGGATATCTAGTTAGGATTGTTTAAAATTATCATCTTGTGAATAACTCCTAGTTCCTTGAGTATTGTGAAAATTTTATCATGTACCCGTATTATTGTTGTGTTATAAATGGGAAGGTTACAATTATTCGTGATTTAAATTGGTAAAGGTGTTTTGAAAAGGGCATATGGTAATAACTTATAAATCAAAAAAAATATGTGCATTTGTTCCTTGTTACTAGACTTAAAGGTTAATGGGGTGTTACAGATGAGGCGCCAGTATTTAGCAGGGGAACTTTGGTCATAAGTTTGATAGCTTAAAAACATTGGAATCATATGACTGCAAAGGAACTTTGCTCAATAGCTTAAAACGTTGGAATCATAGGACTGATCATAAGAACATTGGAAACATTTTCATAGCTTAAAATGTTGGAATCATAAGTTTGATCATAAGAACGTTGGAAACATAAGATTGATATCTTAGGATAGCTAAGGCATTCTTTAAGCAATATGTTTTTATAAATATATATTTACATCAATGACAAACATCATTCAACTGGCCAACAAACTCCATGTTTACATCAATGACCAACATCATTCAACTGGCCAACAAACTCCATGTTTACATCAATGAAACTCATTCAACTAACCAACAAATTCAAGGAAACCTTGACAATTTTGGCCACAAGCCTCAATCATATTCGCTTTGATACAAATGTAATATTCATATCCGGATATTTTCAACTAATAGAACATAACTGTATTTGGAATGAATAAATAATATTGAATATAAATTAATGAGATATGATTACATTACAATTTGATGGACCATTTAGATATGGTCTTTGTGTCTTTTCAATGGAAATGTGCGTCTTTATCATTTCCATTAATTACATATCAAATTTATTTAATATTTGTTTAATTAATTTTCTTTTATTATTTCATTATTGGTTTATTGATATATTTATATATTACTTTATTTGTTGCAGTGTCTTCCAATTCACGATGCTGTGTCCTTACAGCATACTTTATAAAACTCTTTTATAATTTAAATATAGTAATTAAAACCATGGGATATTTCATAAAACCATGTGTGGTTTTATGAATTATATTTTTTTACTTTTTCATTTTTTTTCTCTCTTGTGGATAATTCTTTTTCTCACTTCTTTGTAATATTTGTTTTCTTACTTCTTGATCTCTTCTTCTTCTTCTTTTTTCAGAAAGAAAAAATCATGTCCTTGTTATTCTCAAAAAGAATCAAAGGTCATCAGTACAATCTCCCCATAAGTGGGTTACAGAAATTGGGGAAGCATATCCAAGTGACACCACAAGAGCACTGCCAGGGGGAAAGGCATAACAGCAAAAATGTGAGATCCCATCAGAAAAATGTCTCATCATAAAGAGAGGACTGTCTCATCGGCCACATCTACCAAGTGCTGAAAGGCTCTGATCAGCATTCTAAAAGTGATCACTCTTTCAAATAATGACATATAAAAGAGGAAAGTAATAATCCCCTAACCAAGCCCAAAAGAGCTGAAAAGTGTCATGAGAAACCAAATGGTTCTCGAAATATTCCATAAAACTGCCTTTACCCTGAGGATATGAAAGTGTAGTTTTAGAGAGACGATCAGCAGTCCGATTGTGCTCTCAGTAAATGTGAGTGAAAAACAAATCCTGGAAGCTAAGAATTAGTTTTTTTGTCTCCCTGCACCAATGAAAGAGATCAGGAGGGGAGAGAGCAGTCGATCCCATCGCCCAGTTGATGATTACTTGAGAATCACCATATACATGGGATAGGGGGATCCCCATCATTTGGGAAGAGAGAAGAAGAGCCCATAAACTGAGCAATTCCGCTTTAGTGTTAGTGCCATATCCTACCCCCAGCGAGAACTCAAAGTAGTGGGACTCATTTTTATATATGCAATAGCCAGCGCCAGCAATCTTACAGTTTGAGGCACCATCAATAAATCCACGGGGAAAAAACTTGCAAGGGGGCTTCCCCAGTTTTCTGCTTCTTTTTTTTAGACCAGTGACAGTCAAAGAAAGAAGTGCTTGAACAGATGAAATAATTTGTTGTACCATACTGAAGATGTTCCTTCGTTTCCCTTCGAAAATAGCCCGATTGCACACTTTCCAAATATTCCACATCATATGGAAAGGTAGCATACAGAGATGCGAGTTCCTTGGAAGATTTCCAATCCAAACTCTAATCATGCCCCCGAGAGAATCACTAGGAGAGAAGGCTGGAATATTAAATTGATCACAAATATGTTCAGCAACCATTTTCCAAACAAAGCAGGAAGAGAATAAGTGCTCGACGGTCTCCCCATCCGAACAGCAAAGAGTGCATATACCAGGGCCTGTTTTGCCCATTTTCTGTAAATTCTCCCAAGTGAGTATTCTATTCCTGAGAACTAACCAAATAAAACAGGAAATTTTTTTTGGAAGTGCCTTAGTCCACAGAAAAGAGTCAACATGATATGCAGCCAAGGGCGAGCAAGAGCATACAATGCAATCATAAGCATCTCTGGCAAAGATGGTTCCCAAATTTTTGTTGTAATCCCAAACAAGTTCATCAAGACGGTCAGTGAGGTGAATACCAGCACCAGATAATCCCTCTATATATGCATTCCATAATTTTTTGAAGGAGCCTCCGAGATCCAGATCATCGGCGGTAAACCAATAACTCTGAGCATTAAAAAGAGAGTTTTGTGCCTGGGAGAGGGTACAAATATTCAAGTCCTCCAAATACGGTCTCAGGTCCTTGGGAAGGCTAAAGGAAGAGTGAGAACCCACAATCAGGTCGACTCCCAACAGAATGTTTTCACCATCCCCCACCTGCCAGGCCAAGTGGTTGCCCATCCATGGGAGAGTCTGCAAGAACCCTCTCCACATGACAGAAGCACAGTACGAGCTGAAGCGTTTACACTTGAGCCAGTCGGTTACCGAGGAACTTTTCATGTATTTGAGATGTAGGACTTGATACCATAATCCTTTAGAATGGAGGATCCTCCATAAATTTTTGAGACGCAGAGCAATGCTGAACAAATGGAGGTTTTTGATTCCCCAGCCCCCATAGTCCTAGGGCCAAGAAAGATCCCTCCAGCTAACCAGATGATATCTATTTTTATTATCAGTGGAACCCCATAAGAAATTGAACATAATTCTTCTGTTCTTGATCTCTTCTTCATACTTGGGGTGGAATGAATACTACCTTCTGGTTCATGATGCTTTCTCCTCAGAGCATACCTTATAAAACTCTTTTATAATTTAAATATAGTAAGTAAAACCATGGGCTATTTCATAAAACCATGTGGTTTTATGAATTAATTTTTTTTACTTTTTCATTTTTTCATTCTCTTGCGGATAACTACTTTTCCCTTTGTAATTGGTTTTTCTTACTTCTTGATCTCTTCTTCATATTTGGAGTTCAATGCATACTTCTTGAATGAAATTCCAATGGCCAAGGCCATTTTTTTTGTCAAAAACCAATTTTGTACCAAAGAAACTCTCAATATGGATGGCTAAAAGCCACTGTGAGGTCAAAGACCTAAATTCAAGGAAACCTTAACAATTTTGGCCACAAACCTGAATCATATTCACTCTGATGCGAATGTAATATTTGTATCTTGATATTCTCAACCAATACAACATAACTCCATTTGGAAAGAATAAATAATATTGAATATAAATTAATGAAAGGTGATTACATTACAATTTGATGGACCATTTAAATATGGTCTTATGTGTATTTTCAATGGAAATGTACGTCTATCTTTCCATTAATTACATATCAAATTTATTTAATATTTGGTTAATTATTTTTATTTTATTATTTCATTGTTTTCTTTGTTGATATAGTTATATATTATTTTGTTTGTTGCATTGTCTTCTGGTTCATGATGCTTTGTCATCAAAGCATACCTTATAAAACTCCTTTATAAAACCATGGGCTATTTCATAAAACCAAGTGTGATTTTATGAATTATATTTTTTAACTTTTTTCATTTTTCTCTCTCTTGCGGATATTTATTTTTCTCGCTTCTTTGTAATATTTTTTTCTTATTTTTTGATCTCTTCTTCATATTTGGAATGGAATGAATACTTCTTTCTTGAATGAAATTTGAATGGTCAAGACCATTTTTTTACCAAAGAAACTCTAAATATGGATGGTTAAAAGCCATTGTGATGTCAAAAACCTAAATTCAATGAAACCTTAACAATTTTGGCCACAAGCCTGAATCATATTCGCTATGTTACAAATGTAGTATTCGTATCCAGATATTCTCAACCAATAGAACATAACTCCATTTGGAAAAAAGAAATAATATTAAATATAAATTAATGAGATATGATTACATTACAATTTGATGGACCATTTAAATATGGTCTCATGTGCCTTTTCAATGGAAAGTTGTTTCTATCTTTTCAATTAAATACATATCAAATTTATTTAATATTTGTTTAATTTCTTTTCTTTTATTATTTCATTATTTGTTTATTGATATATTTTTAAATTATTTTGTCTGTTACATTGTCTTCTGGTTCATGATGATTTTTCCTCAAAGCATACATTTTAAAACTCCTTTATAATTTAAATATAGTAAGTAAAATCATCGGTTATTTCATAAACCCATGTGTGATTTTATGAATTACATTTTTTGAACTTTTTCCCTTTTTTTCTTTCTTGTGGATAATTATTTTTCTCACTTCTTTGTAATATTTTTTTCTTACTTCTTGATCTCTTCTTTATATTTGAAGTGGAATGAATATTGTATTCCAGTTCATGATGCTTTGTCATCAAACCATACCTTATAAAACTCATTTATAATTTAAATATAGTAAGTAAAACCATGGGCTATTTCATAAAACCATGTGGGAACCATGTGTGGTTTTATGAATTATATTTTTTATTTTTTTTCTCTCTTGCGGATAATTATTTTTCTCACTTCTTTGTAATATTATTTTTCTCACTTGTTGATCTCTTCTTCATATTTGGAGTGGAATGAATACTTCTTGAATGAAATTCGAATGGCCAAGGCCATTTTTTTGTCAAAAACCATATTTTTACCAGAGAAACTCTGATTATGGATTACTAAAAGCCACTATGAGGTCAAAGACCTAAATTCAAGGAAACCTTGACAATTTTGGCCACAAGCCTGAATCGTATTTGCTCTAATACAAATGTAATATCTGTATCTGGATATTCTCAAACAATAGAACATAACTTCATTTGGAAAGAATAAATAATATTGACTATAAATTAATGAGATATTATTATCTTACAATTTGATGGACCATTTAAATATGGTCGTATGTGCATTTTCAATGGAAGATAAGTCTCTATCTTTTCCATTAATTACATCTCAAATTTATTTAATATTTGTTTACTTTTATTTTATTATTTCATTATTTGCTTATTGATATATTTATATATTATTTTATTTGTTCATTGATATAAATCTCTGAATATTATGATGAAATTGGACTTATCAAAAGCATATCATAGAACTAATTGGTCAAATCTTACACTAATGTTTGTTCACGTTGGTTTTAATCACCTATGGTTAAATGGATAATGGGTTATTTTTCTTCAACTTAATTTTTGTGTTTAAAAATGGTTCGACCTCATAAAAATTAAACCAAATGGATACAACAAGAGATTGTAGTTGGTTACTAGAAAAAATTGAAAGGAGGATTAACAATTAATGTAATAGATGGTTGTCTATAGAGGTAAGTTTGACCTTAGTAAAGTCTTGAGTTGTAGGCTATTCCAATGCTTTGTCACTCCTTCGCCTATATCTAACATATTTGGTTTAATTATGTTGGTCGAGCAAAAGAAAGAATGATGGAATTACATTGGTTAAATGGTAGAATGTAGCAAGGCCAAAGGAGACTAGTTATGGGCTTTGAAGAGTATTCATATATTTGGCAATTCCCTATCAACAAAAACCTTGTAAGAATTATTACAAAAAAAGGTTTCTGGAGGAAAATTATTGAATAGAAATATGCAGTTCCAAGTACATCAATTGACAAATTTAGAAGTCCAAGAAAGAGTATAAAAAATGTCTTTATCCACTAGAAGGCATGTTGGGGCCCCGAAATTCGCAGGCGACAACAGTAAGGGATTCTTCCCAATCAACATTCCCAACTATCCCGTTGACTGTTTGGTATAGGGAATCCGTCCGGTTTGCGGTCCGGCTACCGTAGGTCAAGTAACAAAACCAAGGCTTTACCGATTGCGGCCCGGTCCACCGTGAATTTTGTATTTTTTGACTTAATGTATGATATGCAAGTGCCTAACTAACAATGCAGGGTACTAAAGATGCAAGGAACAGTCACAATGTGATGCGCGGGTTCTTACCTCTCGTCTTAAGGTTCACAAGCACCCAAAACACATACAACATAACACAAAATAAACTAACTAACTACTATCCCTAGGGAGCAGAGTTATCATTCATTGGTGAGTAATACATTTTGTACATGCATTATGAAGAGTTACAGATAGTTGATACTTCATTCAAGACACATGAACAATTACAAATATTTAAACAACCAGATAGCCGATTATTTTATGAACAACACTTATTACTCACAGTGGAAGACATCCCAAAAAATACTGAAGAACACTCAACAAGAACATAGGTTCAGGAACTTAAATACTCTCACAGTAAATGAAACACAGCTGAAAACGAAATAGTTTCTCTTCAACATTATTCATTTAGTCGCATTGATACATTCCACATTTCGCTCTCTCCAGCGGCAAAAGTTGCACTTTTTGAATGTAAAACGAAGTAGTTCCTCGTACAAGCAAAAGAGTTTACCAATTTTTCAAGGAAAAAGCCCTTTCATCAATCTTATCTTTACAGTATTTAAACTACACCCCCGATCGTTAGGGATCCCCCAACGTCTGACTTTCCAGTCTCTCCAAACGTTTCAGCTTCCTCTTCTGGCCGTTTTGTCTTCCCAATTATTTTCTGTGAGCGTTCATCTCCTGATCAGTAACTGATAGGTCTTCCTAGTCTATACCTCTGTCGTTTTCTTGTTTTGTCCTTTTCTCTGCTTTGTCTTCATTGTGACCCTGCCGGTTTCGATCTGACCAAGCCAAGCCTTCACTCCGGGTCGCTTCAATAGTCCATCGAATTCCTCCTGCAAAATAATTACGGTGCATCATTCGTTGGAATGGGATTTTAAACATTAAAATTATCTGCTCGGAACGATCAATCCACAAGAAAATAGCCAGTTGCATCCGGACAGAGTCTCGATTAAGCCTTGGGCGGGAAGGTTATAAATCGGCAGTCAACAAGCTTTGGCATCGGACGTGGAAAGACTTTCCTGGCCGCAACGGCGGACAAGAGAAGGCTAAAGATACTCGACGCAGGCGGGAAACGCTTCAATCGGAAGTCAGGTGATAATGACGTCGGACGCCAACCCGCTCGGGCATCCGCAGCGACGGAAAGACAAGCACTAAAATGATGTGAATCGTGGGCGGGAGAAAAAACCCTCAGTCGAGAATCAGACGGCTTTACGATTCGGGAGCCAAATGACTTCCACAGCCGCAACGGCGGGCGGATAAACGACTCAGGTACGCGACCGATTCAGGTTAAAACGCATCGGCAGTTGGGGCTTTTCACACTTTGGATGGAAAAACAGTTTGGGAACCGCAACGGCGGACGGGAAAAGGCTAAAGCTTCCGATTAAAACAAGAAAAGCTCTCGATCCACTGGAAAAACTAAGTGCTTCAGTCAGTTTTAAACATTCGGCAATGGACAGCGACCTGTCATACTTCCGAAATGGAAACCACGGCATAGACAACTGGTTTGATCAATAAGCAACAACAAACTTTAAAAGTTACGACTCACCATAAACTTCAACGCAATCAAAATCCGAACATTGGTCAAGAGTTAAGCTTTGTAGTCATTAAAAAATTAAACACAGACCAACAACTCAAAGGATTCAACGATCAAAGCAAAAATCATGAGGGGTCCCAAATTTAAGAAATTTGGGGAAAAAAAATGTTGCAGCTGCGACAAGGCCTTAATTCAATCATTTCCTATGTTTGAGAAAAATTTGGACTGAAAAGTCGAGAATGGTGAGAAGGTTAGGTTTGGTGTTGATTTTGAGTTGGGTTGTGGAGAACAGTCAAGGTTCCCAGAAACAATGATTGGATTCCTTCAAGACAAGGGTATGTGTACTCTCAATCAAGAAGGGGATTAAAACCCTATAGATCTATGGAAATGAGGATGGAGGAATGCATGGTGTTTGGGTTTGGAAGGGGTGGAAGTAGTCCTATAGAACACTCGCGTAGAATGCCTTAGAGAAGTCATATCAACTTGAGGGATGAGAAGGACAGTCTTGAATGAACAATAAACAACACTTTAGGAGAATGTTTTGCATGCTTGGGATACAAAGCTATGCTTGTTTCATTCCTCCAAGAGAGAATTCAGTGTTGGACACTAAAATGGAAATTAAAAGCTTCCAGAAAGACTTGAATCTTTCATTGCAAACTTTAAAAAATAAGGCTTTCACATGAGAAGTACTACGAAGTAAACAAGACCTAGGGATTTGTATGTTGCATAGAATGGAGGTTTACACAGTATCACACTTGCTAATAAATTGTCCATATGCTCAACAATTTTGGAAAGACTCAAACATATTACAAGTGTTCAAAATGTGTAGAATGGTGCCTAGGAAAGCCAAATGCAATGGTATAACAAAGGAGAATTAAAAGGATTTAGAGCTTTGGCTTGCTTAATCATTTGGAGAATCTAGTAGGCCAAAGACTCGAAACCTTTGAATATAGACGCATTCCCACTTTTCAAGTTTTCTTTCAAGTTAGATCTATGGTATCCAATTGTAGAGCGTGTCAAGCAAGATGTCCCTCACCAACTTGGTGAACTAGTAATTGGTAGATCACAAGCTTGGGGCTTCTTTTATGGATCCAAACAATTATCATTGGAGTCTAATAGTATTCAGGATTTTGTGTTTTCTATATTCTCGTAGTGTCTAATTTAACACAAGTTTTGGGGCAGAATCCAAAAACTATGGAGAGTTTATGGCTTTCATTTGAAGACTTGTAATAGACAATATGGAGGGAAATGATCAATTGCATAATAACCCACTCAAGCCAATTGGTGATCAACTAAAAGAGGTAGCTCCCACTTAGGTCTATTGACTTGGGTCTTGATTTGATTTTGCTTTGTCTTGGGACTTATTTTTTTCAAAACTGCAAAGATCACACATCAAATAATGTGGAGAATTTGATGAACTTATTTGGGGACTTAATTAAATGGTTGGATCATATATATCCAAACTTGGTAAGATTGCCCTGTTTACAAGAGATTAACGTGGCCATCTTTAGTGGCGAGAAATACTTTGAAAGGTGAGGACACCACCAAAAGCAACGATGTTTATGTGTCTAGTGTTATCTAATAGGGTATTGACTTGGGATCTCCTACAAAAAATGGATTAGATGGGACCTAGTATTTGCATATTTTGTAACGTTGATGAGGAAACAAACTTAGAACTCTTTTTACATTGTGATTTCTCCATACCCATTTTGTGTGAGGTTGAAGCATTGATTGGTCTTCCTACTCTGTGGAGAGGATTAACAATTGAAGCTTGTTTTTGGTGTGGATTTACAAGGTAAGAGTTGGGATTAATTAGAGATGTTCCTTATACGGTTTTGTAGGAATATGGCTTGCAGGGAATTCTTCCAAATTCGATGGTAAAATTCATCCTGCATTTCATGTCTTGGCATAGGTGATGGGACTAATTTCCTTTCATAAGGAAGTTCCGAAGTACAAGATGCAAAGGGTGCTTGAAACCTTTAGGGTAGATAACTCTATTCCCTAGGGCCTATTTGATGGGACCTATCAAAGACAAAGTATGCTTTGTGGTTTGGGTTTTACTTTACATCTATCTGATTCACACTACTTTCATTTCAAAGCTAACTTGGGTAGGGGTACAAATAATAAAGGAGAATTCATAGCCTTATTTTATCTACTAAAACTTACTTTTGACAATGGATTGAGTACCTTGCAAGTATTTGGAGACTCGCTACTTGTGATTAATTGAATGACTAAACACCTACAGGTACTAAACATTGGTCAACTTCTTCTTGTTGAAAAATGGAAGCAAATTGTTAGGCCTTCTAGAACATTGGCTTTGCTCATATATAGAAAGCACATAATCAGCTTGCAAACAATCTATCTAAGTGGGGCCTATTACTCTCGGGGAATCTATTAATGATATCTTAATTTCATGATGGGCTCAATGAATTCTGATGTTTTATATTTTATTTTGTAACAAGTTTGTAATATGTCGGTATTGAATTGTTTTGCTTAATCATAAGCAAGGAACGGATAAAAAAACTGAAGGGACATTTTTTAAAAGGATACATTTGAAGGGCTCTCTGATAGTACAGTTTATTGTCAGTTCTAGACCTTGTTTATGATGTTTGTATGGAGAATCGTCTATTACCCGCATGAAGGGCCATTTTTTGTATGCTTTGAGCACCTAATAATTGTATTTTTCATTCTACTTGAATAGAAAATACAATGTTTCCTTCGGAGAGAAAAAAAGGTACCTTCCACAATATATATATATATATATACAAGGAATTGAACAAGAAAGTAGACACCTATTAAAAGAAGGTCAAATGCTAGCAGATGGGTCCATAGTCGTGGAAGAAATCAAGGATGGAGTCCTGTGTTTCTTCTGTTAAGCTTCTGAATTTTTTTTATCTCTATCATGTTTGCAAAATATGAATTTTTTATATTCACTCTAGCAAGAGATGTCTTGCAGATACAAATCTCTAGGTTTTGGAAGAAATAACATGCTTTGTTGCAATGTGTGGGCTTTTTTAAGTATCATAAAGAAATAATGTTTTAAGCAGTGTAAAATACTATTAACTAAGTATTCTAATTAGATATTTAGAAATAAGCGTTGGAATATAAGTGATTTTAAGTGATGGAATTAGGTTTCCAAGCCCAATTTTTGTAGTAATATGCAGAAAGAACATATGAATAAAAATCATATTTTTTCCCTTCAATATATATATTGGTGATTAGTTTAACTAGTAATTTGGTCAATACACTAAAGGAATCTCTATCATTCACAACATAATTGTATGCAATGTCATTTCAAAATGTGAATAAAAATGTGTGGTATGCCCTTGTTATTTAACTCAATTATTAATCAAAAGCACAACATTTTGTGAATAAAAACAAATGACTACATAGTACTATAATTACAAATATAACTTGTAACATATAGTTATATACTAAATAATCTACGGTCTAATACCTAATAGGCCTATAGGTTACTATATGAGGTTGACTTTATGTGGTTATAATTTCTTATTATTAATTTGTTAAATTATAATTACCAGTATTATATAAGTTGGAGTTTATTTGTCAATTGGGTGTAGTTCATGGCTAAGACAAAAAGTTTACTCTTTCATTCAAGTTCAAATTTCACTTTTTCACATGTTTGCTCTTTGTGAGCTTTTGGTTATCCTTGAGTGCCATCCTTGAAATACCTATAGGTTACTATATGAGGTTGACTTTATGTGGTTATAATTTCTTATCATTAATTTGTTAAATTATAATTACCAGTATTATATAAGTTGGAGTTTATTTGTCGATTGGGTGTAGTTCATGGCTAAGACGAAAAGTTTACTCTTCCATTCAATTTCAAATTCCACTTTTTCACATATTTACTCTTCGTGAACTTTAGGTTATCCTCGAGTACCATCCTCAAAATAAACATGCCCAATTGATTTACCAATAAATACATAATGAAAATTTTAAAAAATATATCAAAGAACCAAACCTGACATATATAATCTAACATTTAATTGATAATGTTAATTATATATATTAATAATCATTGTATGTATTAAATATTGTTTATCCCAAAAATAATAATGACTAAAAACATTTTTCTTATTTACTTGGAAACCATATTTTAAAAGATTGAATTCACTCCAACCGAAAGAATAAAGAGCAAGAAAAGAACGAGAAAGGTGAGGTGATTGATGAAATTGAACTCCACCGTAAACCAAAATAAAATTAAAAATTAAAAAACAATATATATTAAAAACTATAATAATAGGCATTTTAATAAAAATAAAAATAAAAAACAATATATATTAAAAACTATAATAATAAGCATTTTTCCAAAATAAAATTAAAAATTAAAAAACAATATATATTAAAAAGTATAATAATAGGCATTTTAATAAAAATAAAAATAAAAAAACAATATATATTAAAAACTATAATAATAAGCATTTTTTCTTGAGAGCTGACATAAATAAACAAGAATCAATGTAACATCACAACTAAAATAAAGGAATATAATATATGTTATATTCATTGTTTACAGTATATGCATGCATAAGAATGAAAAGTATATCATTTGTAATAAGAATGCATGTGAGCTATGCTTATTGCTTACATCCTTGTCGACTACGAGAAAGCATGTTTCCTAGCCTTCATCATAGATTTTTATGATGGGTCTAACAAAAACAATAATCCAATCCAATTTTTTAGCTCAAAAATGAACATAGCAGGACAGTAACAGAAATTGCCTTGGCAAAATAAAAAGGAATTTGTATATATGATAATATTTCAATGGAGAAAAAATAAAATTGGAAACGGGAAACACTCCAACATGAGAGTGCTTGCAAGCAGCCTAGCGGCTGGTGAGTAAGTTTGACAGGTCCGAGTCAAACATATCAAGTTTTGTAACATAGCAAGCTGAGGTATCAGCGTATGTCAACTTGTATATTTTAATAAAACTTTTATTGCTTTTAGAGCATCAGTTTTAGACAAATAGAACAAATTCTTCTTCTGCAATGTCAAACCACAACCTAAAATATACGAGGCATTACCAAGCCAGGATCCATCCACGGAGAGATAAAATGAGACAATTGAGAAATCAGAATGTCTCCACTTAAAGAAACCAAAACCATAATGCGAGAAAGGAATGACCTCCATCTCTTGGGGGAGTACTGTTTCTCTTCTTGCCTTACGCGTGACTTTTTAGTTCTTGACAATGGGTTTGTCTGTTTTACATGAAAGTAGATCTAGTCCTTGGGAGTTTCATATTGTGAAGAGTTGTAAAATTCTCGCTAATA
The DNA here is from genome assembly GCA_001517045.1 of Pseudotsuga menziesii. Classification (NCBI taxonomy): domain Eukaryota; kingdom Viridiplantae; phylum Streptophyta; class Pinopsida; order Pinales; family Pinaceae; genus Pseudotsuga; species Pseudotsuga menziesii. The sequence continues at coordinate 218,723 of LPNX011015364.1, forward strand.
CAAGGCCAGTGGTATCAAGGGACCTTTTAATTAACGTAATCATTTTTAAAACATTAGCATACAAATGAAGTGATGTGCTAGTCCCAATATGTCCAATAGTTATACAGAAATTGATAACCTGGTATGTGTTTAATGATCTTGTATTCACCAAATTGAAAATTAACAATCAATTCTGCCAACAGGGTGTTAGTTTTCATTATTGAGGTCAACAAGAGTGTTAAGATGTCTACCAGAACTCCTTGCTGTCGTTTATCCCACTCACATAGCATGAGTTTCAAAGAGATGAGGCCAGGTATATGTCCCAGGCAATTCTGGAAGAGCCACTATTTTTCAGGCCTGGCACCTAAAATGAAGGATGTCAGATCTTTGCGATGCAGCCACCAGGGGCATGTTTTTGGAACCACTTTCAAAAAGGGGAAAAAATGGCTCCAAAAAATGGTCAGTGATTTCTACAGTCTAGTCAACAAGTATAAGGAGATCTAAAAACCTGGAAATTCCGATGTTCTACAAATGAGCTCAATCTAAAACCAATACTAAAAAGTCGATATAAAAAATAAAACAAGGATAAATATATAATTTAGGTGTTCAATTTTGATCAAAATAATTTTACAACAACCAAAACACCAAAAAAATTCAAGCCCAATAGGTTTTCTTCTCCACCGAACAAAAATAGTTCCTAGTAATTCTCTCCCTATCCACATTCTTCCTTTGCTCGAGTACCCTTTTTCCTTTTAGTCTGCTTCGTTTATCCACTATCTTAAATGGCCGCTTGGGGAATTTCCAGCATTGCTCCAGCTTGAATTTGACCCCATCCTATTAATCGCCAATGCTTTTCTACTCGCCTACTAAGTGCCATCTTTTCTCCTTTACTTGTGCAGACTGGAGAAGTAAGTTGGAGCTTTGCAAGGTCATTTTTCACAGCAAGCACCCGAGCTCCAGTGGACATTGAACCAATATTAAGCATCAGAACTTCTCCCTTGGCCAGCTTTGAAACTTTCCCTTGTTTTTCTGTCCCCTTTGTCCTGACTCCCAGGAGGCGGCGGAGGAGGAAAAAGTTAACCTGAAAATACAGAAGATACAGGGTTATTGTTTTGATGCTGTAAATCACTCTTCACGTAATTCTGGAAAAGTATACATCAATTCGGCATTCAAAAGGACTCCTCAAAATCAGGAAATTGATGATAAGACAGCATGAAACTTCTGGAATCCATGTAGGAACACAAGAAAGGAGCAAAAGTTTAATGATTATAGTTAAGCTACCAATTATGTGTTTTGAAGAACAGTAGTAGAAGACATAATATCTGAAGCTTGCAATTATATATTGACCAATACAATGTATTCAGAAAAGAAGGGAGAAGCAAAGCATAAACAAATTCTTAGCAAATAAAACAAATTGATAATTGAAAAGAACAGACCAAAAGGCATGTATATAAAATCCCAGCGGAAGAAACTTCAGCTGTTTCAAAAACACAAGCAAAATGAGAGTATCCAACATTTTTATGCCGACGTATACACCGCAATCTCAAGAAACTTGTTCAATGACGCACCATAACATAAGGGCTATCTTTACCCCTAAATCCTGACAAACTTGGTATGATATTATAGCCACAAAACCATAATCTAGCTCCATGCCCTATTTTATGGTCAATAGATAACAAAAAAGATGACAGGTCTGGTAAGAAGATAGAGAGAAGGATTGACGTGTAAGTAGAAATATTGACAAAAACAGTGAGTAAAACCGTTCATCAGCAACCTAGATGCTCATATCTATTTTCAACCACCTAAAGATTAAATGAAAAGATGGAAAGACAAAAGAAAGATCCAATTCAAATGAACACTATCCATCAAGCCAGTGCACTTCTCTAAAGAGTTAAAATACCTCAAGCTCAACAAATACATCAGGTAGTTCTCCTACTTCTCCAAGGACCTGCCCTACAAGCCTGTCAGCACGTGTCAGTGTGGGGTCTATTGTTGTACCCACACCAATAAGACCTCCAGGAACAGCAAACTGCAACTCATTTTGCTCAGCATAAAGTGAAACTATTCTTGAAAAGATAGGTGTACACTTGATATTGCCACTTTCATCTTTGACAACAATGCCAGGGCGAACTTCAATTTTTTGATTCACTTTCAACACCCCCTACAAAATAATAAAAAACAATAATATTTTTCTCTCATGTCTCACAGCAGGAACATGCTGTGGCAAAGTACACAACACAAATGGAAAATCTACCGACAAACAAATTAATTAGGAAATCTGAAAAAATCATACCCTCAGTATACTTCCACCAGCAACACCTCCTTTTATTTCATCAACTTCAGCACCAGGCTTATTCACATCAAAAGATCTGATTACAATCATATTGGGTGGAGCAACAAAATTTCGCTCTGGAATGGGAATCTTGTTTACTATGTATTCACAGACAACATCAATGTTGTATTTCAGTTGTGCAGATATCGGGACTACAGGTGCTCCATCCGCAATTGTACCCTAATCAAGAAAACAATTACAACATAATGGAATCAAAAACTGTAATACACAAGACTAAAAATACTTTGGTTTCTATGGAAAACAAAATTGCTATCACATATAAAGTATACATAGCCCCAGGGGTTAGCTCAATCAATTGAACCATCCGTCCAAAGCATGTTGCTGATGGGGTGGCATCACAGGATCAAATCCAATGAATCTCTTGGATTACAAGCCAATATTTTTCCTTCAAGAAAAGAAAATAAAGCATACAAGTAATTTATAATGCTAACAACAGAGCTTGACCTACCTGAATAAACTTCTGAATTGCCTCATGTTGGTTGATCGCTACACTCTCCTGGATAAGGTCAATTTTGTTTTGTAAAATAATTATATGCTTAAGACGCATGATTTCCACAGCTGCAAGATGCTCTGAAGTTTGAGGTTGAGGACAGCTCTCATTGCCTGCAATCAAAAGCAGTGCCCCATCCATGATAGCCGCACCATTGAGCATAGTAGCCATTAGAATATCATGACCCTGTCAGACAGTGATCAGGAAATACAGTCAGATATGAAGACAACATTGTCTAGAATAAAATATATAGAAATTCCAAATAGGTGAAATTCCAAACAACTCAGAACAAAGATGCATGTTAAAATATACAACTAACACCATTTCAAGTAAATGGTTAATGTTTTGCTTTTGAAAGTACAATCCAAATCATGCACTATCTACATCCTCATAAATTCAGAAAGAGAAAAGCAACAAAAAAATGTTGAGATGTTGTTTGTATGCCCATTGGGCATCAACAAAGATTTTTCAACATTTGGTATTTCACCCAGAACACTGTAATTCATAGCTGGAAGACCCCATGTTTATCATGTTTGGATTTCATAAAAAATGAATTACAGAAGAAATTGAAGAAAATTTTCATTGACTCTCACCGGACAATCAACAAAAGACACATGTCTTAAAAGCTTCATGCGAGTGTTCTCAAATCCAGGAACATCACACAAAGGACTATCTTCCTTCCCACTTCCATATGCCCTGCACAGAGCAATCAAAGTGATTACTATATCAGAATCAGAGAAAGAACCTTGATATTCCCTATAATGGTGCCCAATATTAGTAAAAGAATGTATAACATTAAAGTAAAAATATTAGAGTTCGGTATGTCCTTTCACCATGCCAACATTACTGAAAAAATACAAATATATTAAATTCAAAATTACTGACTCAACTGACTGGGAGATGAGGCCAAACTCAACCACCACAATTCCCGATCTGCTATCTATTGGGACGATATAATAAGGCGTCAGAAGTTAAATTGCAAGTTGCTGAATCTCGCAAAATAATCACGATAATGAGAAACCGTGATTAAAATTAAATAAATTCTCCATACACCAAATCAACAATTCACATAATAGTAAGAATCCCAGTTCTATTTTCTGAAAACATCAGAACTTTATCCACAGAACTTCAGATTGCGTAACATCAACTTTCCGCAAGGCTACCAAAGCAACATTAAAAGCCAAGATGTATGATCCTGGATTATGACTAATGCCTGTGACTAAAACTAGGTGTTGCATGCATGTCAGCAATTCCCAAAAGTGGTCAACGGAGCGAAATGTAAGTAGCTCACAATTTCTGCAGATTCTTAACAGCATTAGACATACTGTGCTGATTTCTGAGGGATAAACTAAACACAGTTCAAGTGATGTGTTGTGCAGATGTATGACGATCTGCCACTTGCTCGGTTCCTAGATAAGATAAGATAAAGATAATGTAATTAATATCCAACTAATGACCAAAGCAGGCCAATGGAACTGCTGAGTACAATCAACAATGATGTCATTACAAAGGAGTACCAAACGGTCTTCTATAAAAGGCAGAAAGCAGTATAGTAGAGCTTATATCCATAATATTCACTCAGATGAAGTATGGGATCACTGTGTTCAATAATTATAGAACCTGATATAAACATTTATTAATCTGATAGAGGAGCTATTTTTAATTTCATCAATGAAAAATGTTAATATAAATAATTTTATCTTGACAGTTAATACTAGCTTTTTGTTTCAGCTCGTTATTATCTTTTGCACAAATTTTATATTCCAATTTCATATCACCTCACCATCTTACCATACTATCTTTAATTTCTTATTTTAGCTTCCTGCTGTTGGAAATTTCACAAGAAAGACAATTCAATGCAATTCAGAAATTACACCTTCCTTCTAGAAGGTTCCTCAGATCTTAACCCCAGGTATTTCTGCCCTAGGACTACTGTAAATTAAAGTACAAAACAGTAGTGGAAGAACTACCATAATTCACTTTCAAACAGCCCTAAACTTCCCAGCAATTAAGAAAAACAACAACAGCCAATGAAATAAGTTTTCAGCCCTTCTAGGGCAACTTCTCAGTCAATATTCAGATCTGAAACTGTACTTTTACAGCAGTTATATCAGCCCTCTTATCTTCTTCCTTAGATGTCAAATCACTTAACAATTTGCCCTTTTACTTATGTCCAATCAGCAAGAACATAAATAAATGTAAATAGCAAAATATGAAAAACACATTTAGCTGAATATCAAATATGAAATTGATAGAAGATATGTATGGCTAGAAACGTTATATATAAGCTAAATGATGAAGTACATACCATAGCCTCCTATGAAGGCTATAAAATCCGACCATGCAAAATGCCCTATCTAGGGTAAACCATAGAATCCTAGCTCCACCAAGAAAAAGAAGTGCAAGAATCCCTCCAACAATCTCCAAGACAAGATGTTCTCTTCTCTTCTTCTTCACAAGTCCACCCTAGGGTTTTCTCACAAAACCCTAGTCTCCAATCTCCAAGGGTAAAACCCTAACCCTATAACTCCAAGATGCTCCAAAAACTCCAAAGAGACAAAGAAACCCTAGCACCCGAAAGAAAGAAAAATAAGTACAAGTAAAGATCTAAAGAGTGAGATGACAAGTGTGCTCCTCTTCTAGGTCACATCTCTACACACGAGTAAGAAAGAATGAGCACACAAGTCATATGAATGAAAGACTCTTCTTCCTCTATTTATATGAGAGGTAAGAGAGGACAACGATACTATGTCAGCACAAGCCCTTACAAGCAACCTACAAGGCTACAAGAGCCCTTGTAGCCCACACAAGTGAAGCATCCACTCTAGAGTACAAGTGTCATGCTCCAATGATTATATCGTGTACAATAAGGACTCCAAGCCTCAAGGTGATGTAGCTACGTGAGGCAAGTCCACACCACTCCATCCTATGCCTCCATGGACTCCATTTATCCTCCAGAGCAAAGTACTCCATTGGGTCAGCTTCCCCCTACAAGAACATTGTCCAAGCCCCAAGTGTTCTCAAGACATCTCCAATCCTCCAAACAAGAACCCATGCTGCCACGTGCAATCTAGAGCTTGAAGCCCTCCTCCATGATGCACAATACTCCACATCCCTTGTAGGACATTCTCCCACCAAATGAATCCTCTATGTAGCCATCATGAAATGGGTCCACCATCCAAGGAAGATATCTCCAATGCCCAAGCAAAGAACACTGAATCAACAATAAACTGAGATCAAGCGTCCACTAAGCAAGCTATCTCATGTGTGTGCATATCTATCATGAACCATCTCTCATGCTACAATCGATCCAGGATCTGAACATATACCATGTACCCCAAATCTCATGAAGCACCCCCAAACATTGTGTAAATACTTTCAGAGTAACCCAAAAATCTAACACCTGCTACCACACAGATGTGCTGAGACCCAAAAATAACAAAGCCAAAGAAGTTTAACATAGAGGGGAGATGAAAAATCTATAGAAAACAACATTGAATGAAAAGAGCCAGGAAAACATAGTCAACTTTAAACACGAAAAAAATAAAAAAGATTAAATTGAATGAATGTATTTATGTGGGGAGAAGCATAATTTGGGAACTATTATTACAATCAGTTACATATGACGTGGACATTGTTATAGAATTAGCCAGGCTGTGTGGTAGCCACCACAAGATTAGATAATTTGGCTTCAAAATCCCTTATATATGCTATACAATTAAACACCACTTGGGCATACAATTAAACAGAAACTGTCCTCAGAAAGCCACATGACAGAAAATCAAGAAAAGCATAGTAACTAGTTAGTCTTTAAGGCATGAAAATTAGAGTTCACACAATTCCATAAAAAGACAATTTAAGCAGTGGCAGGGATTAAACCAGCATCTGGAGGAGTATCATCGTCTTCAGGAGAGGGTCCTGAGTCCTCAGCCATCATTAGCAAGCTCAGCAGCATAATTGAATGTAATGAGACAAAAGAAGCATGCTAGGGGAGTAGCAGGTGCAGCCAATGCAGAAGACTATCAATATTTTGAGCAAAAACATAAAAGAAAATCGTCTTACTTGTAGCTCATTGGTCGAAGGCAGCGCTCATCTTCGCATTTATATATTTTTGCATTTGCATATCCTAGCTTAATAGTGATGTTTCGCTCCAGTTCATTCTTGAAACGAACTGTCTGTGTACAACACCAAGAAGCATAAAAAATTAAACTTGACCAAGGCTCTCCAAATCACTATTAAACACTCAATAAAAGCTTAAGTATATACTATGAACAAATCACGTACACTGTTCTTTCACATTTTCAAATGTCAATTTGGTGATTTAGAAAAGAGATTATACATTAACTGAATGACAGAACAGAACCAAAATAAAATTCTGTAGGTTTTTGAAAGCACAAAGTAAGCAATAGAAGTTAACACGGTTCATATTTTCTGCCAAATAAATTTCATGGCAAAATGCAACATTATTAATCCAACAGTCATTGCTGTCAACTATCAGAAGTTTCCACGGTAGTAAATAATTAAACAGTGTAAATGAAACAATGTAAATAAAGATGTCAATCAAAGCCAGTTTCACAAATAAATGAATATATTTAGAAATTTGTGGGTATTGACTAAGTCATATGGTTCGAATTCGAATTTGAGTTCGACAACCATTTGATTCAATTTGAATTCAAATTTCTCGATAAGGTTCGTTTGAGATTCGTCTTTATATATATATATATATATTAAACTGAAATATAGTACCAAATAATAAAAAATAAAATAACAATTTACTCGTGGAACTGGAAACACACGACTCAGGGTTTGTTTAAACTTTTAGCTCAACTGCTTAGGTAAATTTAATCTCGATCGCAATTAACTTCAGTCTTCAACGGCAGCACAGCAGAATCACGGGTCTGTCACTGCAGCTGCACTTGTAGATTATAGTCTGTAACTCAAAATGGTGAGTTATTACTATGAGTAGTAGCAGTGATTCCTGAACACTGAGATTGAAACCAGTGTTACAAAGATCGCCAGTATATTGGATTAGGACATTTTATCAAAATTGAAGATGTTGAGTCGTTGACTAATGTCCTTGGAGGATCAACTTTGAGATTCAAGGTAGAGGCAAGGACTAGAGCCTAGAGGAGGGAGGCATAGGGTGCTATTGATGAGTAGGATCTCAATATAGGCAATGATTTATCGACATGTATGATTTATGAATTATGTTTGACATTCATTTTTTAAATGTCCTTGCTCATTTATTTGTTTAAAATACACATATACATACATAGTGATTTAAGATATACATAGATTCCACTACGACCCCCACAATAGCCAAGGCCTTCTAGCTCTAGAGGTAGAGCCATTACCAAAGCGATTGCCTTATCGATTTTATTTTCATATTCATGTGGCAATGTGTTTATTTGATGTTCTTGTTGCTTTAGATGTTAAAATATTTTTTTTAAATGAATATTTTTGTATTTTTTAAAGTTTGTCGATATATTATCGATGTTTGTCGATGTTTTCGCCGATAAATCCGATAATTTATTTTTGGACCCTCGGCGATATATTCGCCGGCACGATATTTGTAACATTGATCGAAACTCATGGAGTCGTGAGCTCTAAGCACTAGCATGAGGGTTTCTTTGCTAATCGGTGACAAGCATAGAGGAAAAACTTCGCACACGGGTTGGGAGTTGGGACTGACGTAGGTAGACCGTAGGGTGTTAGGAATAAGGTTTAACTTAAGAAACCAATTCAAATTTTTTCGATTTTTTTATTATATTCATTCGTCTTCAGATTCGAACCAGCTTGAGATTCGGCAAATTTCGAACCTAAAGGTTCAAATTCATTGAATCTTGTGACTCAGTATTGATATGTAAGAAGTATATACCCATCTTTCTACTGCAGACCCATTAAATTTGTAACCCAAAGCATATGTATGTCAGTAAAGACGAGTACAACATAAAAACCTTAAATATAATACCATTGCATTGAAATGATTCTAAATTGTATTGATCTCTAACAAAACATGTGTTCAATATTCAACATGTGAAAAAATATCAAGTGTAAAGTAAAGGTGCAGCTTCTAATATATGTAGAAATTAGCGACCAAATACTACACCATTATTAAGTCATGCGTACAATTGTGTCATTATTGCATTCAGCTAGCTTTTAAATATAACAAGGATCCTTAACAAGGAACCTTTAATGCCTTCATTGAGAAGTAGAAAATTATGTCTTAGCACAAAGCCAGGTACTATCTATATCTGGTTTTTGACAAATGCACAAGAATTACTAGATATTATACAAATAGCAATTCATGGAATTCGTTGAGTGATCTTGGACAAGTGCCTAGATATTTTATGTTCACGGTATGCATAGATAGGTGCAGAAGAATTTGCAAATTAGAGGATCATCCCGACACAAAAGGAAACATGAAATTTCAACTTGCAGGAGTAGAGTTCCAAACCATGGAAAGGGGCAAGGAGCTACTCGGTTACTTTGAAGATGTTAATTTCAGAGAAACACCGACAGCCATTCTACGAGAGAATGGAGGCGCTTGGTCAGTTACCAAGAGTTGATCAACATAATTCAATATGGGTCCAAAGCTCATCCTAGGTCTGAGAGCCATTCTTTAAGAATGGAGGCACTTGGTCAGTTACCAAGATGTTTGCAGCTGCGAGACCCATTCTCAGGGAGGATGGTACCCTAGTCAGTTAACTAGGGCAAAGTAAGACCCTAGAAGGTACCCTAGGGCCCCCAGTAGTCTCCTGGGGTTCTTGGTCTAGGACCAAGCAGGTTTATGCCATGGCAAAGTCCCTAACATATGGTTAGGGCCCCTATATGTCTCTAGGGTATTCTGGTCTGGGACCAGACAGTTTCTTGGACACGATGTCCAAGCAGATTCTACAGGTTGAGACCAATGTTATCGGAACCGGCGAAGCCCAAAATGTGAACCGGACCGGAACCGGCAAAAAACCAGGTAAAAAACCGGCTGACTAAAAAATACATAAAATATTCATATTTTGTANGAGTGCAATACATGTTTGAGGTTCTGAACCAAAGTACATTAACAAAGTTTTATTTTCTGGTTTTTTTAAAAAAAATTGAGTTTCCTGAGTCCCCAGTCCAGACCGGCCGGTTCGGCCGGTTTTGGCCGGTTTTGGCCGGTTCCATACCCGGTCTGGACAAAAATCCGGTTTTTTGAAATTTTTTTGCTGACCGGACCGGCCAACCCTGTAAACTGGTTAGACCGGCCGGTTTTGCCGGTTCCGGTCTGATTTCGATAACACTGGTTGAGACAGAGACTTCTTGGTCTGGGACCAGGCTGATTCTTGGTATGGGACCAAGCATTTCATGCAAGAGCATTCCTAGTCAGTTAACCAGGTCGATCTTGGTCAAGTTGACCAAGATGATGATGTGTGATGTCCTCTCTCCTAATCGGTCATTGCTAGGTTGTTTCTCAAGGGACTGGCCACCCCTTAATGATGTCATTAGCAACTAACCCTTAGAAGCAATATTGAGGACCAAAGGATCACATCATCTAGTTTGGATCTTCCCCTTATACTGTGATGATAAAAATATATGAAACAATGTACCTTGAGAGAGAGAAAAGATTAAAGTCCTTGGTCTTATTAGTCCTTTGGGTAAATTGGGTTGTTTATCCACCTTTATGGTACACCTTGGTCTTGTGGTTATGAGGGACGTCTAAGTCTTTTATGTTGCTGCTAGGGTTTCACTGCCTTATAAGTTATTTTTGGGTTTCCAGATCTCTTCCTTTTGTGTTAAGGGTGTTGAATTTTTTAAATACCTTGGAAGTTGTTCCCCTAGGTGACTTTTGCCTAAGTCACTAGAAAAGGGGTTTTGTCACTTGGACTTTATATTAATGACTTGAGCTGAGCATTAAATGCACTTTAAAGAATAAAGTGTACTTTAAGTAAAATTTAAAAAGTGAGTGAATTAATTTTTAAATTGTGGAGAAAAGTGATTTTATCACAACCACTCATCTAATCTAATCTAGGCCCTTGGATTAGATGGCTTTTCACTCACCCACCCATTTTTACCTAAAAGGCAAACTTTCCAAGTGAAGAGGCACTTTTGCATTTTGAGAGAGAGAGCCAATTTCTAAGAAAGAGGAGAAAAACGCAGTTGGGCATTTTTTTCTTTGGCACGAAAAATCGAGGAGGAAAACAGCAAGCAGGGGCACGAATTTAAAGGTGACAGCTAAGTGCATTTATTGCAGTATACCATGCAGTCCGTACAATACGGATTCCGTACAGGGCATGATTCTTGAGGCAAAGAAATTTGGGCACGAATTTCGAGGCTGAGATTTTGGGCATGATTTTCAAGCTAGGTACATTGGGCACGTTTCTCGAGGCAATACCGTACAGTACAAGACATACATCCTGTTCGCACAGTGGTCGTACAGTCCAGTAGCAGCACAGAAATCGAGGGTACAAAACAGAAAATTTCTGAGTATGCAAATTTCTAGGTTGGCACAAAATTCGAGGCAAAAAATTTATCTTCCGGTTGAGATAAGTTGTGACTGATATTTTTGTCTACTGTTGTATGTTTTTCAAAGATAAATAAAATTTTATCTCTCATAGGTTTTCCCCGAAGGTTGGGATTTTTCCTCGGTCATTGGACCAAAAATTTCTGATTCTGAATATTTATGTGTGAATGTGTTTTATTTGCTGCTCATCAAAGTTGTAGAAATTCTTCTTGTGTTTCAGTGTTATATTGTTTATGAGAAATATCTAATTTGCAGCAGAATGTTAAATTGGGTTGGGCATTAAACAATGTTTTAAAACGGAGTTGGAAACCGGGTTGGGAGAGTGCTGAAATTCTACAAAGGGTTGTTAATTGTTGATGCTTGAATCATGAGTCTCTTGTTCAACGTGGAGTTTGTGTCTCCTAGCGTGACCATGAGTCTCTTTTTCAGCGTGGATTGTGTGTTGTTCAGCGTGGACTGTGTGTCTCCCAACGTGACCATGAGCCTCGTGTTCAACGTGGACTATGTGTCTCCCAGCGTGACCATGAGTCTCTTGTTCAATGTGGACTGTGTGTTTTTCAGTGTGGACTGTGTGTCTCTCAGCGTGACAGCGAGTCTCTTGTTCAGCGTGGACTGTGTACTTTTCAGAGTGACTGTGTGACTGTGTCCACGTGATTGTGTCGACCAACTCGGCATGACTATGTGTCCACCCGCCCAGCGTAACTGTGTCCCTGCCCAGCATGATTGTGTCCACCTGCTCAGCGTGACTGTTTGTCCACTCACCAGCATGATTGTGTCCACCGACCAGCGTGACTGTGTCCAACTGTCAGCATGACTAAATCCCTGCTCGATGTGACTGTATCCCTGCCAGGGTGACTGTGAGTCCCTGCAGAATCATGATTGGGTGTCTATCTGCCAGTGTCGGTGTGTGTCCCTACTCAGCGTGACTGTTTATCCCTGATTCCCTGTCAATGTAACAATGTGTCTCTTTCCCAACCAACTATGTGCTAGCATGAATGTGTCTTCTCTGCTATTGTGACTGTATTGGGCATGAATGTGTCTTCTCTGCTATTGTGACTGTATTGGGCATGACTGTGTCTCTCTGTTGGTGTGTTGCTAAAGAATGAATAAATGATTGAAGTTTCTCTTTCTTTTGACTAAGAATCTGAAGTTCGTATCCTTACTGCTATAAACCTCTTAAGCTCTCTCTCTCAAGGAACGTCATTTGTTCATCTAGCTAACTTGTCCCTTCGGTGACAAGATCAAAAACTAGAAGTGTCCGAGTATAAGAATGATCTAAAACAATCCTAGATTAATGTTGTTGTTGTTCTTTATTGTTGTTATTTCCTGTACATTATTATTGTTTTATCAGTTGTAATATTGTTACTATACATGGAATTTGGTAAATCGTCTCAAGGACCAACTTTAACACAGTGACCAGTGGAGTGTTAAAGTTGAAAGTTGAAAGAGATGAAAATAATGTTTGAAGGTATTGCAGAATTATTTTTCTGGATCTAACCTTGATGTTTTAGTTCAATTTATGCATTAAAGTATAAAAGTTCAATTGCATGTATCAAACCCTAACCTAAACCTAAACTTTAACATAGAATTAGAGCAAGGTTTGTAGCTAACTCTGATTTTACAACCTATCAGAGTCTACAAAGTTCCTAAGGTAAGGGTTTGAGTACTAACCAAACTTGATCTCAGAGATCCTTGGCAAAGTTGGCAAAGAAGAGTTTAAGAGAAAAGAGATTTCTACTTAAAGTTGGATGGCCACACACAAACATGAGTTGGATGGAAATAAAGATGCATGGATCTGCTACTCCATGACATCAATATTATGAACTTGATCCCTTAAAGGTTATGACAAGTAAAGAAGGTTAACTCAAGTAAGTATTTATGAGGTAAGTAAGGAGACAGCTAACTCTCTATGTGACTTGATCATGGGCTTGCATGATCAAAATACCTTCTAGGTTGATTATCCTATAAAAGGTTGTATGTTCCATTCATCAATGTAATCTGAGTTCACAAGTTTAACTTCATCCATGAATTTATTCTCGCCACATATCTAAGGTTGTGGTCTAAGCTAGATTGTGTTAATACGTTTGTGATCCCGTATAAGGATGAAATGATAACATTGCATAATGCTGTCTAAAATAATGATCTATGATCTCTGCATAAGGACGGATATAAAGAGGAAGGACCTTCTATCCCAACTTGTTTTCATGTATGAGATTGATATGCTCTTGATGGCATCTAAATAATTGTTGAGTGACAAGACTATGCCTTTATGTGAAATGGACATTGATTATTGTTGAATATCGAACTGAATAACAAGTGATCCTATTTTATGCAAAGGTACAGAGGGAGTAAGAAACTCCACAAAGTGCAGTATCAATTATGCTAGATGTGCATCCTCCCAAGTGTCAGCACTGAGACAACAAGAGAATTTGCTAGGCATTTATTCCTTACTAGAGTGGACCAACTAGTACATTCAAAGATCAAGAGGGAGCCAAATGGGATTGCAAAGAAAAGTTGCGATCTCCCGTGAAGAAAGTGTTCAGAAACCTCCTTAGTAATATAGACATGGAAATTATCTCAGTCCATGAGTCATCTCTCTTGGATGAGCAAAGGAAGGAGGTCAAGGAGTGTTCAGTTGATCTCTTTGAGAAACCTATTGAAAGGTTTCGTGATTTGATATCTCAGATGAGCCACATCACTATTTTAGAAACCTCCATTTATGAAGAGGCAACCAAACATGAAGTTTGGAAGATGTTAAATGACGTGTGGAAATTGGTTCTCAGCTTTCAAGGGAAGTCAATTATAACTCCCAAGTGGATCTATAAAAGATCAAGCTTCTTGCTGACAGTTAGAGTTGTTTGGAGCTCTCAGAAAATCATGTGCTTCATGACAGGCCGAAACACATCAAGAGTAATTATCACCATGGTGCAATATGCTCTATCAAGTAGACAGTTTACTGATGTGTTGACTAAGCCTTTGTCGAAGTCTACATACTTCTGAGACAAGCTTAGTGTTGCTAAGAATGCATCTCTTACTGAGAGGGAGTGTTAATTTCAGAGCAACATCGAGAGCCATTCTATGAGAGAATGGAGGCACCTGATCAATTACCAAGAGTTGCTCAACATAATTCAGTCTAGGACCGAAGCTCATCCTGGGGCTGAGAGCCATTCTTTAAGAATGGAGGCACTTGCCCAGTTACCAAGACGTTTGCAGCTGCAAGACCCATTCTCGAGGAGGATGGTACCCTAGTCAATTAACTAGGGGAAAGTATGAACCTAGAAGGTACCCTAGGGCCCCCAGTAGTCTCCCGAGATTCTTGGTCTGGGACCAAGCAGGTTGATGCCATGGAAAAGTCCCTAACATATGGTTAGGGCCCCTATATGTCTCTAGGGTATTCTAGTCAGGGACTAAATAGTTTCTTGGACACGATGTCCAAGCAGATTCTACAAGTTGAGACAGAGACTTCTTGGTCTGGAACTAGGTTGATTCTTGGTCTGGGACCAAGCAGTTCCTGCAGGAGCATTCCTGGTCTCTTGGATAAGTTGACCAAGAAGATGATGTGTGATGTCCTCTTTCCTAATCGGTTATTGCTAGGTTGTTTCTCAAAAGACTGGCCATGCCTTGATGATGTCACTAGCAACTAACCCTTAGGAGCAGTATTGAGGACCAAAGGATCACATCATCCAATTTGGATATTCCCCTTATACTATGATGATAAGAATATATGAAACAATGTACCTTGAGAGAGAGAAATGATTAAATTCCTTGGTCTTGTTGGTCCTTTGGGTAAATTGGGTTGTTTATCCACCTTTATGGTACACCTTGGTCTTGTGGGTATAAGGGTTACCTTGTCTTCTTATTGTAACCACCTTTGGTTGACTTATGGTCCTTTACCTATTACTTGGTCCTAGTGTCCTTATGGTGAGTACCTTTGGTATGTTAACTTTTATCTTATGGTTTTTATTTTTGGACCATTGGTACTTTATGGTTTTTATTTTTGGACCATTGCTACCCTATCCTAAGTCAACTTAATTTTATGGTTTTATTTTTTAAGACCATTGGACCATTTTATTTTATGGTTTTTATTTTACCATTGGACCTTTGGTACCTATTCTAAGTCAACCTATTTTTTATTTTATGTTTTATTGATATTCACTGTAAACGCTAGGGTTGAAGGACCCTTCTAGATTTCCTTCCAAGTTATAAAAGCAAGTTTTATCTTTCATTGTGATCATTCATCAATACATATCTCAACTCTACCTGTGGTTGACGTATAAGTTTTTTTTGTTGCTGCTCGGGTTTCACTGCCTTATTTTTGGGTTTCCATATCTCTTCCTTTTGTGTTAACAGTTGTTAATTGTTGCTGCCTGAATCGTGAGTCTCTTGTTCAGCATGGACTGTGTGTTTCCCAGCGTGACCACGAGTCTCTTGTTCAGCGTGGACTGTGTTGTTCAGAGTGGACCGTGTGTCTCCCAGCGTGACCGCGAGTCTCTTGTTCAACGTGGACTGTGTGATCGTGAGTCTCTTGTTCAGCGTGGACTGTATGTCTCCCAGCGTGACCGTGAGTCTCTTGTTCAGCATGGGCTGTGTGTTTTTCAACGTGACTGTGTGACTCTGCCTGTGACTGTGTCCACCTGCTCAGCATGACTATGTGTCCACCCGCCTAGCATAACTGCGTCCCTTCCCAACGTGACTGTGTCCACCTTCTCAACGTAACTGTTTGTCCACCCGCTAGAGTGATTGTGTCCACTTGCCAGCGTGACTATGTCCACTTGCTAGCGTGACTGTGTCCCTACAGAACCGTGACTGTGTGTCCACCCACCAACGTGACTGTGTCCACCTGTCAACATGAATGTGTCCCTACTCAGTGTGACTATATCCCTGTCAGCGTTACTGTGTCCCTGCAGAATCGTGACTGTGTCCATCTGCCAACGTGATTATGTCCTTATTCACCGTGACTATGTGTCCCTGCTCAGCGTGATTGTGTATCCCTGTCCACGTGACTGTGTGTCTCTTGCCCAGTTGACTATGTGCTAGCATGACTGTGTCTTCTTTGCTATTGTGATTGTACTAGGCATGACTATGTCTCTCTACTGGTGTGCTGCTAAAGCCCGAATAATGATTTGAAGTTTCTCTTTCTTTTGACTAAGAATTTGACGTTCGTATCCTTACTGCCAAAACCTCTTAAGCTCTCTCTCTCAAGGTACACCATTTGTTCTTCTGGGTGACTTGTCCCTTCGATGACAAGATCATAACCTAAAAGTGTCTGAGTATAAGGTTGATCTAAAACAATCCTAGATTAGTATTGTTGTTGTTCTTTACTGTAGTTATTTCCTGTACATTATTATTGGTTTATTAGTTATAATATTGTTACTATACATGGCATTTGGTAAATCATCTCAAGGACCAACTTTAACGTTGTGACCAGTGGAATGTTCAAGTTGAAGGTATTGCAGCAGTATTGTTCTGGATCTAACCTTGTTATTTTAGTTTTGTTCATTAAAGTATAAAAGTTCAATTGTATATCACCCTAACCTAAACCTAAACTTTAACAGAAGACCCTTCGGAACGGTATCTCATCTTCTCCTTGAGGCCATTCAATTCATAATTTGTAGAAGAAGAAAAAGGTTTCTAGGCCACAGGAAGTCATTGGTTTCGTGGATAGGGACATTGCAAACCTTAATCCTCTACATGGTTACATGTTCAAGGAGGGTAGATCAAAGGCTAATACCATATCTGTCAGGCCTGACACCACTGATCCAGTTTCATTGAAGTCCATGTCCAGAAAGGAATAGATAACACTGGCATTAATTATGTTGTTAATGTGAAATTAGGCCTGGACTACAACCCTTTACCAAATTCCTCCAACCTAGGTTTTGGTAAGTCTGTCTTCAGCTCTGTGCTTGTAGAGGATGATTTGCTCTTAGATTCCATTACAAGTTGCCAGTGGAGGTCGTTCAATCGAATGTTTTCTAGCTAGCTGAAGTGGGAGTTAGAGATGATGCAATCACAAAATCTAAAGAACCTAAGGCTACAGCAGGGCACAAATGGTTGGTTGAAGAGAAAAAGACCCTATGCAAATTGGTCAGAGGAATCATGGTAAAAAGTGTGAGAAAAAGCAAAACGTGAGCCTTGTCCTTGGGGAGGATATCAAAATGCACCACATAACCGATATGGATAATAGAGCTCTAACAGGTAGATTCTTTGGGCAGCAAATGTCCAAGTCCACCTTGAAGGAATGGTTGAAGGAATGGTTGAAGGAATTCAAAGAACCACAACTTCGTTGTCTCCCAAAATTTCAAATTCTGGTGAGAGGCTAACTTGCTTTCATATTTAGGGCACAGGAAGATGCTCTAAAAATATTAGCATAGCAATGGAAGTGAGGTAACATTCCTCACCCTGAAGAAGTGGATTTTATGCTTTGACCCACACTCAAAGAACTCTACAGCAGAGTCGGCATGGATGAAGTTGCTTGTATTGCCCTTGGAGTTTTGATCGATGGATGTCTTTAGAGCCATTGGCAATAGGGTGGGCACTTTTCAAGAAGCCAATGATAGTTTCACGCACTCCAATTCCTGCTTGATAGTGTGCATTCTTGTCGAGATTGATATGACGGATGGATTGGCCAAAGAAATTAGTATTGTAGTTTGGGGTGAGACCTACTGTCAAGCTCTTGACAATGTCGGCATCCCATTTTGTTATTCGTGATGTCATGCGTATGGCCATTTGCCCAGTGAATATGCACAAAAAATAATTGGCATAAGAGAGAGCTTGCAGTTCACTCTTTGAGAAAGGAATTCCCCCAGTCTCAACCAGAGGTAGGGTAGGTATCAGAGGGGGCAATAGGTCAGAACTTGGAAAGCTCAAAGAAAACTCAGTCATCAAAGTTAGAATGGACAAAGTCAGTTTCTATCTCAAATTATCTTGAGGTTCTGGAAGGTGTTAAGCCAACCATGAATGAACCTATGGAGGAGACATCCAAGAAGGCTTTGCCTCCTATAGACTCTGGTAAATCTTTATTTTCACATTTTGACTATGTTTTCATTGATTCGAGAATCCAATCCCTGGATGTTGACTCTTGGCCGGATTTAGGGGTTTATAAGAAGGATTCTTCTCTAGAAGTTAAAAAAGGGAATCTAGATAAGGGGGCATGTCATCTCTCCAATTGTGGGTTGATGTATTTTGAGGATTTATAAGGGAAGTTAGGGTTTCTAAGACTTCTGTGTGTAGTAAGGAGAATAGGGGAGTGAAAGCAAATCCATTTTTTCTTTGGTTGGGGAGGCACCAAAATTCCCTGATTGAGCTTGCTACCCATTAAGATCCAGACATTCTTCCTTGGCTTTGTCTGAGGAGGGATCTCAAGGTTGCATAAGTCTTGATGGCACAAAGAGGCATTATCTCTCATAGAGGAAGGAAATCACATATAATTATAGCTCAAAACAAAGAAAGAAAAGAAATTTATCAAGGGATGTAGAAGACAATAGAAGGGGCCCTTAGAATAGTCCATGCACCTGAAAAGGGTTGCATGTGATTATTATGTCCCTCAATATTCGGGGCTTGCACAACCCTTCAAAATAATTACCCTAAGCAGATTGTTGGATCTTCATAAGCCTAAGACTGTTCTAATTCAAGAAAATGTGGGGGTGGATGCCCAGATCTTGGTTACCTTATCTAATTCTATATTTCTAGACTCAAGTATCAAAGCAGAGTTCATCTCCCAGTAGATGGGGGAAGATTTTTGTGTTGTCAATATTTATGGTCCATATGAGAAGGTAGTGAATTTTTTGGGATGGCTTATTAGCTCGCGATCTAATTAGGCAAAAAAGGGCCATTTGAGGGGATTTGAATTTCACTCTCAACAGAGCTGAAATCTGGGGCAATGCTACCAGAGTTGATCCTTTAGTTGATTTTTTTTTAACCAAAATGGAGGTTGGATTGGTTATATGTTGAGCCTATGAAACTAGTCCCTACATGGAGGAATTTGAGGACTGGAGATTCCAGAATGGAAAAGAGACTAGATAGAACGGTTTCTTATTTTCTTATGTCTGGTCATGCCAAGATCAAAACCTGGGTGGAAGCAAGTGGGGACTCACGCCATGTTTTGGTTTTTCTTCAATTTGCTAAGGGGGATAGCAAAAGCTCAACTCTAAATGGCTTGGGAATGGAGATTTTGTTAATCTAGTTAACTCTGTTTGGAAGCATTATGATGCATCTTCAAGGGAGCTTACCAGTATCCAGCTTGTTGCAAATCTCAAGGAAGTTAAAAAGGAAGTTTCTTTTTGGGCACATGCTAAGAGTTTAAAAGATGATCAGGATCTACCTTCATTTGAACCCAATATTTCTGAAATTTATGAGAATCACTTGGCAAGTTAAATAGATGAGACTGCCAAGGCCAACCTAAGCTATATGGATTCTAAAGCAAAAAAGAAGGCAAATTCTAGCAAAATGGAAGCCCATTGGAAGCAAAAGAATCAATCCTTGTGTTTAACCAAGGGAGATGAGAATATACGAAATGTTTCCACCAATCTGCTAATCATAGGAAAGATTTAAACACCTTTTAAGAGACGAGGAAAGAGGATGGATCTAAAGGTACTACTTTTAAGGAGAAATTTGATCATAGGGTTGCCCATTTTGAAGGGATTTATGAGGAGGCTAGAGTTAATATAGCAAAAGTGGTCAAAATCCATGTAACAGGAATCACGATTTAAACCTGAAAATTTGTGAATTTAACTCAGATCAGCCCTCAGACGAGCCAATTCAAACCTTCTCGAGTCAAATTCACGTTGACCAAGATTGACTCCGTTAACCGAGTCAGACTTATGATTTGAACATAGATCGATGCCTTTAATTCGCAATTTGAATCAGATAGAGCCCAGTTTATCTTTGAAATTAGTTTGGGTGGGTTTTCAATCATTTTCCCAATCTGTTTGACCTAGTTTCTCCTATGCCAAGTGACAAACAACGACCAACAACAACAAACAATGGCCAATAGTGCTACAGGAGGACAAAGTAATCCATCTAAAGTCATCTAGTGACGAATTTGTCTATATTTTTATTTTTTCTATTGGCCAATTTTTTCTCGGTTGAACTAAACTCTTTACTCTTTTGCCTCATTGATTTTTTGACAATTCTGAATCTAGTGAATATGGTCAAAATGACCTTCTACTTCCCTAGTTTTGTAGATGAGAAAGCTAATGCAAGATTTGATGGAGGAAATATCCAAGGATGAATTGTAGTTGGTACTCCATATCTTCCATCGGGACAAAATCTTGGTCCAAATGGGTGGACAATAGAGTTCTTTTTAGGTTTCTTTGAACTCATAGAGAGGGATCTCCTAAGGGAGGTTGAGGAGTAAAGATGCAAAGGGAAAGTATTGGGAGTTTTCTTTCCTTGTTTTAATCCCAAAGAAAGACAACCCTAATTCGTTTTATGAATTCAGATCCATCTCTTTATGCAATTGATCTACAAGATCATACCCAAAATCATTGCAGCAAGGATGAAAAACTCTTTTTCTGAAGCTATTTCCTTTGAACAGCTTAGACTTATGAATGGTAGGAAAATCCATGATGCTATCAAGGTGGCTCAAGCAAGGTTGCAAGGAAGCGCCCCCCCCTCTCGCCCCCGCTCCGAAAGGAAGCGCTGCAGAAGCTAACTGGAAGCACACTTCCTGGATAGCTCCCGATCCGGAGCGATTTCGGAAGCGCGATTCCCCCTTCAAATTTTTGCTCCCTGCTCTGTCTGGAAGCACACGCTTCCTTTGCGCTTTGCCATCGCTCCCGTCGCTTCGTCCTGTGCTTCCGACTTCGCTTCTATTGCTTCTAACTTCGCTTCCTACAGCGCTTCCTTTGCGCTTTGCCATCGCTCCCATTGCTTCGTCCCGTGCTTCCGACTTTGCTTCTGTTGCTTCTAACTTATCTTCCTTCGCACTTCCCCCATTAAACGACGCTCACGGCGCGCGGAAGAGAGTAAAGGGACGCAATTTGGTTTTTGGAGGGTAGGAGGAGGGCTTTGGGGGATAAAGCCCTTTTCTCCAACCTCATTATCACTTTGCAAGAGAAGAGAAGAAGAGAAGAGAAGAGAAGAGAAGAGAAGAAGAGAAGAAGAGAAGAGAGGAGAGGAGAAGGTTGCCACCATTGGAGAGTGGGAGCCAAAGAGGTAGGCTCTACAACCTTCTTTGTTCATTTGTCATTTGCTTTGTGTTAGAATGTAGTAATGTACATTGTTAAATCTTTAGTTCCTCCCTCAGGTATGTGCCACTTCCCACTTCTTCATCCTCTTCCTCATTCCTCCAGTTTCCAACCACCACCATCAAAATAACAAATGGAACCAACAAAATAAACCATAAACCCATCATCATGGTTGATGCTAGATGGAACTAGGGATTTAACCAGTTGCCTGCAATACCATGAAAAGAAACCGATTAAATGAAAATCGGGCAGAAAGCTTGGTTTATGTACATTACAACTTGAGGTTGTTGACTCATTACTGTGAGTGGGCCAAAACCGATAGATCATATGTCACTTGGGACAACAATCCAGAGGAGCTTGACTTAGAGGATGGAGCCTTAACTTTAGAGCGCTTGGAGGATGAGCGTTTGGGGGATGAGGATGACCATGTAGCAGCAGCAGCAACAATGCTGCCCCCATCTGTTACCTTGTTTCCAGATGCACCATCTTTGCCTGGAGGTTCAACTTCACAACCCCCGCCTGCATCAACAAGGGGGGGGCATGCAGGACCAAGTCTTGGACGTGGTTAGAGCCGCTCAACATCGGTGGCTACTGGGGATGAAAATCCCGCTCCCTTTGTTCATAGACCACGAGAAAAGAAATTAGAGATTTCCCGTGGCAAGAGGAAACATCCATAAAATCTACTTTTCTTGTCTTTTCTTATTTACAATACTTTAGTTTCTACACTGTTGAGATTCGAGAACTTGAGTCATTGACTCTTTTATATTTATTATGGTATATTTTGTGAACATTACATGGCAATTCAAGTTTGAAGTTTGAAGTTTAACTTTGAAGCTGTGAGGTTGATAACTTGATGTTATGGATAATGGACCTATGTTTGACGAATTCACTAGTATATGATTATTGATTGAATCATTGATGGTTGATGAATGATGTTATATGGTATTATGAGTTATCATGTTATGGTTTATTTCATGTTTTTATGCTTTCCATGACTAATTCAACATTCTACAAGCATTTGTTGGCATATATGCATCAAAATATATTTAAAATATATATTATATAAAAAAAGCTTCCAAACCAGAAGCTTCTGAAAATTTTGCTTCCCGCTCCCGCTCCCAAGTAACCTTGGGCTCAAGAGAGGCTCCATTCCGTTAAAAACAAAAAAGTTGGACCTTACAAAGGCCTATGATCAAGCAAACCAGCTTTATTTAAGATTAATGTTAATACACAATGGCTTTAGTGTCCATATAGTTAATTGGATCATGGGTTGCCTAACCTCATCCTCCTTCATCAATAGATCAACCTCTAGCTTCTTCATACCTTCCAAGGGGCTCAGGCAAGGGTGCCCTCTAACTTAATCACAGTAGTTCTTAACAACACTATCATGGAAGCAAAACGATCTCGTTCACTGAAAAGGTGTTAAAGTTGGAAATCTTTACTTTTGACCCATTTTCTTTTTGTTGATGATGTATTGTTACTCTATGATGGTTCATGTTGATATACATCTAAGTTGAAAGAGAGATTTATATTATATAGCCCTTGTTATGAAAGTTAATTTGCAAAATCCTTTATTTGTTGAATGGATTTGATAAGAACCTTGTTAGACTAATTTTTTAGCTCTTTCCCTAACAACTTTTTGATTTCCAAGGGGGTTTCAAGTATTTAGGTTTTTACGTTAAGCCCAATGATTATGGAAATTGTGATTGGAGATGACTTATTGCAAAGGTGGAAAGAAGGATTAACTTGTCAAGCAATAGGTGGTTGTCTAGAGGTGGAGCCCATGGAGGATTAGTGTTGGTGAAGTCAATCCTGGAAGCTATTCTAGTATATTGGCACTCTCTGGCTTATATTCCAAAGAGGTGCTTGGCAAAATCAAAAAGATAAGCTTCAACTTTCTATGGTCTAGGAATAGGGAGAAAGAGGGTATCCCACTTGTTAAGATGCAAACCATTGCCAAGCTTAAGGAGCTGGCAGATGGGGACTTGGAAACATTCACAAATTTGGGAAGGCTTTAGTTGCTAGGTGTGACCGAAGATTTATCTCTAGGGAAGGGTTTTGGAATTGGATCCTTAGCCCATTTATAATGTATCTAGCATTTGGAAAGCCATGATTCTAGCTTTTCCACTGATAGGTCACTAGTTAGCCTAGCAGGTAGGCAATGGAGAGAGCGTTAGGATAGGACCTAATCCTTGGGAGGGCAGTGGTGATGCTTATAAGCTGCCTGAGAATTTGATTAGCTCCTTTCAGACACCTGGTATCTTTAATTTGGCTCAAGCCATGTATACTCTGACAAGCCTGAGGATCCTCACTGGTGGTCGAAGCCACTATGAAAGTCGGATCACATTTGAATTCAAGGATCTTTATGTGGCTAGCTATTATGAATAAAGCACTCAAATGTACTATAGAAAAGGAACAAACATGATCTGAGCATGTGTTCCTTATGCAAAAGAAAGGAAGAAAATATTAGTCACTTACTTATCCTCTGTCAATATTCAAGGAGGTCTAGGCAGAAATGGATATCTTGACAGTGGTAAAGGAGAGCTGGAAGGGACAACTAGCAGGGGGTGTGGAGGGCGTTTATGTTGCTTATTGTTTAAAGCATTAGTAGCAGAAGCCTGAATTAAAAAAATTCAGAGCTCTTCCTTTCATTGCACCATGGGGTATTTGATTGGCTACAAACGCAGACATTTCTGAGAATAAATTTATCCCTCCTTCCAGTGTGCTGCTCAAGCTAAGCCTATTTTCTCCAGTTATAAATTTGTTCCAAAGTTTATTCATTAGAGGCAGCTCTCCCATGCTCCTATTGATAAGTCTGAGGTTTGGGGGGTACTTTGATGGTGGTAATCAAGGTACCCCTCCTTATTGTGGGGCATGTGACATTTTTTACTTTAATGAGACCCACGCCGTCAGTTTTAAGGTTGGTCTATGAGTATAACAATTATGCTGAACTCTTTCCCTTAAAAATTCTTCTTAAAATGGCAGCAGAAAAAGGTTTGTTCTCACTTCTCAAATTTGGTTTTTCTCAAACCCTTCTCTCTTGTCCTTCTCCTCTCTCAAAAATTCTCTCTTTGTGAAAGTGAACAATGAATTGATTTTGCCTTTCCCAAACCCTTTTTCTTTGAGTAACTTCATCCTTGAGATCAAAGGCTAGAATTAAAAACCAACTTCATGAGAAGAATGGCTCATCTCATTTCCTCAATTAAAAATCACTTCTTAAATAATAATGAGACTTTTAATACTCACCCTCATTAATACGCATAAAGTCACTTTAAAATTATAAACTCATACATTTAATTAAAAGATCACTTTATCATAAAGTCATTCACACCTTTTAATATGGCTAGGGACCACATTTAAGTGTCCTTGTCCACCCCAAGGCATGAGTGAACAAGCACTTTCCTAGGTAAAAAATCAACACTCCCTCTTACCAAGGAAGGTGTTTTTCACCACTCTCATCTTGTCTCTGAAATGAATGTGCTTTCCTCTTCCCAAAGACTTCGTGAGAATATCTGCTACCTGCTCATCTGTAGAAATGTGCTGTAACTCAACAGCTCCTCTCTGAACATAGTCTCTGATGAAGTGGTATCTGATCTAAATGTGTTTTGATCTGTCATGAAACACTGGATTCTCAGAGAGCCTGTTGCAACTCTGATTGTCACAGTGAATGATAGTAGGCCTCAACTGCTGACCAAATAAATAACCATGAACTTGCGAAGCCACAAAGCCTCACAACTAACATGATTGGCTGCCATGTATTCAGCCTCTACAGAACTCAAAGCAACGAACTTTTGCTTCCGACTAAAACCACGACACAACAACCGAACCCAACTTGAAACAACAACCGACAGTGCTCTTCCGGTCCGAAGCACTGCCTGCCCAATCTCAATCCATGAAGCCAACCAAGCCCACTCCACCTAACCTCCTGTAGTCCAAACCATAATCTACAATCCCAGCAAGGTATCTCAAAATATGTTTTGTGGCTATCCAATGCACCCTCCTGGGCTCCACCATGAACTGACTAAGAGTGTTCACTGCAAAACTCATTTCTGGTTTGGTGTTGACCAAATACATCAACGAACCAATGAGCTGACAAAACAAAGTAGGATCCACCAACTCTCCCTCGGAAGCATGAAGCTTCTTCCAGTTGGTGATCATGGGTGTAGACATAGGTATGCAGTCCTCCATCTGAAATCTCTTCTGGAAACATCTGCAACATATTTCCTTGCCCGAGGAAAACATGTCCATCCTCCTGCCATACCTCCATGCCTAAATAGTAGTGCATCAACCCAAGGTCGGTCATCTCAAACTCCGAAGCAAGATCCTTCTTGCATGCATCAATCACATTCTCTCCTCTAGTAATGAACAAATCATCAACATACAACAAAAGAATGAGTGAAACACCACCAACCACAATGTAGTAAAGGTTAGGATCCGCCTCACTCTTCCGAAACCCAATCGAAAGCAAATAGGAATCAATCCTTGAATACCAAGCCCGAGGGGCTTGCTTCAGGCCATACAAGGCTTTTTTCGTCCTGCATACATGAGAATCTCTCTCATAAATCTTAAAGCCCTGTGGCTGCTCCAAATAAACTTCCTTTTGTAGAAGACCATTGAGAAATGCGGTCTTCACATCAATTTAATGGATCTTCCAACCCATCTCTAACACAACGGACATCACTGCTTTGATTGAAGAAAATCTAGAAATCGACGCGAAGGTCTCATCATAATCAACTCCCTCTGTCTGTGAGAACCCGCGAACAACAAATCGAGCTTTGTACTTCTCGATGCTGCCATCCGCAACATGCTTGATCTTGTAGAGCCACTTGGAAGTCACAACTGACTTCCCCTCTGGTCTCAGAACGACTTCCCACACCCCATTCTTCATGATGGAATTGTACTCTTCCATCATGGCATCTCTCCAAACCTGATGTACGAAAGCCTCATTAGTAGGCTCGGACTCACGCAAGCTAGTCACCTATGCCATCTAGCTGGAAAATCTCTCAGGTGCCTTGCTCTCTCTGACCTCCCTCCTGGGTGGCCCCACAGACTCCTTTGCTTCCTTCACAAGCTCCATAAGCCAACTTGGCTTTCTCTTCTTGGAAGAGGCATCTTGTCGCAGACCCTCCTCTACATCTTCATCAGACGATTGTCTCCCTAAAGAAGTACCAATGGTCTAAGATCATGTCCCTGGTGAACCTGAACCTATACCAAGTGTATCTGAATCACGTGAAGGTGTAACCTGTGAATTTGTGATCCGTGAACCTGTCCCTGTACACTGAGTCCCTGAAGCTAATGGACCTGTAACATGTGATCCAGTCACTCCTTAAACCTGTGACCTTGTGCCCTGACTCGCTGAACTCTGTGATGCTTTCACTTGTGGAGTACTATGTTGCTCCTCTATCCCCGAATCTCGAGATCTTCTGAAAGCCCGCTCCTCAAATCTCACCTCCCTCCTCACAACAACTTTCCTTTGTGTAGGAAGGTAAATGTGGAAAACCTTCGAAGTCTCGTCATATCCAATAAAAATACCCCTCTCTCCAGTAGCCTACAACTTTGTCCTCTTCTCAGAAGGGACATGTGAGTATGTAAGGCATCCAAAGATACGGAAGTGGCTTATCTCAAGCACCTTCTTGGTGAACATCTCCTCAAGAGTTTTGTACCCCAAGGCACGGTGCGGACTCCTTGTCAGTACATAAACAGCAGTAATACAAGCCTCTGCCCATAGAGAGAAAGGAAGACTCTGATCATGCAGCATGGCTCTAGCTGCACCCACTATTGAACGGTTCTTCCTTTTAGCCACCCCATTCTGCTGTGGAGTGTATGGAACTATCGACTGCCTCCTGATCCCCTCCTGTCTACAGAACTCATCGAATGCATGGGAAGTATACTCACCCCCATTGTCTGATCGAAGTACCTTGATCTTCTTTCCTATCTAGTTCTCCACAAGAGCTTTGAACTCTTGGAACCGAAGTAAGACTTCCTCTGATCTCTTGCTTCTAAGGAAATAGATCCAAGTCTTCCTGGAAAAGTCATCGATGAATGTAATGTAATACTCATACTTGTCAATGAAGCAGATGACAATGGACCACATAAATGTGAATGTATCAACTCAAGCACTCCCTCTCATCTGTTGTCACTACTCGGAAAAGCAGTCTTGGTGTACTTTTCCAAAGAACGCCCTCTGCATAAACCACTCGGCTATGTGCTGAAAACTGGTAAACCTGTAGTCATGTCTCTCAGCATCATTAAAGCTGGATGATGTCGGTGGGCCATCCTCCTATGCCATAACTCACAGAACTCACTGCTGCTCTGAGTGTGTGACAGTGCATGATGTAGCTGGAAGAGAAGCCTATATAGTTTCCTGCATCCGACTCCAATCGCATATGAAGCAGATGGACCCTCTGCTTTGCGAAAGATGTGAACTTTCCCATCTAGGATATATACCCCAAGGCCTCTGTCCTCAATCATGGAAACTTATACAAGGTTCTTCTTCATCCCAGGGACATACAAGACATCCCTCAGAAACATAGGCTACATGGACTCCCTGTCAAGGCGGACTGTCCCACGCCCAACTACTCTCACCGCTGTATCATCGCCCAATACAACCTCCAACACCAAATTTGTCTCTGACATCTCAATGAACATATCTCGATCGCCTGTCATGTGACCCGAAGCTCCACTATGAATGTACCAAGTGGAGGAAGTAGTGGAAGCACTCAATGAATGCCCAACAATCATGGAATGCTCCATGTGACCCTCGATGTCCCTGCTGGTGATGGATGATGCTCTCTCTACACTAACACCATCAAAGAGAGAAAAATCTCTCTCAAATCTAGCAGCATACTCATCAATCTATATTGAAGCTGCTATCTGTTGTTTCTTCTTCTTCTTGATTGGGCACTGTCCAACATAGTGTCCAAACTTCTGGCAAGCAAAGCATTTCTCTTTGCTCATGTCTTTCTTCTCTCCATCTTGCTGCTTGGTTCCACCCTTGGAACCCTTCTTGGTCTTCTTCTTCCCCTTTGCTGCTAATGCCACATTCTCCTCATCTTCTTTGTTGTGAGATGTACAGCAAGTACATATCCTCTACGTGTCTCCTCTTGTATGAAATTATCCCAAAGACAATCCCATTAAGGCATGTGCTCACAAGCAACCACTGACTCCACAAACACAACCCATGGCTTTGCCACGCCATTCAAGGTTGTACGCACCAACTCAACACTCAATATCACCTCCCCTATAGCTCCAAGCTCATCAAGCACTTGTGTAATCCTGGTGAGGTAAGTGGTCATATTCTCACCCTTGTTCATGCGAATGCTCTTTAACTTCTCCCTTAATACCATCTTCCGATTTTCATTGGAACTTTGGTATAAGTTAGTTAAACCAGTCCACATCTGATAGGCATGATCTTTACCTGAAATGTGTGGAATCACGTGATCTTTGATTGCATCAAGAAGGATTCTTTTGGCCTTTATATCCCTCTTGTCGAATGCAGCCCTAGCCACTGCATCAGCGGGAACAGTCACGAGATTTGTAGTAGTGTTGTTCACTATATCCCATAGTTCACTATCCTGTAGAATCAGCACTATTCTAGCCTTCCAAGGACTGAAATTTTCAGCGCCATCCAACCTGTCTTCTATTCTAAGACCGGTAGCCATGACTGAAAGAAAATCCAAGAACATGTTTTTTGCTCAACCTTGTTTTCCCTTATTCCTCCCAATCTGAAATTTCTGTTTGTGTGTAAATTTTCAGCCTTCACTTTGCTCTAATACCATGAAGAATTTTCAAAACCCCAACGCGGTTCCAGTTTCGGTTTTTCATTGTTTAATGCCCAAACCCCAAGGTTAGCATGAACATAAAGATTTTTAAAAAAATTACTGAGAACATAAAACACATGAGATTTTTCTTTCTTTTGAATTCTGAAATTAAAGCCAATCCTAAGCTCTTACTCAGAAATTTAATTTTCAACCACACACATGAAGTTTAACACTCAGGGTATTGGTCAAATTGACCCAAGAAAAACCCCGAAGAGAAAACTTGTTCTTCAGAGAGAGATTTTTTTTTTATCAGACAAATTTTAAACAGCAGTACTTATCTCCTTTTTCCTCCTTGAAAAACGTGCCAAAATGACTCTGAACACAGCTGTATAGACTGTCAAAATCAGCACCTCGAAATTCGTGCATGTACAGCACGGTCTACCTCCCAAATTTCTCGAAATCTGTGCACTGGAAATTGCCTCGAAAATCGTTCCATTTATGATCTGACAGCAGCAATAAATGTTGTACCTTTTCTTGAAAATTGTGCCAATAAATGCCTCGATTTCTATGCAACAGTACAAAATGGAACTGTACGGAATTCCTTGATTTCTGTGCAAGTTTGCAGCTGGAAAATGCCTCAATTTCTGTGCCTAAATTTGTCTAGAAATTTGTGCCAAATGTTTTGGGAATAGTGCCCATCTCAAGCTTTGGATTTCTCAGAAAAAATTCTCACTTCTCAAATTTGGTTTTTCTCAAACCCTTCTCTCTTGCCCTTCTCCTCTCTCAAAAATTCTCTCTTTGTGAAAGTGAACAATGAATTGATTTTGCCTTTCCCAAAACCTTTTTGTTTGAGTAACTTACTCCTTGAGATCAAAGGCTAGAATTAAAAACCTACTTCATGAGATCAATGGCTCATCTCATTTCCTCACTAAAAAATCACTTTTTAAATAATAATGAGACTTTAATACTCACCCTCATTAATGCTTATAAAGTCACTTTAAAATTATAAACTCAAACATTTAATTAAAAGGTCACTTTATCATAAAGTCATTCATTCCTTTTAATATGGCTAGGGACCACATTTAAAGTGTCCTTGTCCACCCCAAGGCATGAGTGAACAAACACTTTCCTAGGTAAAACATCAGCAGCTTATACTTCTACCTTTAGACCATATCAAAACTTTTCCTTTTGAGAAAGTTACAAAGTACCCCTTGTCTTCTAAAATTGTCACCGAAATAACTTTCTTCTTTAGACCAGGAACATATAAAATTTCCCCAACATTAATCAGCGTACCTGAATCAACTTGTATGAGGGTTGAACCAACCCCTTTAATGTCAAAGGTACTTCCATCTCCAAGTTCCACTTTCTTGTGGAACTGCTTGGCCTTGATAGTTGCCAAGGTCTTCTTGAATCCAATCATATGCTTAGTGGCTCCATTGTCTATCCACCAAGAATCTGATAGGTTGGAGGTGGAACTTGAAAGTGTTGAAGCCAAGTAATATTCTATTCCTTGATCTGGATTCTTGGTCTCAACCCTTGACCTCTTTTGCTGAGGTTGCTCTTCTTCTGTAGCAACTAAAACATGGTGTTTCTTTCTATGCCAATTTTTGTTAGATGAACATCTACACTCCCATGCATAATGACCAAGGTTACCAAAGTCATAGCACTTAACTCTTGATTTAAAAGAATGTTTACCTCAAGGTTCCTTACTATTGTCCTTGTGTGGTGGGGGATTCTTTACTTTCTTTGTTTTGACGACTAGAGCTTGATTCTTATCAAGTGGTGGCCCAGATCTACTCTGGATCCTACTTTCTTCATCTAAACAATCATGCCACAACCTTTCGAAGTTAGGATGGACCTCTCTTCCATTTACTGAAGCCAAGAATGTCTCCCAAGTTGTAGGAAGGCCATCGAACACTATCTATACAAGATCATCATCTTCTACTTTATCTCCAATGGCCATGAATTGATCTCTTATTTGAGAGATCCTGGAAAAGAAGGTTGCCACGGTCTCGTCCTTCTCCATCTTAAGTAATATATATTGCTTCTTTAAGGCTCTTCTCTAAGTAGGAGCTTTCTTCTCATAGAGGATAGCTAGAGTATCAAAGCATTCTTTGGTTGTCCTTAAAGGAGCTAATACTGCCATCAGGTTATCTTTAACTGAGTAAAAAATGACCCTCTTTGCCTTGGCTTGCTTCTTCTTGAATGATGCCCTTCCTTGGGCTGTAGTGGGCTTTTCAACAACTCTGGTAACCAATTCATCGAGATCACTTTCTTCTAGGATATTTAGAAGCCTAGCCTTCCATGCATTGAAGTTGGAGGCTCCCTCAAGTCTATCTTCGGATTTTACTGAAGAAGTAGTCATCTTGACCTTTAATTGTCAACTTGAAGAGTAAGCTTATGTAAAGTATAGATCTTTCCTTAGGATCGATGTAGTTTCTGTTGGCTGCAAAAACAGAGTTAGCAACACCTAAGCTCTGATACCATGTTAAAATTTCAACGTAAGATGTGTTTTTAACACGGGTAGTAAACTTAATGCAAGAACATATAAACAATAGTACTGCTTAATTAATTTTAAACTATGATAAAACAAAACAACGTAATTTTCATCTCTTTCAACTTAACTCTCTGTTGGTCACTGTGTTACCTTTAACGCTCTGCTGGTCACTGCGTTAAAGTTGGTCATTGAGATGTCTCACCGAATGCCATGTACGACAAAAAAAAATGTGCAAGAGACAATAGCATTAAAGAAACATAACCATTATTTGAACCCGCCTTATACTCAGATATTTCTGGAATTGATCTTGTCATCGAAGGGACAAGTCAATCTGGGTAAACACGTTACGTACCTTGAGAGAGAGAGTCCAGGAAGGAGTAAACATACCTCAAATCTTTTAATCAAAATAGCATCATAGTCATACTGACACACAGTCATACTGCAAATAAAGACTTACACAATCAAGCTCACGTGATCAGGAACGAAGTCACCGGTGTGAGGTCACACTGATGTGTACATAACCAAGATAGGATAAAGACCGCAGTCAAGAGGAAAAAACACGCTAGTGTGTGCACAGTTACGGTGGAGGGCAACACAAATGTCACGATGGGGGATCCAGCGACCACAAGATGCAAAAAAATGTATTTACGTGAAGTTGGGATTCACCGTGAGCTAGCCTAGTCACCCGCGAAGCAGGGGAGATACACAGACAGCCTCGGTGAACAG
This sequence comes from Pseudotsuga menziesii, assembly GCA_001517045.1. Lineage (NCBI taxonomy): Eukaryota > Viridiplantae > Streptophyta > Pinopsida > Pinales > Pinaceae > Pseudotsuga > Pseudotsuga menziesii. The sequence goes on from LPNX011015364.1 coordinate 251,215, forward strand.
GGTTACGATGAAGCAGCCGGCAGCCAAGATGGATCCGGCGGACAGGGCAGCCAGCAACAGAGCCACGGCAAACAAGATGGAACCAGCGGACGACAGCCGGCAAACAAGAAGGAACCGACGGACAGGTTCATGCTGGCAGTAGAGCTATGGGCAGCCGACAGACAGAATGGAACCAGCGGACGAGCAGCCGACAAACAGGAAGGAACCGACAGACAGGGTCACGCGGGGAGGAGCCGGCTGACGGGGCCAAGGGAGATTTACAGGAAAGATCTGGAAGTCTCAGTCCCAGTCAGTAAACGCACCGTCAACAGCGGTCAAAGAGTGCTGCGTAAAAAGGAGTTGCAACCCGCGACAAAGGACCATACACGCGGGCAGTGAGGTCGTAACCAACAGCAGGCATAAAAACATATGCGAAGGTAAGTAGTAAAGCTTCCAAAAAATCGATGATTACATAAAGGTTAACCTTATTTATTTATAAGGTTTAGCGATTAGAAATTAGACTCACATTAGGATAGTTCCAAGGGTCCCAAATAAAACCAAAACATAAAGTGGTCCAATAATAAAAATAAAAATAAAAATTATAAAACCATAAAGTAATTTTAGTGGTTTTACACATAAAAGAGTTCAAAGGGTAAACATTCCAAAAGATTCATATAGAGGGTCAAAGGTCCTTTTAAAACATAAGGTAACCATAACAATAAATGGTACAATGGCCTTTACTAAACCATAAGGTAAATACACTCCATAAAGTAGGGGTCATCATAGTCGAAGGTGCACACAAGTCAGAGTGCCAGGACCAAGTAAGGTAGAGGACCAAGTGTCAACCAAGGGGGTCACAACAACCCACATACTCACAGGATAAGATGAACTGTAAAGGTAGGCAAATGACTCCTTTAGAGGACCATCAAACCAATAAGCTTTTCTCTCTCTCAAGGTACATAATTTTATATATTTTTGTCATCACTGTATAAGGGAAAGATCCAAAAAGATGGTACAATGCTTTTCTCCTTAACACTGCTCCTAAGTGTTAGGTGCTAGGGACATCGTCAAGGGGTGGCCAGTCCCTTGAGAGGGATGGCCAATCCCTTGAGAAGCAATCTAGCAATAACCCAATCGGAGAGGAGACATTATTATCTTCTCTTCTTAAAGAATGGCTTTCAACCCTAGGCTGAGTTTCAGTCTCACATTGAATCATGTTGATCAACCCTTGGACCCTGACCAGGTCCTCCATTCTCTCAGAAAATGGTACTAAGCTGAGTTTCAGTCTCACTGAAAGTTGATCAACTACCTGCAGGACCTACTTGGACATCGTGTCCCTGGTCCCAGACCAAAATAAATCTCTGCCTCTACCTGCAGGCTCTATTTGGACATCGCATCCCTGGTCCAAGACCAGAATACCCTAGAGGTATATAGGGGCCCTAGCCACATGCTAGGGGCTTTGCCATGGCATCAACCTGCTTGGTCCCAGACCAAGAACCCCAGGAGACTACTGGGGGCCCTAAGGTACCTTCTAGTATCTTACTCTGCCCTAATCAACTAATTAGGGTATCGTCCTCTCTGAGAATGGGTCTCGCAGCTACACTAACTTTAACATAAGGGACCACCTTATCCAACATGTGGCTGAGAAGAAGACTGCTCATGATATGTGGGTTACACTAAAAGGATTGTATGAGGCTAAGAATGAGAACCAGAAGATGGCTCTCAAAGACAAATTGCAGGGAACCAAGATGGCCAAGGGTGAGGGTGTAGAGTATCCTATCTTACACGGGTGGCCCACTTAAAAAGATGAGTTGGCTGCAGTTGGAGAAGTCATTTCTAATTCTGAGTTAGTGAGGATAGCCTTGAAAGGCTTCACTAAGGAATGGGAAGTCTTTGTGAAGTGTGTGGTTGCTAGAGAACACCTTCCAAATTGGAGCAGATTATGGGATGATTTCACTCGAGAGGAGATTCGAGAAGGATCTCAAGGTAGTGGACAAAAGGAGGGTGTTGATGAAGAGAATGTTGTTCTTTCTGCTAAGAGCAAGAAGTCCAAGAAGGACTTGAGCAAAGTCAAATGTTTTGCTTGTGCTCAGTTTGGTCACCGAGATTCTTAGTGTCCTGAGAAGAAGAAGAAGAAGAGAGATGAGGAGGTGACTATCGCAGCTACAGCAGAGGTAGAGGACTTTGCTAGAATATTTGAGAAATTCTCTTTATTCTCTCTTGTTTCGAGTGTCAGTAGTAATGGAGTTGTGAAAAACAGTAGTTGGTTTATTGATAGTGGAGCTTCACGTCATATGACTGTATTATATCGTATATTCTGTGAGATTACTAAGACAGGTCCTAACAGGATGGTTCGAAGTGAAGGGAGAATGGAACGTGTAGTGTGTGGATTTGGGAGGGTCAAATTCCAAATCCGTCGGGGAGAACTACCAGAGTAGAATGGAGTTTTGTTTGTTCCAGGTTTGAGTGTGAACTTGCTCTCTGTGTCAACCTTGGAGGATGCGGGATATTCTACTTTGTTCTAAATGGGACATGTGTACATTTTTCCAGAGGGAAAATCTGGGAGATGTTTTTATATACTTGGAGAGAGCGGGGCTGATCCAACCTCAGTTGATTGGTGATTGGTTCGGTGAGTTGTACAAGCTTGGTGGACAGTCCGCGATTTATGATTCAGAGTCGAAAGAGGAGCAAGAGGCTCCTGAGACTACAATGGCACCAAGATTTCAGTCTAGACTTCCGAGAGAAGAATGAGGGTCTCTTCAAAGTACTGCCAGGAGACTCGGTAGGTATGGAGCTCAGGATGGGAGAACGAATTCTCCTAGGAGCTCGATTGTTGCACGAAGGTTATCTTTAGATTCCAATTCAATGCAGGTTGTCACATTGGCTCTAGGGTTACAGGGAGCTCATACTATGAACAACATGATGGATTTGAGGATGGGACCTAATGATGATGATGGCGGTGAGTACTTACCTCGCTAAGAGGGAGTGTTAGCTCTCTGTTGGTCACTGTGTTACCTTTAACGCTTTGCTGGTCACTGCGTTAAAGTTGGTCATTGAGATGGCGGTGAGTACTTACCTCGCTAAGAGGGAGTGTTACCTCTCTGTTGGTCACTGTGTTACCTTTAACGCTCTGCTGGTCACTGCGTTAAAGTTGGTCATTGAGATGTCTCACCGAATGCCATGTACGACAAAAAAAAATGTGCAAGAGACAACAGCATTAAAGAAACATAACCATTATTTGAACCCGCCTTATACTCAGATATTTCTGGAATTGATCTTGTCATCGAAGGGACAAGTCAATCTGGGTAAACACGTTACGTACCTTGAGAGAGAGAGTCCAGGAAGGAGTAAACATACCTCAAATCTTTTAATCAAAATAGCATCATAGTCATACTGACACACAGTCATACTGCAAATAAAGACTTACACAATCAAGCTCACGTGATCAGGAACGAAGTCACCGGTGTGAGGTCACACTGATGTGTACATAACCAAGATAGGATAAAGACCGCAGTCAAGAGGAAAAAACGCGCTAGTGTGTGCACAGTTACGGTGGAGGGCAACAGAAATGTCACGGTGGGGGATCCGGCAACCACAGGATGCAAAAAAATGTATTTACGTGAAGTTGGGATTCACCGTGAGCTAACCCAGTCACCCGCGAAGCAAGGGAGATACACAGACAGCCTCAACGAACAGGGTTACGATGAAGCAGCCGACAGCCAAGATGGATCCGGCGGACAGGGCAGCCAACAGCAGAGCCACGGCAAACGGGATGGAACCAGCGGACAACAGCCGGCAGACAAGAAGGAACCGACGGACAGGTTCATGCTGGTAGCAGAGCTATGGGCAGCCGACAAACAGAATGGAACCGACGGACGAGCAGCCGGCAAACAGGAAGGAATCGACGGACAGGGTCACGTGGGGAGGAGCCGGCTGACGGGGCCAAGGGAGATTTACAGGAAAGATCTGGAAGTCTCAGTCCCAGTCAGTAAACGCACCGTCAACAGCGGTCAAAGAGTGCTGCGTAAAAAGGAGTTGCAACCCGCCACAAAGGAACATACACGCGGGCAGTGAAGTCGTAACCAACAGCAGGCATAAAAACATATGCGAAGGTAAGTAGTAAAGCTTCCAAAAAATCGATGATTACATAAAGGTTAACCTTATTTATTTATAAGGTTTAGCGATTAGAAATTAGACTCACATTAGGATAGTTCTAAGGGTCCCAAATAAAACCAAAACATAAAGTGGTCCAATAATAAAAATAAAAATAAAAATTATAAAACCATAAAGTAATTTTAGTGGTTTTACACATAAAAGAGTTCAAAGGGTAAACATTCCAAAAGATTCATATAGAGGGTCAAAGGTCCTTTTAAAACATTAGGTAACCATAACAATAAATGGTACAATGGCCTTTACTAAACCATAAGGTAAATACACTCCATAAAGTAGGGGTCATCATAGTCGAAGGTGCACACAAGTCAGAGTGCCAGGACCAAGTAAGGTAGAGGACCAAGTGTCAACCAAGGGGGTCACAACAACCCACATACTCACAGGATAAGATGAACTGTAAAGGTAGGCAAATGACTCCTTTAGAGGACCATCAAACCAATAAGCTTTTCTCTCTCTCAAGGTACATAGTTTTTATATATTTTTGTCATCACTGTATAAGGGAAAGATCCAAAAAGATGGTACAATGCTTTTCTCCTTAACACTGCTCCTAAGTGTTAGGTGCTAGGGACATCGTCAAGGGGTGGCCAATCCCTTGAGAGGGATGGCCAATCCCTTGAAAAGCAATCTAGCAATAACCCAATCGGAGAGGAGACATTATTATCTTCTCTTCTTAAAGAATGGCTTTCAACCCTAGGCTGAGTTTCAATCTCACACTGAATCATGTTGATCAACCCTTGGACCCTGACCAGGTCCTCCATTCTCTCAGAAAATGGTACTAAGCTGAGTTTCAGTCTCACACTGAAAGTTGATCAACTACCTGCAGGACCTACTTGGACATCGTGTCCCTGGTCCCAGACCAAAATAAATCTCTGCCTCTACCTGCAGGCTCTATTTGGACATCGCATCCCTGGCCCAAGACCAGAATACCCTAGAGGTATATAGGGGCCCTAGCCACATGCTAGGGGCTTTGCCATGGCATCAACCTACTTGGTCCCAGACCAAGAACCCCAAGAGACTACTGGGGGCCCTAGGGTACCTTCTAGTATCTTACTCTGCCCTAATCAACTAATTAGGGTATCGTCCTCTCTGAGAATAGGTCTCGCAGCTGCACTAACTTTAACATAAGGGACCACCTTATCCAACATGTGGCTGAGAAGAAGACTGCTCATGATATGTGGGTTACACTAAAAGGATTGTATGAGGCTAAGAATGAGAACCAGAAGATGGCTCTCAAAGACAAATTGCAGGGAACCAAGATGGCCAAGGGTGAGGGTGTAGAGTATCCTATCTTACAGGGGTGGCCCACTTAAAAGATGAGTTGGCTGCAGTTGGAGAAGTCATTTCTAATTATGAGTTAGTGAGGATAGCCTTGAAAGGCCTCACTAAGGAATGGGAAGTCTTTGTGAAGTGTGTGGTTGCTAGAGAACACCTTCCAAATTGGAGCAGATTATGGGATGATTTCACTCGAGAGGAGATTCGAGAAGGATCTCAAGGTAGTGGACAAAAGGAGGGTGTTGATGAAGAGAATGTTGTTCTTTCTGCTTAGAGCAAGAAGTCCAAGAAGGACTTGAGCAAAGTCAAATGTTTTGCTTGTGCTCAGTTTGGTCACCGATATTCTTAGTGTCCGGAGAAGAAGAAGAAGAAGAAGAGAGATGAGGAGGTGACTATCGTAGCTACAGCAGAGGTAGAGGACTTTGCTAGAATATTTGAGAAATTCTCTTTATTCTCTCTTGTTTCGAGTGTCAGTAGTAATGGAGTTGTGCAAAACAGTAGTTGGTTTATTGATAGTGGAGCTTCACGTCATATGACTGTATTATATCATATATTCTGTGAGATTACTAAGACAGGTCCTAACAGGATGGTTCGAAGTGAAGGGAGAATGGAACGTGTAGTGTGTGGATTTGGGAGGGTCAAATTCCAAATCCGTCGGGGAGAACTACTAGAGTAGAATGGAGTTTTGTTTGTTCCAGGTTTGAGTGTGAACTTGCTCTCTGTGTCAGCCTTGGAGGATGCGGGGTATTCTACTTTGTTCTAAATGGGACATGTGTACATTTTTCCAGAGGGAAAATCTGGGAGATGTTTTTATATACTTGGAGAGAGCGGGGCTGATCCAACCTCAGTTGATTGGTGATTGATTCGGTGAGTTGTACAAGCTTGGTGGACAGTCCGCGATTTATGATTCAGAGTCGAAAGAGGTGCAAGAGGCTCCTGAGACTACAGTGGCACCAAGATTTCAGTCTAGACTTCCGAAAGAAGAATGAGGGTCTCTTCAAAGTACTGCCAGGAGACTCGGTAGGTATGGAGCTCAGGATGGGAGAACGAATTCTCCTAGGAGCTCGATTGTTGCACGAAGGTTATCTTTAGATTCCAATTCAATGCAGGTTGTCACATTGGCTCTAGGGTTAGAGGGAGCTCATACTATGAACAACATGATGGATTTGAGGATGGGACCTAATGATGATGATGGCGGTGAGTACTTACCTCGCTAAGAGGGAGTGTTAGCTTTTATAGCTCGGGAGGTACTTTTGCACTTTGTGCCTGGGTGCAAAAGTGAGGAATAATGTAGTCTCAATAAAGGTCTTAAGTGGCTTTATTAATGTATTTATTAAAGTACTTTTAATGTGACTTTATTTTTTTTAAATGAGTTGTACTTTATTAAAGTGACTTTATGTCATATAAAATGAGTCTTTTTAGTTATTTAATAAAAAATGACTTTTCGAATTCCAATGTAGTTTTATAAAGTTCACTTAAGTGATTTAAGTGAACTTTAGATTAAAACACCACCTTTGATCTTGTGGCTAAGATTAAATCTCAGCCATAGAAGATGAAGAGTCGCCGACAATTACCCTAAGTTGAAGATAAAAAGACATAGAGACTCCATTGTTTTACACACTTTCCAAGAGAGAGCTGAGAGAGAGGGCACGCAGTTCAAGAAAGTTGATAGTGGGCAGTTGAAAGGGGTTTTGCAGCAACAGCAAAAGGTGGGCATGATTCCCTAGGTGGTCGTTGCTCCCAAAGTGGGCATGATTCCCAAGGCTGAGTCAGCCATTAATTTTAGATAGTCAGTCCAGTGAAGAGGTGGAGGTCGTACAGCCTGCTGTGGCACAGAAATCGAGGGGGCTGAGAGGACACGATTTCCTAGGCAGTCTGTTGTTGGTTGTTGAGTGTTGTACTGCTGGAAAAGTTGGCCACAAATTCCAAGGTAAAATCTGCTGTAGTGTTTTTTGCTGTTAGTAAACAGTTTTTGGATGCCTGGAGGCACATTTTCCAATGTCACCTACAGCTCAGATTTTGAGGTGAATGTTAGGCCCAGTTTTATGGTACATTTCCGCATTGTGTTGTGCATTAATGACTGTACTAGACTGCTGTTGTAATATATCTAAGTTTGACTGCTACATAATGGTAAATTCCTCTTGAATGGATCAGTTAACCACATAATTTCTGAGTCTGATATACATTTACAGTCCATTGTTCATGATGTTTTTTCCGCTGCAAATTGACTTATTAAACAGTATATCATCCTTTTGACTAGGCTTATGTGTTGAGTAATATATATATAAGATTATTGTCTCAGTTAAGGACTGATATCATAGATTTATGAAGTGTTTAATGTAAGTTCTAAGTGACTGAGCAGAACTTTCTCATATTTTTTAACATGGTATCAGAGCAAGGCTCTGATGTTTAGTGGGCAGCAGTGTTGTAGTGGTCTTGGCAGATTTATTTTTGTTGGATTTTAACATCTTGTCGGCAGGTATTGGGCAAAAAGGGACAGCTAGTGGTTTATTGCTTCTTTTGACAGCAAAGATGGTTGTTTGCATCAGATATGAGGATCAGTTGGATGGTATGTCCAACTATTTACAGTGGAAAGTCAGAATGATTGTTGTTCTCAAGGAAAGCAGACTATGGACTATGGTAACTCCTCCCGCATCTGATCCTATTGCTCTGGACATGCATGAAGTAAAAGAGGCCAAAGCACAGAGAATGATTCTGGATGGCATAAGGGACCACCTTATCCCACATGTGGCTGAGAAGAAAACTACTCATGATATGTGGATTACACTAAAAGGCTTGTATGAGGCAAAGAATGAGAACCGGAAGATGGCTCTCAAAGACAAATTGCAGGGAACCAAGATGGCCAAGAATGAGGGTGTAGTATCCTATCTTACTCCGATGACCCAAGTAAACGATGAGTTGGCTGCAATTGAAGAAGTCATTTATAATTCTGAGTCGATGAGGATAGACTTGAAAGGCTTCACAAAGGAATGGGAAGTCTCTTTGAAGTGTGTGGTTGCTAGAGAACACCTTCCAAATTAGAGCAGATTATGGGATGAGTTCACTCAGGAGGAGATTCAGGAAGGATCTCAAGGCAGTGGACAAAAGAAGGGTGTCGATGAAGAGAATGTTGCTCTTTTTGCTAAGAGCAAGAAGAAGTCCAAGAAGGACTTAAGCAAAGTCAAGTGTTTTGCTTGTGCTCAGTTTGGTCATCGCGCCTCTTAGTGTCCTGAGAAGAAGAAGAAGAAAAGAGATGAGAAGGTGATTGTCTCAGTTACAGCAAAGATAGAGGACTTTGCGAGAAGATTTGAGAAGGGATTCTCTTTATTCTCTCTTGTTTCGAGGGTCGATAGCAATGGAGTTGTGCAAAACAGTAGTTGGTTTATTGATAGTGGAGCTTCACGTCATATGACTGGATTATATCATATATTCTGTGAAATTACTGAGACAGGTCCTGACTGGATGGTTCGAAGTGAAGGGAGAATGGCATGTGCAGTGCATGGATTTGGGAGGTCAGATTCCAGGTCTGACAGGGAGAACTCCTAGAGCTTAATGGAGTTATGTTTGTTCCAAGGCTGATTGTGAACTTGCTCTTTGTGTCAGCCTTGGAGGATGCGGGGTATTCTACTAGATTAAAACACCACCATTGATCTTGTGGCTAAGATTAAATCTCAGCCATAGAAAATGAAGTATCACCGACAGTTACCCTAAGTTGATGATAAAAAGACAGAGAGCCCATTGTTTTACACACTTTCCAAGAGAGAGCTAAGAGAGAGGGCACACAGTTCAAGAGAGCTGAGAGTGGGAAGTTGAAAGGGTTTTTGCAGCAGCAACAAAACGTGGGCATGAACCCCAAGGAAGGCGCTGCTCCCAAAGTGGGCATGATTCCCAAGGCTGATTCAGCCATTAATTTCAGACAGTCCATACAGTGAAGAGGTGGATGTCATACAGCCTACTGTGGCACAGAAATTGAGGTGTCTGAGAGGACACGATTTCCTAGGCAGTCTGTTGTTGGTTGTTGAGGGCCATACAGCTGGAAAAGTTGGGCACAAATTCCAAGGTAAAAAATTTTGTAGTATTTTTTGTTCTTAGTAAACAGTTTTTAAATGCCTGAAGGCACATTTTCCAATGTCACCTACAACTCAGATTTTGAGGTGAATGTAAGGCCCAGTTTTATGGTACATTTCAGCGTTGTATTGTGCATTAATGACTGTATTAGACTGTTGTAATATTTCTGAGTTTGACTGCTACACGATTTACTAGGCAGTCTCTTGTTGGTTGTTGAGGGCCATACAGCTGGAAAAGTTGGGCACAAATTCCAAGATAAAAAAATTTGTAGTGTTTTTTGTTCTTAGTAAACAGTTTTTTAATGCCTGAAGGCACATTTTCCAATGTCACCTACAACTCAGATTTTGAGGTGAATGTAAGGCCCAGTTTTATGGTACATTTCAGCGTTGTATTGTGCATTAATGACTGTATTAGACTGTTGTTGTAATATTTCTGAGTTTGACTGCTACACGATTTCCTAGGCAGTCTGTTGTTGGTTGTTGAGGGCCATACAGCTGGAAAAGTTGGGCACAAATTCCAAGATAAAAAAATTTGTAGTGTTTTTTGTTATTAGTAAACAGTTTTTAAATGCCTGAAGGCACATTTTCCAATGTCACCTACAACTCAGATTTTGAGGTGAATGTAAGGCCCAGTTTTATGGTACATTTCAGCATTGTATTGTGCATTAATGACTGTATTAGACTGTTGTTGTAATATTTCGGAGTTTGACTGCTACATAATGGTAAATTCCTCTTGAATGGGTCAGTTGACCACATAATTTCTGAGTCTGATATACATTTACAGTATGTTGTTCATGATGTTTTTCCACTGCAAATTGACTTATTAAACAGTATATCAGCCATTTGACTGGTCTTATGTGTTGAGTAATATTTATATAAGATTTTTGTCTCAGTTAAGGACTGATATCATAGGTTTATGAAGTGTTTGATGTAAGTTCTAAGTGACTGGGAAGAACTTTCTCATACTTTTTAACATTCATACTGAAGAGAAATGGTAGTGGAGTAAGCCGTGGAAAGTTCAGGCTCCACCTAAGAAAAAGTTGCATATGTGGTTGGCATTAACCAATAAGGCGTTAAAGATAGTGCAGCTGCAAGACCCATTCTCAAGGAAGATGGTACCCTGGTCAGTTAACTAGGGAAGAGTAAGACCCTAGAAGGTACCCTAGGGCCCCCAGTAGTTTCCTGGGGTTCTTGGTCTGGGACAAAGCAGGTTGATGCCATGACAAAGTCCCTAACATATGGTTACCTACATGTCTCTAGGGTATTTTGGTCTAGGACCAGACAGTTTCTTGGACACGATGTCCAAGCAGATCCTGCAGATTGAGACCGAGACTTCCTAGACTAGGACCAAACAAATTCTTGGTCTAGGACCAAGCAGATCCTGCAGGTACATTTCTCGTCAGTTAACCAGGTGGATCTTGGTCAAGTTGACCAAGATGATGATGTGTGATGTCCTCTCTCCTATTCGGTTATTGCTAGGTTTCTCAAGGGACTGGCTACCCCTTCATGATGTCACTAGCACCTAACCCTTAGGAGCAGTGCTGAGGAGTCAAGACCAAAGGATTACATCATCCAGTTTGGATCTTCTTCCTTATACTGTGATGATAAAATATATATGGAACACATGTGACAATATACCTTGAGAGAGAAAAGATTAAAATCTTTGGTCTTGTTGGTCCTATGGGTAAAAGGGATTGATTGTCCACCTTTATGGTACACCTTGGTCTTGTGGGTATGAGGGTGTTTTACCTTCTTATTATGACCCCTTTGGTTGACTTATGGTCCTTTATCTTTTACTTGGTATTTTAGCATCCTTATTGTGTGTACTTTGGTATGATGGCTTTTATTTTATGGTTTTTATTTTTGGACCATTGGTACCCTATCCTAAGTCAACTTAATTTTATGGTTTTTATCTTTGGACCATTGGTACCCTATCCTAAGCCAACTTAATTTTATAGTTTTTATTTTTGGACCATTGGTCAAATTAACTTTATGGTTTTTATTTTTTAAGAGCATTGGACCTTTGGTACCCTATTCTAAGTCAACCTATTTTTATATTTATGTTTTATCGGTAAACAACCTAAAACCTATGGGTTACCTAAGTGGCCTTTCTAGAACGCTTGTTAAGATAATAAATTCAAGTCTTGAATTTTCAATTGATACATGTCTTGACAAGAGAAGATTGGAGATCTGCTTCAAGGGACTGTTCTAGGGTTTGCTGCTGCTACCTTTGGCTTGACGTCTAGGCCTTTGCGGTTGGTTTGAGCTGCCACCACCTCTTTCTCAGCCTCTTAAGGCTGCCGCTCTCTTGCCCTATCTGCTGCTATTGTTTATGTTGGGTCGTGACTGTCTGTGGATGCTTCTGAACCAAGCCGTGACTGTGTTATGCTCCTTGAGCTGGGTCGTGATTGTTTGTGGCTGCTCCTGAACTGAGCCGTGACTGTTTTCAAGTTTTGTGCTCCTTGAGCTGGGCCATGACTGTTTCTATGCTCCTCGAGTTGGGCTGTGACTGTTTTGTGCTCATTGAGTTGGGCCATGACTGTGTTTGTGTTCCTTGGGCTGTTACGTGACCTTATTTATGATCCATATGCCTTTGACTGATTTGTGACCTGTTTTGGGATCTGTTATTTACTATGGCTTGTTCTGTGGGTGAGTTTGTGTTGGTACCTACTGTAATTTTTTAGTCTGGGCCGTGACCACTCTTAGCTGTTCAGACTTGGGTTGTAACCTTTCTGCTGATTATTAGAGTGGGCAGTGACCCTTGTATGATTGTTCAGACCTGGTCTATGATTCTTGGATGTCTCCTATGCTGAGTTGTGACCTTATGTTTTCTCATTGAACTTGAGTTGTGACTTCTATGAGGTGTTTGGACAGAGCTGTGATCTCTGTGGGAAGCTTGGACAGAGCTATGATTCTCGTGGGCTGTTAAGACTCAGACTTGACCACATTGGGTTGATCTGATTTGTGACTTGTGTCAATCTTCTTGAGCTGGTTGTAATCCTGCTAGTACCTAACAGTGTTTGGGACTGAGTGTCACTGCTGGGATTTTCACTTTTAGTGACTGGGTCATATTGCTTGCTACTGTATTTAACCTTAACCTACTGCACCCTCTCTCTCTCTCTCTCTCGTGGTACGTCATCCATTCCTTTTGGCAGCTTGTCCTTACAGTGACAAGCTGCTGATTCCAAGAGTGTCTGAGTATAAGGCATATCCAAACCAGATCTCAACCAACCTTTTATTACTGTTGTAATATATTTTGTTTTAGTACTGCTGTTATATATTTTGTTTTAGTCCTGCTGTAATATATTTTGTTTTAGTCCTGCTGTTATATATTTTGTTTTAGTACTGCTGCTACTATGTTTTGCATCTCAAGGACCAACTTTAGCACAGGGACCATTGAGGATTGCTAAAGTTGAAAGAGATGAAAATTATGTTCTAGTTTGTCCTACTGTTGTACTGGTTTGCATCTAGCACTATGTTGGAATTTTATTCAGTATTGTTCTGCAACTTGAAATTTATCTTGTGTTACAAAGTAATTGACTGAATTGGTGTGCAAAGTTGTTAATTTTTTGAAAAAAACCCTAATCTAACCCAAAACTTTAACATAAGGTATTAACATGGGAGAATCTCCAGAGACACAGGCAAGGGCCTAGTATCTGTAAACTCTGCCGGAACAAGAAAACCACTGCTCATCTATTTTTACATTGCAAATACTCACAGCAGGTCTGGAAGGAACTTGAAAATTCATAGGTTTACAAAACTTGTGGAGAAGAGATACTATTTACGCATGCTTCAATTGCTAATTTAGAACAAAAGATATAAAACAACTCAGGGCATTGCCATACTTAACTCTCTGAAAGAGATGAAAATTATGTTCTATTTGTCCTACTGTTGGGTTTGCATCTAGCACTATGTTGGAATTTTATTCAGTATTGTCCTGCATCTTGAAATTTATCTTGTGTTACAAAGTAATTGACTGAATTGGTGCGCAAAGTTGTTAACTTTTTGAACCAAAAACCCTAATCTAACCCAAAACTTTAACATAAGGTATTAACATGGGAGAATCTCCAGAGACACAGGCAGGGGCCTAGTATCTGTAAACTCTGCTGGATCAAGGAAACCACTGCTCATCTATTTTTACGTTGCAAATACTCATAGCAGGTCTGGAAGGAACTTGATAATTCATAGGTTTACAAAACTTGTGGAGAAGAGATACTATTTACGCGTGCTTCAATTGCTAATTTAGGACAAAAGATATAAAACAACTCAGGGCATTGCCATACTTAATTCTCTCGAGTATATGATTGGCTTGGAACTCCTCTCTATTCGAAGAGAAATTTATCCCCACCTTCCAGGTTTCTGCTCAGGTTTTGGCTCTGCTCTCCTATTTTCTGCCCAAGCGAACTCCAAAGCCTGCTAGGGTTCTTGGGGATAGACAAGTTGATAAGCCAAAGGCCTGGGTTTTTTTCGATGGAGCATGTCATGGTTTGGATGCACTCTGTGGGATGGGTTTTCATTCTCTACTGTACAGATTCACACTATTTTCATTTCAAAGCAAACTTGGGGAAGGGCACTAACAAATTTGCTGAGCTCAATGCTTTATATCATTTGTTGAAGTTTGCTCAGCAGAAAGGCATTGTCGGTATTCATATTTATGGTGACTCTGGACTGGTCGTAAACTGGATGAATGATCAAATTCAAGTCCATAACATATCCCTTGTGCCTCTGGCATTGCACTGAGATTTCAGGATACTTTCAGTCTCTCCAGTTCTCACACATCTACAGGGAGTTCAACCAGTCGGTGGACAAGTTGTCCACTGAGGACTTCTTCTGCCCTTGAATCAGGTGTCCCTACAGGAAGTTGAAGAAGGGAAGGCAACTGCCTGCTTCCAATCTCCTCTTTCGGATTACTAGATATGCAATCGCTTCAATATGTAATGTCTGTATAGTGTCACAGATTTCCTGCGAGCTTTTTGCTTAGTTTCTTTTAGTCTGGTTATATAGGGGTTGATAAGCCTGTGGACTGTTATCACTCTGTGCAAGTATTATATTTTTTGGGTCAGTTATCTAAGGAGTTTCATTAGTCCTTCTGTGGGAAAGCCAGGGAGACCATGGGCCTGGTTCACTAAAATCTTTATCGGTTTGTGCTACAGCATCTGAAGATTGTATTCTGGAATCGTCTCTGAATTAAAAATACATTTTTTCCCTGGAGACAAAAATAGAGTTTTCAAGAATCTACAAAAATGGAAACATGCTTTTGGACACAAAAAGACCTATTAATGAAAAGATAAATTTTGCCCTAATGGAAAGATAACTTATAAATAGAAGTAGACCCGCTTTGACTTGAAGTTGATCAACAAAACATAACTCAGTTCATTTCATACAGGCCTACAAACAGACCTATTCTGAAATGGAAAAGCATAGAATGAAAGTTACCTGGACACCGGATATTGCTTTAACAACAGTCGATTTCCCATGGGCCACATGCCCAATTGTACCTAAGCAAAGGTCATCATACTGATCAGTGAGAACCTCATTTTGAGATCTAGCATTCCCGCATGACAAGTGTCGAAAAATAAAAAACAAAGCAAGCATGATAGGTACTGATATAATAACTTCCTTGACCATTTTGTGGAATAAGTTAAAAGATATCAAAGTAATAACATTTCAAATCTGAACATGGTTTCATTGATACAGGAAAATTTTATAACTCCGACAAGGTGAGTGCAAGTAACAACTTTTTATAAAACTGGATTTTGCCTAATACTATGGATGATTTTATCTTTATTTTATAATTCTTAAATGTAGTTTCAAAAGCTTTTCTGGAGATGAATGTAATAAAATTTCAAATCTGAACTTAGTTTCGTTGAAAAAGGAAAAGCTTATAAAACTGACAAGGTGAGTGCAGCTAACAATTGCTTTTATAAAACTGGCTTTTTCCTAATACTATGAATGGTTTTATCTTTATTTTATAATTATTAAATGTAATTACAAAAACTTTTTTTTCTGAATGAGGATGGGCACTGACTTTCGCCTCAACCCTTTCAGGCACCTTCTTTCCTCCAACACTTGGGGAAGAAGGCAGTTTCCCAGAGGCATCTTCTCACTGGGGGGATCGGAAATTAGGCATTACAGCTTCATATCCAAGAAAGGTCAGTTGAACCCAATGGAAATTAGGCATTTATGGATAATAGCCTGGAGTCTTCTATGATTTTCACCAATTCCTGCTGCTTGCTTGTGTGTCTTCCAGAGTTTACTTGGATGATTCTGTACAGTTATTTGGCAGGTTGTTGACACAGCAATTTATGTTTTGGATAAGGCCTGGGGTTTGCAGGGCAATTTTCGATTTTGCTTTCCTTCTTTTTATTTTGCAGTTCAAATGGTAGCAACATTCAACTTTTTTGTGCTCGCTAGGTAGCATATTTTTGCCTATTGTTTTTAATATTTTATTTATTGTTTGAGAGCGTGTCTGGAGGCTGGGGTTGAGGCAGGTTTCACTAATGAGTGCAGGACATGAGCTTTCTCTGCAGATGGGCTGTGAACTTGCTCTGCTGGCTTCTGAAGCAGCATCTGGTGGTTGTCTACATATTAGTCCATGTTTAAAGCTGCCAGCATTTGTGTTGGGAAAGGGAGTCATGAACAGCAAGGGGTGGTGGCCATGCTACTATGGTTTGTGGGTGGAGGTGCAGGTACAGGAACACTTTCTTAAATCCATTTTCATCAGCATGCAACAGTGTGTCACATGTATGGATGTATTTATGTATGTATGTAAATATGTAAAATTTTGAAAAGCAGAACTAAGAAAACAAAAAACAGTAAAACTTAATATGTAAACATTATATATATATATATATATAATGTGTCCCCTACATCCTATTTCACAAGTTGACATGTCCCATGTCAAATACACATATTTTTGTGTCCTCCCATATCCTTGTGTAATGCGACTTAGCCAAAAACATTACAATCAAACTCATCTTACCACGGAAGCTAGAAACCACTCCCACTTTGTATCGACGCTTTTATACCAAGCAACACCATTGACCTATTTTTGGTCATTTGTTGGGATTAATAAACTTATCTTATCATGCTTTCTGTCTCTATCATACCATTGACTCCTTTGCCATAAGAAACACCTCTTCATCTCCCGTAGGAGACATGAACTGAGAACTTCCCTCACGCACTCCCCCAAAAAATTTCATTGTACCATTTTCCCCCACAACTCCCATCTCCCGCTTGATCTAGATCCAAAATCTTTGTTTTCACACACCTCTTCCCTCTATGATATCCAAGGACATCCTCTTATCTAGGTTACCTCCCCCCCCTCTTGCTACTTATTCACCCCCCACAATACCAAAGAGTCTATTTGGGTCATGAGCTCCAACAAGGCGGTTAATGAGGAGGAGTTCCAAGCTGAACTCCTTAAGCATGGCCTCATGTACTTGATTGCCACCTGGCTGATTTGTTTAACCATGTGGTCTGTACAGGTTTTCCATAATTGTGGTCGCATCATATTGTCCACCTGATCCATAAATTGAGCCCCAGTACCGATCCTAATAACTACATCACAATCATGGTTGGCCACACTTTTTCCAAACTTTACGCTAGGGTCCTCCATATGTAGCTTACCAAGGAGCTTGAGTGGAGACAACTCAGAGCTAGAGGACAAGCTGGATTCAAACTGACACACCAGTGTTGAAATTTAAGGTTAGGTTCAGATATAACAGGAATAAATATACTTCAATGCATAAACAAAACAATGTTAGATTCAGAATAGTACTAATTTCGATAAATTTGATCTGCAATAAAATTAAACATAATTTCATCTCTTTCAACTTTAACACTATGCTGGTCACTGCGTTAAAGTTGATCCTTGAGAGGATTCATCAATTGCCATGTACAGTAAAAAAATAGTAAATAAAATAAAAAATGTACAGAAGATAACAATACTAAAGAGTCATAACCATTATTTGAATCAGCCTTATACTCTAATACTTTTAAGCTTTATCTTATCACCGAAGGGACAAGTCAATCAGGGTAAACACGTTACATACCTTGAGAGAGAGAGTTCAGGTAGAAGTAAACAGACCTCAAATTCTTTAATCAAATTAGTAGCTCGGTCATATTCAGTACAGTCATGCTAAGCAAAGATACACAATCATACAAAGCAGTGACACACAGTCAGAGATAAACTTCACACTGGGCAGAGACCCACAGTTATTCTGAGTAGGGACAACCCATTCATGCTACAAGGGAGTGCAGCTACGCTGCTGCAACAAGAGAGAAAATCATGACTCTAGGAAAAGCAGCGATAAGCCACAGGATAGCAGCAAAGAAGACAAGATGCAGTTATGCTGAAGTAATGGAGATGGTGTAGAGAGCAGCACAGGTGATCCCAGTCACGCAGAGATGATGTAAAACACAGAGAGCAGCGCAGGTGATCCCGGTCACGCAGAGATCAGCGCGGGTGATCCCAATAACGCATAGGTAGATCACACGAGGAGGATGGAGAGAGATCACACAGCGAAATAGAACAACGCAGGGTATCCCAGTCAGGAGATAGATCACCGTGGAGGATGGAAGGATCACGATGGAGGATCTTGAATGATCACAGATCAATCACACTAGAAGGAGCCCGCAGGTACAGTCGCGGTGGAGGGTCGCTGGAGGTCCACAGGGGAAGATCCAAAAGGATCACGGATCAAACACGATGGCGCAGTGAAAGACCACGCCGACAAGGGAAACGCGGCAGGTAAGTTGCGCAAGAGGTTACGTGGATGCACAACACGGTATAGCCACGCGAGTCACGATCAATAGCAGTCACGCGGGAGGAGGAGACGCAGTCAGCATCACTCACGTGCAGGTAAAAACACGCGAGCAAAACAGTCATGGGCAGGTAAGTGAGACTTCACTTGAGGATATCAAAATGAAGAAAAACCTTAGTCTTATATAAGGTGGGTAAGATAAAATAATACACCATCAAAATGCTTTATGTTAAAATGGTGTAAAGGTAAAACAATAAAAGGTCCAAATGTTATAATATAAAACCATAGAATAAATATTAATGGTTTTATAATAAGGTCATAAGGTAAAAGGTCCAACATAACGTAAACAGTCCAAAAAATTTATAATAAAACCATAAGTGGGTAAAAGGTCCTTTTTAAAACATAAAGTAACCAAGTAAGATAAAAAAACCAAGAGTCAACCAAGGGGGTCACAATAAAACAACCCACATACCCACAAGGTAAGGTGAACCATGAAAGGTGGACAAACAACTCCTTTAGGACAAACAAGACCAGTAATCATTTCTCTCTCTCAAGGTACATAGTTTTATATATATTTTATCATCACTGTATAAGGGAAAGATCCAAACTGGATGGTACAATCCTTAGGTCCTCAACACTGCTCCTAAGGGTTAGGTGTCGGGAACATCGCCAAGGGGTGGCGAGTCCCTTGAGAAGCAACCTAGCAATAACCTATTAGGAAAGGGGACATCACACATCATTATCTTCCATTCTTAAAGAATGGCTTTCAGCCCTAGGCTGAGTTTCAATCCGAGACTGAATCATGTTGATCAACCCCTGGACCCTGACCAGGTCCTCCATTCTCCCGGAGAATGGTCCTCAATACTAAGTTAAGCTTCAGTCCCAGACTGAAAGTTGATCAACTACCTACAGGACTTCCTTGGGCATCGTGTCCCTGGTCCCAAACCAGAATATGTCTCTGCCTCTACCTGTAGGATCTACTTGGACATCTCGTCCCTGGTCCCAGACCAGAATACCCTAGAGGCACATAGGGGCCCTAGCCACATGCTAGGGGCTTTGCCATGGCATCAACCTGCTTGGTCCCAGACCAAGAACCCCAAGAAACTACTGGGGCCTTAGGGTACCTTCTAGGGTCTTACTCTGCCCTAGTTAAATAACTAGGGTACCATCCTCGCTGAGAATGGGTCTCACTGCTGCACTAACTTTAACAACCAAACCATTAACCGCATTCTTACACTCTGAGCCATTGTAATGTTCCTATTTTGAATTTTGGAGAAAAGTACAAATTGGGCAAAATTCGAGCTTAACTAGTCTTAACTCTAGGAGTTCCAAATGGTCCCAAATTTGAAATGGACTGAAATAGACTGATACTGATATGATGAGACTCTCTAATCACTTTAGGACTAACTTTAGACCTCTGCAACTTCGTTTGGGGCTAATGACAAAAAAGGGAAAAATGACTAGGAAATTGTGATGAAATCCCCCCTAGGGTGTAGGCCAAAAGGACTTCCCGACTCATGTACAACCTTCCCAAATTTATAAGCAGAGTATGGTGACTGGTATAAGACGTCATGGGCTGTCATTACACATGGCTATTAGTTTCTACAAACTCGTTATAGAGTTCCACGTTCATTTGATAACTTTCAGTGAAATTGTGTATGGGGAAATTGCATAACTAGCTCGATTTTGACATATAAAAGGTAGAGTTAAAGGTTCAGATCAGGATGTGACATATAGAGACCATATACATAATACAAATTGTTGCCCCAACAGTATTAGACACCAGAGATATCCCTTCATACAAGTCTTGTATACAACTCATTCAGTATGGGAGTCAAATACATGAAAACTAGTGAATTAGTAGCATGGAATTGCAAGAGTTTCACATATGGATTTCTTGGATTTCGACCCACGAAGCATAGGGACATGAAATTACAGAGTAACACATCATATATGGCTGTCACAACATCATCAAACTCGGAGAAGAGCCCTCATACAAATCTGATATAAAACTACTTCGGGATTGAATCCAAAATCCATGAAAACTAGTGATACAATGGCATGAGAATGCAAGCTTTTCACACAGAAGTTTCTTGGATTTCAAGCTGAATAGCATATGGGAATGAAAATACAAAGCATTACATAATATATGGATTCCCCAACATCATCAAACTCATAGAAATGTCCTCATACAAATCTGATATAAAGCTACTTCAATATTGAAGCCAAATCCATGAAAACTAGTTATTCAAGAGCATGGGAATGCGAGCCTCTAGCATATGTATTCTTGATATTTCGACTTACAGAGCATATGGACATGAGATTACAAAGCCATACATCATATTTCACAACTTGGACACCAAATATACTCAGCAAAGTGCAAGCACCACTCCAACAAGTGTGCCCTCAACTTGAGAGTGTGGGGGAATGAAGAAGAAGGAATGAGAGAATAGGGGAATATATGAGAATTCGACTGTATGGTCCTTCAACCTGCAACTAAAGCTCCTTCATTAAGCTCCAATGAGAGGTCTGAATGGGCTCTCCATCAACCAACTTGGAAAGGAATCCAACTCCCTCGAAATTGGTTCACAAGTAGGGAGAGTGAACATTCACCATGCAATGGAAGGGCAAAAGCTCTCCAAAACTCCAAAAAGGGGCATTACAGCCATTACTGAGAAGGCACGCTACCACTCTTCGAAAGTTTACCATTGCTTTGTAGACTTTCGAAAGGCGTTCAATTATCTACCCAGAGTGGCATTATTCTAGAGGTTCAGAGACATTGGCACTTTCGAGACCTTTATGTCTGCCATTATGAGATTATATGAGTCAGTTCTTTTGGTCGTCTTTGCACCGCCCACAAGATCTTAGATTTCATCAAGAATACCATTGGGGTGAAGTTCGGGTGCCCGCTATCCCCCACTTTATTTGGGATCTACATCAATGAGCTAGAGTCCTTCCTTCTCGAGCAAATTCAAGACGACAATGGGTGCCTTCTCCACCAAGTCTTGATATTTATCCTCCTCTTTGTTGATGAAGTGGTCCTCTTAGCCTCATCTCCATAGGGGTTGCAAAGACAACTAGATGCTTTAACCCTCTTTTGTGATCTTCGTCATTGACGGTCAAGTTGGATAAAACCAAGGTCATGTTCTTCAATGGGCTAAAGAGATTACTCATTGATCTTCATTTCTTTTTTAAAGGGGAGGAGATTGAGATCACTAGCACCTATACCTACTTGAGGGTGCAGTTCACATGTCCTCATTTTAGTCTACGGCATGCCCTTCAACCTTGCGTCAACAAAGGCTATGGATCCCTAGCCCTTCGCAAGAGACAATGCTTCAAACACAATTTTCAGGACATCTCATCCAAGATGTCTCTCAGGACACCCTCATCCAACACACAATCCTATATGGCTCAGACGTTTAAAGGCCTTGCTTACTAGATTGTGATTGGGCCTCAGTGTTGATGTTTGGGACAGTTGCGGGAAGACATCCTCCTAGATGTAGCCATGGTGCTTGGTTTGATGGATCATGGTGGTTTGACCTACGGAGGATGATGACGGTTCACTAATTGGTGTATGTGAGACCCCTGGATGTAGCCTTTTTTGGGCATGGTGCTTAGTCAAGTGGTAAAAGGCTTGGATGCTTGAAAATCTACTCCCTGGTTCCGAGAGGCCCTGGTATAGTCCTTCTTGATCATGGAACTTGATGAAGTGGAATAGGACTTGGGTTGCCCATCACATGCCTCCTGGCTCTAGTATTCCTTGTCATAATAGAGTGGATTTGACTTGCCCATTCTTAGGAATTAGCTACCTATGTTGGAATGGTCAAGTCTACTCTAGTGTGGGTACACACACACTACATCTCTTCTGACATGGATGGATACACACTACATCTCTTCTGACGTGGATGGACATGCATGTGAAGCAAGCTCATGGAAATCCTTCTTGGGATATGAAGACTAAGTTTCTAGATCTTGTTACATACATTAAAAAATAAGTTGAGGGTATGTGCAAATAAATAAATATAAATATGAGAAAATGAAAAGATCAAGAAATAAAATACCATGGTTTTATGAAACCATGGGAGATGTGATAATAAAAATAATGAATTAAACATTAAGATGAAAAGATAAAGAAAAAAATACCATGGGCTAATACCATGGACATATACTATAGTTTTATGAAACCATGGAGAGGCGATAATAAAAATCAACATGGTATCAGAGTTGCTAGGTTCCAGATCTCAATTTCGAAGACATATCAAGTTGACGCAGTCCTAAACAGTGAACTAGAACAGCCTTATTTGCAACTATTAAGCATTCGTGGTTGAAGCACAAGGGTCAAGATGGTGACCACGCTCAGGGTTGAAGACAGACTTGACGATGCTATGAACTTTAGATCCTGGAAAACCAAAATACAATTCATCTTGGAAGAAAATGAGGTTGATGATTATGTAAGAAAAAGTATTCATGAACCCACAAATAATGATGAGAAAGCTAAGCAAAAGAAAAATGAATCTAAGGCAAAGAGGATTTTGGTTGACTCAGTAAAAGATCACTTGATCCCACAGATGGAACAGTTGAAGTTAGTTAAAGAAATGTATGATGCTTTGGCAGGTCTATTTGAAACCAATAATCCCAACATGAAGTTAGCATTAAAGAATAAGCTTCGTGACATCAAGGTGATAAAGTCAAATACTGTATGAAGATTACTCGGACATGAGATTAGCTCATAGCTATTGGAGAAGAAGTTGATGATAGAGAGCTTGTCTCATTAGCTCTCAATGGTCTTCCCAATTCATGGGAACCTTTCATTCAAGGTGTTTGTGCCAAGGATGCACTACCATCAGTTGATCAATATGGATTGATTGTGTCCAAAAAGAAGGAAGAATTATGTCTCGAAGTGGTTCTCAAAAATCTCAGAATGAAGAAAATTTAGCCCTTGCAGCTAAAGCAAGGAAAGGGAAAGGAAGAAAATTTCCTTATAACAAAAACAAAGGTAAAAGACATTACCCAGCCCATGAACATAAGACAAAGGATCTCTCTCATATCATGTGTTATAATTGTCAGAAGTTTGGCCATTTTGCTAACAAATCTCCTGAGAGAAAAAGAAAAGGGAAGTAACATGCATCTGTTGCTGAAACAAAGGACCAATCATAGAAGAGGACCAAAGAATCATAGTTTGATGAGCTTGTTGATGGTATTAGGAAGGAGTGCTACTTTATATCTGCTCTTTCAAGATCCATTACCAACAACAATGAAATTTGGTCGATAGATAGTGGCACTGCCAGACATTTGACAGGATATCAGAGTGCTCTCACAAATTTATCAGAGGAAAATTCTTCACTACATGTGGAACTTGGGGATGATTCTAGATATGCAGTGAAGACAGTTGGATTTGCATCCTTCCAGTTAGATTCAGGAGACACTCTACATATGAATGACGTGTTGTTTGTACCAGGATTAAAGAAGAACCTCCTATCTATTCTAGTCTTGGAGAACAAAGCCTTTAGAGTTTCTTTGTAGATGGTCGAGTTTTGGTATGGCATAAAGACCCGAGCATAGATTCAACTAAAGTGATTGGTGTCCATGAGAGAAGCTTGAATAGGTTGACAGGACACCCAATTCAAGCACTAATCCATGACAGCATCAATCTATGTGAGCTATGGCATCAAAGATTTGCTCACCTACACTACAAAGCTCTTCTTGATTTGAGGAAGATGGTCACAAGTTTACCAGAGCTTCTAATGGAGCATGATGGTGTTTGCAGAGGATGTGCACTTGGTAAGAATACCAAGGGATCGTTTTCGAGTGGTGACAATCAATCCAAGGGAATCTTGGATCTGGTACATTTTTATGTTTGTGGAGCGATGACAATGTTTGCACTGGAGTTTGTACCTAGACTACTCTCAGAACACTTGGATATATTTCATGAAGACCAAGGATGAAGTCTTCGACACATTTTAGGAATTCAGGGTTCTGGATGAGAACTTGACAGGGAGGGATATTCGAGTCTTGAGGACAAATAATGGAGGAGAGTATACCTCTAATGACTTCAATAACTTCTGCAAGGATGTAGGGATCAAGATGGAGCTGATAGTTCTTTAGAATCCACAACAGTATGGGTTAGCAAAAAGGAAAAACAGGGCTATCTGTGAGGAAGCCAAAGCAACGAACCATGATCAAGGCTTACCCATGGCTTTATGGGCAGAAGCATCCAGTACTGCAGTTTATGTTCAAAACAGGATCCCTCATCAGATATTAGGGGACAAGACTCCAAAGGAGGCATTCACAGGTATGAAACCTGAAGTCAGTCATCTAAGTTTCTTTGGTTGCCCGGTGTACATTCATATACCAAAGGAGAAGAGATCGAAGCTGGAACCTTTAGGAAAGAAGGGAACCTTTGTGAAATATAGTGAGATATCAAAGGCTTTCCAAATATACATCCTTGGTCAAAGACAAATTGATGTCAGTCAAGATGTCACCTTTGATGAGGAGGTAGCTTTCGGCAAATCTAGAGAATCTCAAAGGGAGATTGACTATGAAGAGCAGGAGACTCCCAAAGATATAGATCACTATATTCATCCTTCAGATGACCAAAGGGAGGAGCAAGTAGAGACAACAAAGCTTGTGGATAGGCCAAAAAATGTTGCAATGGTCAAGAAAAGACCAACCTGGTTTCGTAACACTCTGTAAGAGACAAAGAAGCATTCGGCTCCCAGTGCTACCTTTAGGGAAAGTAAGAGACCTCAAAGATTCTCAAGTTACATGGCACTTATGAGTCACATCATTGATTTTGAGCCTTCCAGTTATGAGGAGGTTGTTGATCAGCAAGTTTAGAGAGATGCCATAATGGAGGACTATCAGTCCATCATGAAGAATGATGTGTGGGAGATTGCTCCTAGACTTGAGGGGAAGTCTGTGGTGACTTCCAAGTGGATCTACAAAATCAAGCATACAGCAGATGGTAACATCGAGAAACACGAGGCAAGGTTCGTGGCCCGTGGATTCTCTCAAAAAGATGGAGTGGACTACGAGGAGACGTTTGCTCCAATGGCCAAGTACGCTACTATCTGTTAGAGATTTAGCTCTGGAGGCAATTCGCATGTTTTTGTCTTGTATGCGGAAGTGACCATGCACCAGCTAGGCTACTTTACTTTGTAATGTTGTTTTATAAAGTTTAAAGTGACTCTTATGTAAATGGGACTTTTTATAAAGTATTCCCTTGTTTTACTTTTATAAAGTGACTTTATGATAAAGTGCACTTAGTTCATAAAGTAAATGTGACTTTATTAAAATTAAATGTAACCGCTTTTGGGGGGGAAGTTTCTCAACCGTTGATCTTGAAAAGGAAAGATTTAATCTTGGCCTTTGGATTTAGGGATTGGGAAGGTGAAAAATCACTCTCAAGTTATAAGAGAGAGCCTAGGGTAGTGTGCAAGACAAGTTGAAGGAAAGCATTTCTAAGAGTGAGCATTTGGCTGAGTTATTTGCAGAGAGAGAGGGAGCTACAATTTTTCTCAAGTGGGCACGAATCCCAAGGAGAAAAAAAATCTCAAGAGGGCACGAATCCCAAGGAGCTGGGCAATTTTCAAGGCATTTAGTCTCTGCTGAGTTGTACTGTTCTGTACAGTCCGTACGGTACATCAAAGGCACATTTTTCGAGGAAAAATTTATGGGCACAATTTTCGAGGATAAGTGAAAAAAAATTTCAAGCACAAAAATCTGTACAATCTGTACATTCCGCTGGTGGCACAGAAATCGAGGTGGGCACAGAAATCGAGGAATCTGGTACGATCATTAATGTTGAAATAAATGTTGCTGTAAATCATTTTTCTGCCTGATAAATGCTGCAATAAAATTCTCTTGGACTAGTTTTCCTCGGGGTGGGGTTTTTCTAGGGTCACATTGACCAAAAATCTATTGTTTTATGGGTTTATCAATCTGTTGTTTTTTATGTGTATTTCCGCTGCTACAGACTTAGTTTTTCAGTGTTTCAGCTTCATGGTTGTTGGATTTTATGCATGTGAAGTATTTTTACTTAATGACAGTTAAAGTCGGAAATCTAGGTTTAACTAAGTGTTTGGCAAAAGTCTGATTTTTTTGTCAATATTTCTACATGGTATCAGAGCTGAGGCTCTAAGTTTACAGCTGATTGTGGGGACATCAATAGTGTTGAGTTGTTGGGCAAGGGTTATTGCTTTGTTTTTTGACAACTTGTGTGTTGAAAAAACCTTATTTGGATGTGACTTTCAGGTGGTGGGGAAGAGTGAAGATATTGTTCTTTGGTTGGTCTTTTTTTTTCTTTGATAGTAGAGATGGTGAATGCATTAGATATGAGGATCGGTTGGATGGTATGTCCAACTACTTGCAGTGGAAAGTCAGGATGACTGTTGTTCTCAAAGAAAACCGACTATGGACCATAGTTAGCACCATGGTAACTCCTCCCACATCCGATCCTATTGCTTTGGATATTCATGAGGTAAAAGAGGCCAAATCCCAAAGATTGATTTTGGATGGTATTAGGGACCACCTTATTCCACACGTAGCTGAGAAGAAGACTGCTTATGAAATGTGGAATACATTGAAAGGCTTGTATGAGGCTAAAAATGAGAACCGGATAATGGCTCTCAAGGAAAAATTGCAGGGAACTAAGATGGCCAAGGGTGAGGGTGTAGCATCTTTTCTTACCCAGGTGGCCCAAGTGAAAGATGAGCTTGCTGCAGTTGGAGAAGTCATCTCTGATTCTGAGTTAGTGCGGATAGCCTTGAAAGGCTTCACTAAGGAATGGGAAGTCTTTGTGAAGTGTGTGGTTGCTCGAGAAAACCTTCCAGATTGGAGCAGATTATGGGATGATTTCACTCAAGAGGAGATTCGGGAAGGATCTCAAGGTAGTGGACAGAAGGAGGGTGCTACTAAAGAGAATGTTGCTCTTTCTGCTAAGAGCAAGAAGAAATCCAAGGACTTGAGCAAAGTTCGATGTTTTGCTTGCAACCAGTATGGACACTATGCTTCTCAATGTCCTAAGAAGAAGAAGAAGAAGAGGGAAGAAGATACAGTTGTTGCAGCTACAGCAGAGGAAGCGAAGTTCGCGAGAAGATTCGAGAAGGAATTCTCGTTGTTCTCCCTTATTTCTAGTGCCGGCAGTAATGGAGTAGTTCTGAATGGTACTTGGTATATTGACAGTGGAACCTCACGTCTTATGACTGGAATATGGCATATTTTCAGTATCATTGTTGAGACTGGTCCTGATCGGTTTGTTCAGTCAGAAGGGAGACATGCACGAGCTATGCGAGGAGTTGGAAAAGTCAAATTCCAACCTAGTCATGGAGGATACCTTGATCACGATGGGGTCCTCTTTATTCCAGGGATGAGGGTAAACTTGCTCTCAGTCTTGGCCCTAGAAGATGTAGGGCATTCGACATTGTTCCGAAGGGGACATGAGTACATTTTTCCAGATAGAGATGATCCGGGACATGTTTATATATACTCGGAGAGAGCGGGACCGATTCATCCACAGTTGATTGGTGATCGGTTCAGTGAGTTGTACAAGTTCAATGCATAGTCCATGGTTGATGATTCGGACGAGAAGCAGGAGGCTCTTGAGGCTGCAGTGGCGCCAAGGGTACAGTCTTGAGTTCCGATAGAAGAGGGAGTCTCTTCTGAGTACTGGCAAAAGGCTCAGCTAGCAGGAGCGAACCAATGCTCAAGAGTGGGGATTTGATTCTCCTAGGAGTTCAGGGTTCAGGGTGGCTGCTAGAAGGTTGTCTTCAAATTCGAGTTCAGTGCAGGTTGTAGCATTGGTTCTAGGTTCAGAGGGAGCTCCTACAGCGAACAATGTGATGAATTTGAGGACGGGACCTATTGATGATGGCAATGAGTACCTCCCTCGCTAAGAGGGAGTGTTAGAGATTTAGCTTTGGAGGCACTCCGCATGTTTTTGTCTTATATGCAGAAGTGACCATGCACTAGCTAGGCTACTTTACTTTGTAATCTTGTTTTTATAAAGTTTAAAGTGACTCTTATGTAAATGGGACTTTTTATAAAGTATTCCCTTGTTTTAATTTTATAAAGTGACTGTATGATAAAGTGCACTTAGTTCATAAAGTAAATGTGACTTTATTAAAATTAAATGTAATCCCTTTTGGGGGGAAAGTTTCTCAACGCTTGATCTTGAAAAGGCAAGATTTAATCTTGGCCTTTGGATTTAGGGATTGGAAAGGTGAAAAGTCACTCTCAAGTTATAAGAGAGAGCCTAGGGTAGTGTGCAAGACAAGTTGAAGGAAAGCATTTCCAAGAGTGAGCATTTGGCTGAGTTAATTGTAGAGAGAGAGGGAGCTGCAATTTTTCTCAAGTGGGCACGAATCCCAAGGAGAAAAAAAATTCTCAAGAGGGCACGAATCCCAGGAGCTGGGCAGTTTTCAAGGCATTTAGTCTCTTATGAGTTGTACTATTTCGTACGATACAGCAAAGGCACATTTTTCGAGGAAAAATTTTTGGGCACAATTTTCAAGGAGAAGTGCAAAAAAATTTCAAGCACAGAAACCCGTACAATCTGTACATTCTGTTGGTGGCACGGAAATCGAGGTGGGCACGAAAATCGAGAAATCTGGTACAATCATTAATGCTAAAATAAATGTTGTTGTAAATATTTTTTCTGCCTAATAAATGCTGCAATAAAATTCTCTTGGACTGGTTTTTCCAGGGTCACATTGACCAAAAATCTATTGTTTTATGGGTTTATCAATCTGTTGTTTTTTATGTGTATTTTCCATGCTACAGACTTAGTTTTTCAGTGTTTCAGCTTCATGGTTGTTGGGTTTTATGCATGTGAAGTATTTTTACTTAATGACAATTAAAGTCTGAAATCTGGGTTTAACTAAGTGTTTGGCAAAAGTCTGATTTTTTTGTCAATATTTCTACACTATCAAAACTATCATTTCACTTGCTTCAGTGATGAGTTGGAGATTATATCAAATGGATATAAAGACCATGTTTCTCAATGGTGAAATTGAGGAACAGGTGTACATAGAGCAACCTCTAGGCTTTGTGATACATGGGAAGGAGTCCCATGTTTGCAAATTGAAGAAAGCATTGTATGGACTCAAGCATGCACCCAAGGCTTGGTATTCTAGGATTGACAGACACCTGATGAGTTTAGAATTCACCAAAAGTGTTGCGGATCCCAACCTTTACTACATGGTTGTTGACAATGATCCTCTAATCTTGGTACTATATGTTGATGACCTATTTATTAACAAAGAAGAGCATCTCATAGTTGAATGCAAGAGGGAGTTAGCCTCTGAGTTCAAGATGAAAGATCTAGGGCTGATGAATTACTTCCTAGGATTGGAAGTGTGGTAGAGATCAGATGAGATCTTTCTCAGTCAGGGGAAGCATATAGTTGAAATCCCAAGGAGATTCGGTATGATGGATTGCAAGCCCATGACTACACTGATGGTAACAAATCCAAAGAAGTTGGTTGATTCTACTTCAAATTCAAATTTGGTGGATCCCACTATGTACAGGCAGTTTATTGGATCCTTGATATACCTGGTTAACACTAGGCCGGATATTTGCTTTGAAGTAAATACCTTGAGCCAATTCATGGTTGAGTCGAGGAAGTTGCAATGGCTAACAACAAAGCATGTGTTGAGGTACCTCTGTGGTACACTTGAATATAGTCTCAAATATGTCTCGGGTGGTGATGTGTGGTTGCAAGGTTATACAAATTCTGACTGGCGAGGCAGTGCGATAGACAGAAAGAGCACCTCTGGATGTTGCTTCAGCCTTGGATCAGCCATGGTTCCTTGGTTTAGCCAAAAACAAACTTTTGTAGCACAAAGTAAAGCAAAAGCAGAGTATATTGCAACCAGTGATGCAAGTCATGAAGTTGTGTGGCTTCAAAAGTTATTTTCTAGAATATTTGATCAAATGTTGGAAACAACCTTGATATATTGTGATAATCAAAGTTGTATCGAGCTTTCGGAAAATCTAGTCTTCCATGACAAATCGAAAAATATTGAGATTAAATATCACTTCATCCGAGACATGGTGCAGAAGGGAGTAGTTCAACTCCAGCGCATATCCACAAACGAGCAAAATTGCAAACATTCTAACCAAGCCTCTGTCCAAGGAAAGGTTTGTATAGTTCAGAGACAAGTTTGGTGTGGTGGAGAATGTCTCCCTCGCTGACAATGAGTGTTGATGTTTGGGGCATGTGTTAAAGTATTATAACTTCGAAAGATATTCCAGATGTATTGATTGTATTCCTCCTTCGGGAGATGAGTTTGGTCTTGTTAGTATCATTGAAAGAATCAATGTAACCTCCGAATGTAAGTCGAGTTAATAGTACCCAAGTGTCAATATAATAAATGTTATTTTTGGTGTCCAGTTGGACAAGTCGGCCCAGTCAGTTAGACAAGTCGGCCCTGTTAGGTTAGATGTCAAGTCAACTGAAGAATATAAATAGGGAGGCGCTCCCCTTCATTTGTACTCAGTCACTCAAGTTGTTTTGCAAGAGAGAGAAAGATTAGTGCGCCAGAAAGAAGAGAGAAGCAGTTGTTTGGGTTTTACGCTGCTCTGGTTTCTATAATGAGGAAGTTTTGCGGGGTTTTCTCCCTTGTGGTTTCCCCATGGAAAATCTTTGTGTTCTTGTGTTTCTGTGCTTGTTGTTCTTTCAGTGATCTACTAGTAACAATTTGTTTTAAGATATCATCTAAGCAGATTAAGAAAAATCAACATGGTATCAAAGCCACCCTAAAAGGAAGCACTGCACAGTTGGGGTTTTGTTACTCCGAACAAATCCCTCGACAGATCAACCAAAAAAGAGGGCTCTCTCAACTCACCCCTAAAGAGCGCATCTTTCTGTGGAGACAGAACTGAATTCCAAGAATTTTCAATTTTGGACCAATTATTGCTGTCGGGACAAACTAGGGCTTCAGTTTCCTTGAGTCCTCATCATCAATATCAAAAAAGGGAAGATATAGTCTACCTCGCCCTAAGAGGCACATCTTCTCCACCATTCAGCTCTACCTGTGATCCCAACCAAAAAATTAGGGTTTCTGCATCAAACCCTAGGTCATCCAGAAGGAGGTCAGTCAGGAGTTGTTTTCTTCAAGTACTATTCCTCTTTATTCCATTTGAAGTTTTCAGTCTTATAAAGATGACAAAGAATACCAAGCTAGATGAAAAGCTTCAAGGTGTTGAAAACTTCAAAGCATGGAAGTATAGGATCATGCTCATCTTACGAGAGAATGATCTAGATAAATTTGTGAAAGAGGAAGTGAAAGTACCAGAAGAAGTTGAAGCTAAGTCCAAGCATAAGAAGGATATGATCATAGCTAAAAGGATCATAGTTGACTCCATCAAAGATAACTTGATTCCTCAAGTATCCTCAAGAGAGACTCCAAAAGAAATGTTTGATGCTCTATCTGGTCTATTTGAAGGAAGAAACATTAATAGGAAAATGACCCTGAGGAATCAACTCAAAAGTGTAAGAGCTCAAAAGTCAGAGACCATGTAGTCTTACTTTACAAGAGTAGCTCAAATCAAGGATCAATTAGAATCCATTAATGATATGGTTGAAGAAGCAAAGATTGTGATGACAACCTTAAATGGTCTTCCAAGAGATTGGGAAGCCTTTATCTGAGGAATCTGTTCAAGAAGGAAAACTAACCAAACTCCGAAAGTTATGGGAAGAATGTGTCCAAGAAGAAGAAAGGATAGCAGCTAGAGAAGAAAAGCTAAATGACAATGAGGATTAAGCCTTGACAGCTCATACCAAAGGCAAAAGGAAGAGTCATGACCATCCTCATAAGACTCAAGGGTTTAAAAGACCCAAGAGAGACTTCTCAAATTTCGAATGCTTCACTTGTCACAAGTTGGGGCACATTGCCATCAACTGCCCCATGAAAGCAGAGAGAATCAAAAAGATGAGAAGATTTCAGGCCCATGCTCCTGAAGACAGTGATCAAGAAGTTGAAGAAGAAGCAAAGAAGGATGAAGACTCCAATGAATAATATGTTTTAATCTCTACTCTAACAGGATCAGTCTCACCAGGAAATGACACCCGACTAGTTGATAGTGGTGCATCCAAGCACGTGACAGCTTACAAGGAATCACTCACATGCCTTGAACAAAAAGATTCTCCACACAAAGTAATGCTTGGAGATGATTCCCAATACCCCAGGAATAGGAGAAGCATCCTATAAGTTGGATTCTGGAAAGCCTATGAAAATGAAAGATGTCATGTATGTCCCAGGACTAAAGAAGAATCTTCTTTCCATTTCAGCCTTAGACAAGAAAGGCTTCAGAGTTGCTTTTGTGGATGGAAAAGTTCTCATGTGGACAAGAGGTAAAACCATAGATGATGCAGTAGAAATTGGAGTTGAAGAAGGACTCTACAAATTGAAGGGACATACAGATTCGGCATTAGCAACCAGTACCATAAACCCATGTGAGCTATGGCACAGAAGGCTTGCTCATGTTCACTACAAAGCTCTACCAATTGTAAGCAAGGTTGTGACTGGTCTACCAAAAATCCAGATAGAACATGAAGGAGTGTGCAAAGGATGTGCACAAGGGAAGAATGCTAAGAATCCTTATCCAAAAAGTGATAGTAAAGCAAAAGGGATCTTAGATATTATTCACTCAGACATATGCGAGCCAATGCAAACCACTTCATTAAGCGGGCATGTCTACTATGCTTCTTTTATTGATGACTACTCCCACAAGACTTGGATATACTTCTTGAAAAAGAAGGATGAACTGTTTGAAAGGTTCAAGGAATTTAAGGCCCTAGTGGAAAACCTCTCTGAGAAGAAAATAAAGATTTTGAGGTTAGATAATGAAGGAGAGTTCACATCAAATGAATTCCATGATTACCGCAAGGAAGCTGGGATTAAGAGGGAGCTCACCATTCCCTATAATCCACAAAAAAAATGGTGTGGCAAAAAGAAAAAATAGATCTATCATGGAAGCTATGAAAGCTATGATACATGATCAAGATCTTCCGATGTACGTGTGGGCAGAAGCAACAAGAACAGTAGTATATGTACATAATAGAATTTCCCATAGTGCCCTTGGGAACAAAAATCCAAAAGAAATGTTTTCTAGAGAAAATCCTGATGTAAGTCACCTAAAGAAATTTGGTTGTCCTGTATACATGCACATTCCCAAGGAGAAAAGGACAGAGTTAGATCCTTCAGGAAAGAAGGGATTGTTCGTAGGGTATAGTGAACAATCAAAAGCTTATCAAATCTTTACCCTAGGATACCGTTAAATTGAACTTAGCAAAGATGTCACATTTGACAAAGATACAACCTTCAAAAAGTCAAAGAAAGATAAGGAAGATGAAGAGGAGCATGAAACTCCCAAAGCTGCTGAAAGTCCTAAACCAGTTAGGAACAAAGAAGAAGTCTAGATGCCAGAGGATCATGATATGACAGAACCTTAGTTACTTGAAGAATTACCCAATGAATTGATTTCTCGAAAGAGAAAACCTGTCTGAGCTCATGAAGTAATCGAAGAAGCAAAAAGACATGGTGCCGCAGAAGGAACCATCCGAGAAAGAAAGAAGCCAAAGTCATACCCTGGTTATATGGCTTTGATGTGTGATCTAGTTGATAAAGAACCAACATGCTTTGAAGAAGAAATAAAACAGAAGGAGTGGGTTGATGCAATGGTCGAGGAATACCAACCCATTATAAAGAATGATGTGTGGGAAGTAGTACCAAGACCAAAAGAAAAGTCAGTGGTATCCTCAAAATGGATCTTCAAAACTAAACACTCAGCAGATGGAAGTATAGAAAAGTACAAGGCAAGATTTGTAGCTCGAGGATTCTCTCAGAAAGAGGGAATCAATTATGAGGAGACCTTTGCACCAGTAGCTAGATACACCTCAATCAGAACCATCCTTGCCTTGGCATCCAATATGAAGTAAAAGCTACATCAAATGGATGTGAAGACAACATTTCTAAATGGCTTGATTGAAGAAGAGGTATATATCAAACAACCGCAAGGTTTCAAGACTAATGATCAGAAAACTCATGTATGTAGACTAAAGAAGGCGTTGTATGGGTTAAAGCAAGCACCCAAGGCATGGTATGGTATGATCGATGGATTTCTGATGAGCTTAGGCTTTACTAAAAGTAAAGCAAACTCCAACCTCTACTATAAGTTGAGGATGATGGGATTATGATTTTATTACTATATGTAAATGATCTGTTCTTGACAGAAGAAGATAAGCCTATCATCGAATGTAAGAAGAAGCTTGTCGCAGAGTTCGAAATGAAAGACCTTGGAATGATGCATTACTTTCTAGGTCTTGGAAGTATGGCAATATCCAAACAAGATTTTCCTAAACCAAGGAAAATCTATTGTAGAAATCTTAAAAGATTTGGAATGTTAGATTGAAAAGCTATGACTACTCCGATGACAACAAGTTTGAAGCTATTAAATGATGATACTTCAGAAGCAGTTGATGCCACCTTATATAGACAGATTATTGGTTCTCTAA
This sequence comes from Pseudotsuga menziesii, assembly GCA_001517045.1. Lineage (NCBI taxonomy): Eukaryota > Viridiplantae > Streptophyta > Pinopsida > Pinales > Pinaceae > Pseudotsuga > Pseudotsuga menziesii. The sequence goes on from LPNX011015364.1 coordinate 285,984, forward strand.
TGTACTTAACCAATACAAGACCAGATATATGTTTTGCAGTAAACACTTTAAGTCAATATATGGTGAATCCTAAACACATTCACCTTATTGGGGCAAAACAAGTGATGAAGTATCTAAAGGGAACTTTAGACTATGGGCTCAGATATTCATCTAATGGCGAGATCAAATTGCATGGATATGCAAATTCAGATTGGGGAGGAAGTGCCAAAGATAGAAAAAGCACCTCAGGATGTTGTTTTAGTCTAGGATCAGGCATGATCTCTTGGTTCAGTAGAAAGCAGACCAGTATCACACTTAGTACGACAGAGGCTGAATACATTGCAGCATGTTCAGCATGTAGCGAAGCAGTATGGCATCGAAAGATGTTAGCAGGACTATTTGATGCAAAGATAGATGCTACTGATATCCTCTGTGATAATCAGAGTTGTATTAAGACGACTAATAATCTTGTGTTTCGTGATAAGTCAAAACACATTGAAATCAGATATCATTTCATCCGAGATATGGTTCAGAAGGGAGTTGTAAAGCTCAAGTATGTTCCTACAGAGGAACAAGTAGCAGATGTATTAACTAAGCCTATGGCTCATGTAATGTTTGAATACTTTCGAGACAAGCTTGGTGTAGTCCGAAAGGACCTCTCTCGAAAGAGGGAGTGACAGCAGATGAATGATGGATGTAGTGGTGACTAGCTCAGTCTAAAGGAGGGTAAGTCTGGCTAGGCTTGTTTGGCCCGAAAGGGTTAGTAAGTCAGACGAGGCCTATTGATCCTGTTGATTTTTCTTAGCAACATCGAGAGCCATTCCCTTAGGAGAATGGAGACACCTGGTCTGGGACCATGATGTGGAACCAGTCTAACACTGGGGTACTCAACCTAGAGTTGAGTGGCCATTCTGATTGAATGGGGATATCTGGTCCGAGACCAAGATATGGAACTAGTCCAGCATTGGGGGACTCAACCTTGAGTTGAGTGACCATTAGGTTGAATGGTTGGTCCGGGACCAGGAAGTGGAACCAGTCTAGCACTGGGGGGACTCAGCCTAGAGTTGAGAGGCCATTCTTTGAATGGAGGCACCTGGTCAGTTAACAAGAATTTAACCTAGTGCGGGACTAGGGGCTCAACCCGAGGCCAAGGGCCATTCTCCGGTAGAATGGAGGCACTTGGTCTGTTACCAAGTATTTGACCTTGTGTCAAATTATACAGCCTATGGCTGAGGCACCTGGTCTATTACCAGGATGACACTACAAGCCCTAGACCGGGTCTAGGCATGTGTTACACTCTGACCCTCGATTAGTGGACTTTGTGATCTTCTCCAAGGTTTAGCTACCCTTGGTTAAAACACCTTAGTATCTGATCTTGGTGTCACGCAGAGTGTGAGATAAAAGCATTAGTAATTCTCTCTGTTTATGATTATGTACTTTGAGTGGGGATGAAGGACCACCTTGACCACTTGTTTTGACCACAGAGCACTTGAAGAAGGCTAAAGCAAAAGTCTAAAATGCATAAGTACTTTGAGTGGGGATGAAGGACCACCTTGACCACTTATTTTGACCACAGAGCACTTGAAAAAGGCTAAAGCAAAAGTCTAAAATACATAAGGACCCTTGTACCACTAAGGTGTCAAAGTGAAAGTGCAAAAAGACCTTTAGTACCACTAAAGGTAAAAGTCAAAGAGATAAAAGAATAAAATAACAATATTGTGTTGTTTTGAGTTTTGGTCCACTTATAGGTGACTCAAAGGCTATAAAAGAAGATCAATCCATTTTATTATTACACACACACTTGCTCTCACAGGTACAGCTGCTCCCACAGAAGAAGTTGTTGGTTATTGAAGAGAAGGAAGTTTTTGTGTATGCCCTGGCATGGATGAGTCTAGCTAGGGCATCCACATTTTTTATGTCTTAGGGTTTTACCCTAAATCTACCAGCAGAAGCACTCTCTCCTCACGGCAGCCTCCTTCTTTCTTCACGTGTTGGTGCTTTGGTTCATGGGCAGCCCCCCTTCCTCATGGGCATCCCTTCACCTTCTCTGGGAAGCTCCTCTACCACACGGGAAGGATGCGGGCAGGCCTCGCTTGCCTTCGAGCTGCTACAGCAAGCTCGGGGTTGCCTGCAAGTGCCCACGGGCTGCTATAGCAGGCTCGGGGCAGCCTGCAAGGGCCTCCGGCCAACAGCAAAACAAGCCCGAAACTAATCAGGGCAAGCCACCAGCCCTCGAACCAACAGGAGAGAGACCCAACAGGGCTCGGACAACAGTAGGGCATCCTAGCATACCTTCGGGCAGCCCGGCATATCTTCGGGCAGCAGCAAAACGGGCTCGGGCAGGCCTGACAGGGTCTCAGGCAGAAGATAAAGGCTTAGGCAACTCAACAGGTAAATTCGAGCATGCAAACGAAATTCCGAGCAGGCTGTGAAAGAATAAATCTGGGCAGATCTGGATTTTGGGCAACTGGAAAGAATTAGGGCTTGAAGCCCTGGTTTGAATTTTTCTGTGTAAAAGTTTATCTTTTGTAATTGTGGATATGTGGTACAAACCCAATTAGGGTTTGAGAATTCTTGAAGAACTCAGTCATCTAATTTACGAGATGAATTACTAATGCTTTTGGGGTTTTTGTCCTTTAAAGGTTTCTCCAGTGAAAAACTCTTGTGTTCAATGTGTTGATGTGTTGATGTGATTTACTGCACTTGTCATTTGTTTTATGCTAGTCTGCAAATTTTAAAAGTATTCATGATAATGCTAAAATTCAACAGATCCTAGGGGGATTAGTATGTCTAGCTAGGCTTGTTTGGCCCGAGAGGGTTAGTAAACCAGACAAGGCTTGTTTGGTCCCCAGGGAGATCCATCTGTCTAACTAGGCTTGTTTGGCTCGAAAGAGTTAGAAAGTTAGACAAAATGCCTGGAAGGATCTACCAGAGAACTCACCATGATGCTGCTCCAAGACATTGAAGGGCAAGATGTATCCTCAGTATTGCTATACTGTTGATTGTTGAGATGATTGCTTCAGTATTATTATACTGATGATTGCTGAGATGTTTGTTGAGATGTTTTGATGATTGTTGAGACGATTGTTGCAGTATTGTTATATTGATGATTGATGAGATGTTTGTTGAGATGATTGTTTTAGTATTGTTATGATTGTTGAGATGTTTGTTGAGATGTTTGCTTCAGTATTGATGAGTGTTAAGTTGATTGATTGAGTTAGTACCAGTGTTGTTACACTGATGATTGTTGATGAATTTGTTTCAGTATTCCTATACTAATGATGATGTTGATGTTTCAGCATCTCGATGCTGGTAATGCAGATGATGATCTAGCATTAGATGTTGTTTGGTTTTAGCACTAACATGCGAATGAGATTGTTGTTGATGTTTTAGTATTTATATACAAATGTTGCAGATGATGAAGTTATAGATGATGTCTCAATATCCACATACTGATGTTGAAAAAAGTTGATTTAGCGTCCACATGCTAGTATGATAAAAGATGACTCAGTATCCACATACCGATACTATAAGAAGATGATCCAGTATTCATATACTGACGTGATAGACGATGACTCGGTATTCACATATTGATGCTATAAGAAGAAGACCCAGAAGATGATTCAGTATTCACATACTGATGAGACAAAAGATAATTCAAAAGATGATAGAAGATGCTCGAGTATGTATGAAAAATGATTCAGTATTTATATACCTAAGATTGCAAAAGATGATCCAGCTAAGATCAATGATGAAGATGAATGTGATGTTCCAAAACTTCCTATGACATATAGAGACTCACCAATTAGTTGTACAGTTGTAGTAGCAGTTGTTGTTGTGGTTGAATACCTTCCTAGTTAAGAGGGAGTATTCCAGATGTATTGATTGTATTCCTCCTTCGGGAGATCAGTTTGGTCTTGTTGGTATCATTGAAAGAATCAATGTAAACCTTTGGATGTAAGTCGGGTCAATAGTAACCAAGTATCAATATAATAAATGTTATTTTTGGTGTCCAGTTGGACAAGTCGGCCCAGTCAATTAGACAAGTCGACCTTGTTAGGTTAGAGGTCAAGTCAACTGAAGAATATAAATAGGGAGGCGCTCCCCTTCATTTGTACTCACTCACTCAAGTTGTTTTGCAAGAGAGAGAAAGATTAGTGCACCAGAAAGAAGAGAGAAGCAGTTGTCTGGGTTTTATACTGCTCTGGTTGAGTTCTATACTGAGGAAGATTTGCGGGGTTTTCTCCCTTGTGGTTTCCTCGAGGAAAATCTTTGTGTTCTTGTGTTTCTGTGCTTGTTGTTCTTTCTGTGATCTACTAGTAACAATTTGTTTCAAGATATCATCTAAGCAAATTAAGAAAAATCAACAGCATGTACGGGCAGACATCCTCCTAGACGTAGCCATGGTGCTTGGCTTGATGGGCCATGGTGCTTGGCTTGATGGGTCATGGTGGTTTGACCTATGGAGGATGATGATGGTTCACCCACTGGTGTATGAGAGTCCCCTGGATGTAACCTTTCTTGGTCATGGTGTTTGGTCAAGTGGTAAAAGGCTTGGATGCTTGCAGATCTACTCCCTGGTTCTAGGAGGCCTTGGTATAGTCCTTCTTGATCATGGAACTTGATCAAGTGGTATAGGTTAGAGGTCAAGTCAACTGAAGAATATAAATAGGGAAGCGCTCCCCTTCATTTGTACTCACCCACTCAAGCTGTTTTGCAAGAGAGAGAAAAATTAGTGCACCAAAAAGAAGAGAGAAGCAGTTGTCTGGGTTTTACACTGCTCTGGGAGTTTTATACTGAGGAAGATTTGCGGGGTTTTCTCTCTTGTGGTTTCCTCGAGGAAAATCTTTGTGTTCTTGTGTTTCTGTGCTTGTTGTTCTTTCAGTGATCTACTAGTAACAATTTGTTTTAAGATATCATCTAAGCAGATTAAGAAAAATCAACAGCATGTACGAGTAGACATCCTCTTGAACGTGGCCATGGTGTTTGGCTTGATGGATCATGGTGGTTTGACCTATGGAGGATGATGATGGTTCACCCACTGGTGTATGAGAGGCCCCTGGATATAACCTTTCTTGGTCAAGTGGTAAATGGCTTGGATGCTTGCAGATCTACTCCCTGGTTCTGGGAGGCCTTGGTATAGTCCTTTGATCATGGAACTTGATGAAGTGGTATAGAGCTTAGGTTGCCCATCACATGCCTACCTGTCTCTAGTATTCCTTGTCATAATATAGTGGATTTGACTTGCCCATTCTTAGGGATTAGCTACCCATGTCGGAATGGTCAAGTCTACTCTAGTGTGGGTGCACACACACTAGATCTCTTCTAACATGGATGGACGTGCATGTGAAGCAAGCTCATGGAAATCCTTATTGGGATATGAAGACTAAGTTTCTAGATCTGGTTACATACATTAAAGAATAAGTTGAGGGTATGTGAAAATAAATAAATATAAATAAGAGAAATAAGAGAAATGAAAGGATAAAGATATAAAATACCTTGGGAAAATACCATGGTTTTATGAAACCATGGGAGAGGCGATAATAAAAATAATGAATTAAACATTAGGATGAAAAGATGAAGAAATCAAACAGCATGGGCCAATACCATGGTTTTATGAAATCATGGAGAGGCTATAATAAAAATCAACACTCAACAGAGAGAATGCAAATCCTTCTCCGTCGCACCATCAAATGCAAACAATCAGTACCTCAGCCCAGTATATTGACAAAGTTCAGTGCCCGACCTTTTCAATTGTAAGTTGTTTTAAGGCTTGTCTCTCTCTTACATCGCCTTTAGAGCTTCACTAACTCGGCGAAGGAGTGAGATCAGCAACCATATCTAGCTTATATCTCATCAAAGTCCATTGCCTTGACTAACCCTTCTGGTAGTACCAGGTATTGGTATGTGGGGATTGTAGACCTTTTGGCATCAATTGGGATTACATAGACCGACTTCCTCCATTTAGGTATTCCCTAGATGCACCTAGTCGCTTCTTACCTACCAGGCAAGAGTTAAACAGAATCATTGGAGACGGCATTTATAGACAATATGTGCAAGTTACTTGGATCAACCCTCATGGTGGGTTACGTCCAAAGATGGCCTTCTACATTGTGCACTTCATGGATATGAGGGATGGTCTCATTGTTCGACCCCAATACACACTCGACCATTGGGCACACGCTCTTCGTATTCCTTTAGGCCAACTCAAAATGAGCTCTCGTCATCTCAAGGTAGAGACAAATCACCCAGTCGACAGATCATACAAGATCTGCCAGGTTTGTCACCTTCGAGAGGTTGAGACAGAGGATCGTTTCATCTTTCGGTGCCCCCTCTACTATGAGATCTACAGGAAGTTCCATTGTCTCTTCAGGGACCTTCTTCTCATAGAACTTCAAACTTTGACTAGCTTCTTCAAGTATTTGGATCAGAGGTGTATGGCCTTATGCCTACGACTTCACTCCCTCACCCTCCAGCAACATTCTCATTCAAGATCAGCCTTAACTCAGCGTATTACATCCTTCTTTCCAATGCTTCCTTCCTTTAGGGGTGCCAAGAGATAGACAAATGGCGATACTAACTTTGACCGCAAATCAGTTAGGGCCATCTCCACCTCCACCCAACACTAGCGACTTGGCCAGTCTCAACCCCATCCCAACGATCGAATAACTCCACCCAAGACACAACAGCAGGCTCCCCAGTCCTGGAAACAACATAGTACCCAATACAACTCCTCTTCCAATTCTTCCTCTAGACAATGTACTCTTCTGAATTTTCTCTAGTTGACTTCAAATGGTAGGAGAGATGCTTCCAACGCTCCATGATGGATTCACCATTTTTGTATCACAACTTTTAGATCCACCCTCTTTTCTGGATCGGATTTCTTTGTATATCTCTCTTCTAGACCAGCTCTCCATCTATGGAGTTAGCTCCTTTTGGTTTGGTTTTTAGGTTAGAGTTCTACTTCTTGCTTTTATAGGAGCTGCCTTAGCACTCCCAAATTGTATTGGTATCATGTTACGAGTACCGCACAATCCCATTGTCCTACTTTAGTGGTCATTTGTTGGACATTAATATAATTTATCTTAATATCTTATCTTAAATTCTTATCTACCATATTCCATGAGCAATGTCCTTGCTCTTCTAACCTCAAGGATATTCTAAACCTTTAAGCTTCAAGATACATAAGCTTTCATACATATGGAAGAGAAACTCTTTGACTGATTCTTGCAATTACAAAATACCTTTCCAATAAAAACCAAAGAATTCACAAAAGGTGCTTTTAAAGTAACAAATGTAACTTTAAACCTCTCTTTAAAATACTCAACGATAAAAGGCTCTGATTAAAAATGAATAACCTAGGGCATAACTCTTAATGACCCCTTTAACTTCGTATTCTTTCAAAATTTTATTCCTTAAAAGGTCCAGACTCCAGTAGTAACAGCAACGAATTTACCACATCAAAGACCAACCCTTACCAGGTCAAATCTTCAACTTTTTCCAAAGCCACTTTCAGTGACTTCTTCAAACCAGGCAAATAACCTTGAGCTTCTCAGAACGGCGTCTCACTTAGGAACACTACGGCAACCCTTCTTAGCAATTAGACATATTGACTGGCTAAGACAAAGTGACGGTAGTTTTTCCTTGATTATATTTCAGCGTAGCGAGGACAATAACAATTATTTCCTTCTTCTCAACAATGTTAGCTTCTGCTTCTTAAAAATTGCTGTTTCTCTGAGTTGGAGAGTTGTTTTTCTTCTGGAGAGACGAACTCCTTGGAGCAACTTTTGTTCAATTGCATATAGGATAAGTTTCCAATTAAATTTTCCCTGAAATGGCCACTGTAACTTCTTCCATTTAGCATTTTTCTCAACAATATTTCTTTAGTAGATGTTTCACCAACCAATTAATGAATTAATGATCGACGAGGTTGTGTTCTCATCTTCGGTCTGCAACCCCCATTCAAGTTGAATTGACTTCCTACAAGCTCAGGGTCACTCTCACTACTCTAATAACACTTTTCGGAGCACATCTGAGAAGACGATATTTCAAAAACACACACACACTTGTACAATTCGCCTTGCGTGAATATTTGTTTATAACTAAACTTGTCCCAAAAATGGGCAGTTCAGGATGCGTATCGGCCAAAAATGGATTACGCCTCTAGCTTTGTTCAACACTCCTAACCATGAACCCACCACTAAATATAGAAAAGTAGGGCGCCAATTAAAAATATAGAATAGTAGGGCGACGATTAAAAATGGGCATTACACATTAAACATATGAAGTAAGCCTCGGTGCCTCGTTTCACGCCAAGTTTGCAATTATTTTCAATTTTTTCAGTTCCATTTCGAAAAGCATTGCTAGCAATTGTTTCGCTTTTCTTGTGATCTGATTAATAATCATGAGAGATGACACGCCAATTTAGTCATTAGTGAGCTTCGCTAGCGGCAAACCCTAGCTTGCACATTTTTTTTAATAAACGGTTGCTGGTAAATGGTTGCTACCCCGGCAAACAGTTGGAATAACAGTAAATTTGCAAGTGTGTGTCGATGCCAACCTTCGATAATGCATTTGTAATGTAGCAATGCAAAGAGAGCATATCTCACAAATAAAGGAAACATTGTCTGAGTTATGAACGTTGGATACTCAGACTGAAGTGTTCAATTCATTGTATACTACTAATAACATCATTGGTGGAGAATCTTTCACCCGAATAAGCATTGGCAATCAACCAATTCAAAACCACAAAATCTCACGCTTTGAGTTGATAATCCACAGGCCTCATCCCCCAACCAATCCCCTCTTCAAGGACATTTTCCTATGATGGACAAGCTCATTCTGAGAATCGTTTTGTAGATAAAAGATTTAATAGATACAATACGAGAACTAGAACACGGGACAGATTATAAAAAACAAATACCATTTCCTTTCACCAATGCATAACTAGCCTTTGAACTGAATACTGTGCTTTTCCCATAAACATCGCATTTGGACAAAAGGGTAACAAGATAATAACCTATGTTTATTGTAGCCTGACGAGAAATGACCTCTGGAGAAAGCGGATGCAACTTGGTGACATCCAGCTTGTTCAGGTCCTGCTCCATTAACCCTTTTTTCGACATTTTTGGCACTTGACGGATGATAAGCCCTCACAAAATGCTATAGGAAATATACAGAAATAATCATCAGAGAGGCCATACAAACTGCAAAACTGAACCATTGTTGCTAGAACGGTTACTACTTACAATTTAGATGCAGAAAATATTGGGACTGCAGACAGATCCGCAGAGATGAGATGAAATGCTTGGTCTTGAAAGCTGTTCAGATGGTAATGTGAGCACCTTTACTTCTTCCTCTTCCTCTTCCTCCGCCTTCTGCTCTGATTTCTGTAAGGAATGGGATTGGATTGGCTAGGCTATGTGGGTGCAACAGCCGGTGCCCAAGGAAGACGCGAAACCTGTTGCAAAACACACCCAAAGCACAAAGAGGACTTTCTCTTCTGTGTGATGGGCTTTATGACAATCCAAAAGAAAAGGAAAAAAATCAATTAAAAAAAACCAAGGCACGATCATGCCAAACACTTTTAGTTTTTAAAGGTGTATAACATGAAAGTTTATTGATGCCAAACACTTTTATTTGTAATTACAAAAACGAAGTGTGCAAGATTTAATAGAAAAGAGGTTTGTTTCTATGCAAGATTTAATAGAAAAGAGGTTTGTTTCTATGCATGTATATATAACATTATGGTATGTTTGTTTTGAATAATGGTTATGAGTTATTTTCTATTTGTGGTCTTTTTCAGTCATGATAGTTTCTGTTATTTTTAACTATATATATATAAGAAAAAATAAAATTATATTTAATGTGAGTATTTTGATAAGCTTATGGGCTTTGAATTATTAATAAAAAGTATTGGATCTTTTGAGAGTTTGTATGTGGAATTTTGATATATTAGTTTTTCTATATTCATAAGGCCAATATATATGAGCTCAAGATGCTTCATAGGGATGCATTGGCTATTGAGAAAGAGAGCAACAATGCGATATAAAACTTTACTCGTTAAGTGTCACATCACAATCTTTAGTTATTTATAAGCACCATAACAACGTTGAATATGAGAAATGTTTTCTAGGATGATAATCTCAATGGGTGAGTTAGAGTCTCTTGCGTAAATAACTATGGATTCCTTAAAACAAATAACCCCTTTAAAATTCAACCTTCTTAGACTGTATGAACTATGTGTTTTAAGCCTTAATGGTTAGCTCAAGCAGCGATGGGCCATATGTGAGATCGCTCTCCCAAAGTTGGGGAGGTCGTGGGTTCAACTCTCTTGATTCCCTTAGGGTTAGGCTATGTAATCAATGTTGATGGTTTACCCTATTTACCATCCATGTAGCATGGGGAAGTAACTGAAGGTTTTCCTTGGAAAAAAAGTATGAATTTGTTGGTATAGAAAATTAATTCAAGTACACCGACAACAATAAACAACGCATACACGTAATCACCATACATGATAGGTTTTTAACTGGAGAAACACCCATGGGAAATAAAACCCCAAATTGATTAGGAACTCTATTTCATACTAATACATGGAATAAACATGAAACATTCATGTGTTCTCATATCAAGGTATCCTCCATATTATCTAAGCCACTTACTAACTTCTTCCATGAATACTCGTAACCCTACTAAGCCTAGCTTTTCCCTGGATTTGGCTCTTAGTCCTTATCTCTTGCTATCTAACTCTCCATTCTTGGCGCTAACTCTCTAAACTATTGGCTTCATCTTGAACTCTTACTTAGATTTGGCTTACTTGGTTAGCTTTGAATAGCTCAAAATTTTATTGTGTCTTCCTTGATAAGGTTATCTCTATTTATTTTACTTTGATAGTTGGACCATCCTCTTAACAAACTCATCTGCTTCTCAATATAATTAGTGTGAGCTTTCCTATCAATGGGGTCTCTATTCCATTTAATGTTTCTTCACGATCCTAGCAATCAGCTTCTCCTCTCATGGGCTTATTCATTGTACATATTTGATGTTCCATTTGTCCTTGCCAACCCTCTTACTATTCGGGTGTTAGGATTATTAATCCTCCCTTGTCCAATTTGGTCATATGTCTAAATCGGGAGTCCATCCAGTCTATTTATAGTCATTAACACCATTGGGTCCACTTGGCCTAATTGGGGCACATGTTTCAGTTACTAAAGTGTGGGGAACACTAATTGAGGCTCATTGCCACTGATTGCACTTAATTGCATCAGTTTAGGAGCCTCCTAGACCAATCCATACAATTTAGGAGCCACTGGGAGTGCCGAAACCAACCAAGGTCAGTTTAGTTCAGTTGATCACTGGTTAAGATAAGTTACGAGTCATTTACATTCAGTTCTAGTCCTCTACATTCAGTTAGTGCTAGGTTTGCTTAACTGAACTCAAGAGGGGCGCATTTCTCACCTACCACAGTCAGTTAGCCTTAGTCAACACTGAATGTAACACTTGAGTTGTGTTTTAGAACTCCGATGAACTCTGGTTACGGTTTAGACAAGGTCAGTTAACTATTGAGTCCTTCGATAGTGATTTAGACAAGGTCTTAGTTACAGTCAAGTAGAGTCTAATCAATTCGAATTTCCTCATGTGGATTCGAATTGCTTATGGCTATTAAAGCCATTGTACTTCATTGTAATTATCTATCTAGTAACTCTTTGATTAATGAAAAGCATTCACAGCAACAAGCCATTTTTGCATTGTTTCATTCTTCAATAACTGAGTAAATGTGTGATTTATCATGTGAGTCGTGTGTTTGTCCACATATCTATGTGCTCAATTTAATATGGTATCAGAGCCTCGGCGGACAAGGCACTTCTCCTCCTCAGATCTCCTACTGGATCATTTTTTGAGCAAAATTGCTCCTTCCAGCATTGCACCAGAAGCGGAGAATTTACCACTTAATACCCCAAGCAAAGGAATTGTTGATCAAGCTTGCTTGATTAACTACGCTGGGTGTGAAGAAAATTCCAAAAGTGCAGGCTGTCCGACCTTACGGTGCCCTTTTTTTTGTTTTGCAGGTACAACTTCGAAATGAATTCATCAGTTCCTCTTCTCACCCGATCCTCAGACTATTATGAATGGAAGGTGAAGATGATTGTATTTCTGAATAGACAAGATCTCTTTTGGGTGTCTGATGGATTCGGTAGAAATTCTTTTGAGAGTGAAAATGACTGGCTAAATGCAAAGGATGTAGCTTTTGAAATAATGAAACTGGCTCTTTCTCCTAGCTTGCGCTACCTCAGTAGATCTATTAAAGATCCACAGGAACTCTGGACAAGATTGAAAAGAACCTTTGGAATGATTGATGAGGATCATAATAGCACTTTGGAGAGCACATCCAGTACCATAAGCATCCTTGATCCAAAAATCTCGGCCTCCACTCTCTCTAATGAAGTTGTTCAAGATGAAGAAGAAGCAGAGGCTTCTACACAGTCAATTCGAATTGAAGACAGTCTCCATGCAGTGACTCCTTCTCCTGATGCTCTGAAAGTTCATGAGATCTCTGATATCTCATCTTCTCATATTGCTGAGATAGAAGAAGACATTCGAATCTCTGATATTGAAGAAAAATTATGCTGCACTTCCATGCAAACATTCACTGGTGATTTTCCTTTAAATTCTGTGCAAAATTTACTAGTAATCGCTTCCGAAAGTGAAGAGAAATTTGATTTTCTCCCTCTAATGTTGCTGCTGGTGTGCAAATATGTGATACCTTGGATATTTTGGAAGAAATATCAGATTACCAGAGTGATCCATTCACTCCCCATGATCTAGATTTTCCAACAAATTCCTACAGGATTACATGCACCAAAATTCAGAATTTTGAAGAAGAAGAAAGTTATGCATCCACCGTCTCGGTTAACCATTTATTTGAATATGATATTAACCTTATTGGATCTGATATGATATTATTTAGATCTGATCTGATATTGCTTGGTTTAATATATCAAATTCATAATCTTTCAGTACTACTTGTAGCTGTTCTCATCAACGGTGTGAAGAAACAAGTACCGCAAGTCTCCTACAAAACTATTGCTGGGGATTTGATTCCATTTCACAGTTTTGGATCTGTTTTAAACATGTTTAGATCTGATTTACTTTCTGATTTGATATTATTTGGTTCATATTTTAAAATCCAAAAGCTTTCAGTCATGCTTGTAGCTGCTCTCACCAATTCCGGTGTGAAAAATCAAGTACCGCACTTTCTCTTCAAAACTGCTGATGGGGATTTGGTGTTAGTTTCCTCATATGAGGTTGCTGATATTTTACTATGTGATTCATTAGCTATTTCAGAAGCTATATCAGACTATGGATCTCAAGCATTCGCTCTCAACAGTCCCAATGCTTCTCTACCATTGATCATATGCTCATCTCCTCACAGAACCGGTAAAGAGGAAGATTTTCTACATCCACCTAGAGACTTGCTCCTAACACTTGGGGATGTTCTTACCACTCATGGTTTGTTGTTCATGGCTGCAACATATCAGTTTCTTGAGTGTTCCTCACATGTTCTGAATCCTCAAGAAGCTTTTATCACTTATCAGTCGACTTCAGTTGCTACATGGGTCCAGTCTTCATCCGGCAGCTGTCTATATTTCTGATTTAGTTGAGCATATCATTCTTCTTCCAAAGAGGAATATTCCTCCAGACATAATGATGGAGAGGTTCACATGCCAGGCCCCAAGATACCTGTGCACAGAAGAACCAGATTGATCCTGATTCTACCTGCTTAATTAGAGGGAGGGATTTTTTCCCATGTGGTTTTTTCCCCAGCACCTTGTTTTTGAGCAGTTACTTTACTTTACTTGATGTAATGGGTGACCTATGGTCTTAGTTACCGAGGCCCACAGATTGTCCAAGTTAACATTCAGGGGGGGTGTTAAGATTATTAATACTCCCTTGTCCAATTTGGTCATATGTCTAAATTGGGAGTCATGTCTAAATCGGGAGTCCATCCAGTCTATTTATAGTCATTAACACCATTGGGTCCACTTGGCCTAATTGGGGCACATGTTTTAGTTACTAAAGTGTGGGGAACACTAATTGAGGCTCACTGCCACTGATTGCACTTGATTGCATCAGTTTAGGAGCCTCCTAGACCAATCCCTACAATTTAGGAACCTCTTAGACCAATCCCTACAATTTAGGAGCCACTGGGAGTGCCGAAACCAACCAAGGTCAGTTCAGTTCAGTTGATGACTGGTTAAGCTAAGTTAAGAGTTAGTTACATTCAGTTCTAGTCCTCTACATTCAGTTAGCGCTAGGTTTACTTGACTGAACTCAGGAGGGGCGCATTTCTCACCTACCACAGTCAGTTAGCCTTAGTCAACACTGAATGTAACACTTGAGTTGTGTTTTAGAACTCCGATGAACTCCGGTTATGGTTTAGACAAGGTCAATTAATTATTGATTCCTCCGATAGTGATTTAGACAAGGTCTTAGTTACCTACAGTCAAATATAGTCTACTCAATTCAAATTTCCTCATGTGGATTCGAATTGCTTGTAGCTATTAAAGCCATTGTACTTCATTGTAATTATCTGTCTAATTACTCTTTGATTAATGAAAAGCATTCACAGCTACAAGTCATTTTTGCATTGTTTCATTCTTCAATAACTAAGTAAATTGTGTGATCTATCATGTGAGTTGTGTGTTTGTCCACAAATCTATGTGCTCAATTTAATATCGGGGAGTGCCTTCCATTGTTACTACCAATTAACTTCTACTCAATATAATAATTATGGGCCCCTTTTCCAAAACAACAAAGATTGTGACCCAAGAATTGCAGGAACCCTTCTTTAGTCATGGTCTTCTCCTTTTATACTTCCAACCAATATTTTGTTACAGTTTAATGGGCCTTCCCTAATCTTCCATTAGTCATTCTCAACTCAAGTACAAACATATGTCTTCTATGTGGCACCCTCTTCATGTATTTTACCTTCAATGCTTAAAATTCCCTTAATATCCTCCTAAGGTCCCATTGTCAACCTATCTTCGTTTATCCCATTCCATTAAGGGTCAAAGGGAAATGGCAAGTTTGTCAACAAGTGGTTCATTGCAAAAAACATAGCAATGAAGAGATAGTCATTGTGGTCCTCATTGATGGTAGCTTCATCAACAATATAAGTGTTATCAAACATATTATCGATGGATGTCTCATCGATAGGTGGGCTCTTCACTAGATTACCTCATCAACATCAATGTGGGATCCATTTGACAAGTTCCCCTTTTGATAGCCTTCCCTCAACAATCTTTAGCTATGTTGATGTTTGGATCCTTCACTAATTATTCGATCAATTGAATTGTTGTTGATCTCTAGCTCGAGCAATGATTATCTTGTCAACTATTTTCCTATTAACCTCTTAAACCATCGATCTTTGTATCCATTGGCCTAACCTTTCCCCTTTCAACTCATTTACAATAGTTGAATATATGTGTTTGGCCTTAGCCCTTCCTTTAGTCAATGTTTACCTTTATTTCCTCGGATTTTATCTTCACCTTAGCCAAAGTTCGATCCCAAATTCAAACCATGCCTCCTCATTATGGGGGTCTTGGGTCCCTCAAAAACTTAATCAAGTTTCAAACAATTGCCTTCAATAATTGCTATTAGAAAAAGTTATAATAGACTCATGCTCACCTCTATGGTCTCATGAAGTGTTTATTGTTGGATGGAGCTTTATTGAGGTTGGTTTGTGCCTTACTTCTCTTCGAAGTGGTGTTTTTAAAGATGCTTCTTCTCTTGCAGTGATTTAGTGGTCCTAGATGTTAAATCTCTTGGAGTGTTGCTCTTCCTTATTCTCCTTAATCTCTATCATGATGTGTTTGGTGTAGATAAACAATGTTGGTTGATATTAAACTCACAACATGAGTGATAAAACTTACTAAAAGCTTCCTCCCAAGCTTTGAACCTCATATAATGTATTGGTTCTTATTTTTATCTCCCATGGCTCGCTTGTTCTCAATTTACACCCACTACCTATTGTTGGTTTTCACTATAAGTGTTCTTCAAGTTGGATCCTTCTTGCTTAATGTTCGTTTATGCTTTTCACAACTCGTGCCCTTGTGCTTCATGCAAATATTAATAGTTTTCTCTTGGGACATGTTGGCTTATCACACACCTCATCCTCCAACACAATAACAACCCTTGGTCCATGAGGCACAGTTTGTTAGGGTCCTACCCTAACACCCTTAAATGGATAGATAGGTTGCTATGTATTGGCACCATTTATATCAAATAAGTACGGTGAAGCAAATATAATGTGAAAGCAATATTTGTAAGCAGGCTTTCTAGAAGGTTCCACCTACTAAAAAGTTTCTTCATTATAAACTATAAAGGAGTAAAAGCAATGCAATAAGTTGTCTTGTGAAGTATATTGTAATTGAAACTTGAAGGCTGTCTTCATCAAAGAGGTAAGTGAACATTGATTTCATCAATAAAGTTATTGTTATTATGGTATTTGGTATCTACAATTGTCTATTGCTACGGTAATTCAATCATTTTCATTTCAAAATCTTGTTATATTTTGTTGTTTCTACTCTAAATTTCCTATTATGCTATTAAGGTACATAATTGTAGTGTCTTAAGCCCCAAGACATATGTAACATGTTGTAATTGTTTATTATTGTGGCATTAGGTGCCAAGACAAGGGTCTTTAAAGACCAAAATACATTATTATTATTAGTTTTGCAAATAATTAATTCATAAAACAACTGGCACACCAAAAACCACAAAAGAGTATGGGAGGCCTTGATCCATAGAATGAGTGGGAATGCAAAGATTCCTGACTCTTTAGATTTTGTTGGATTGAGTTTGTTTATCCTAATAGGTAATTATGATTTCGTGACTTTATTAGTTGATCACCCAAGCATTGTACAACAGACCCAACTTTTGATTATTTTGGCCTTTGGAGTTATCTTGACACCTTATGCTTGCCTTGATGGGTCCCACTTGAGAAATATGCCCTTTTTGTGGTTTTGTAACTCCTTTTTGGAGGTTACACTTGGTTTTATAACCCCCACTTACATAAAGGCACCCTCACTGGATATTTTTAGATAGTGCATGTAAGAAGTGTAACTCCTCCTTCATTATGACTCGTTTTGTTATTTTGGGAAGAGGTATTGGTTTGTATAACTACTCACCTCATTATTTTTAGTTACTCTTCATAGATGAAGTGTCCCCACATTAATTCAAGTTGGGTGGGATGGTTTGGACTCATCCTCTCAGAAATTTGAGTTGCCTTGGTGGAATTTGAATGGATATTTTATGGTTGAGTATCCTCCTTCGAGTAACACAAGTTGGCTTAGCTTGGTTTGATTTGACCCCCTTGAGTTTGATTATCCAAGAGGATTTGGCTTGGCAGTGCGTGAGGCTTAGTGGTACATGGACCGGTTGATGCCAGTTGCCTCTTGATAAGATAAGTGACTTATTTTATGTTAATTTATATGTTTATATTATGTATTCATTGCTTCTATAGTTGAACTATTCATTGTTGATGTACATGGTTATGTATCAATAGTTGGATGCAGATTTGATGGTTTAACTGCTGCTTGGAAACTTGTGCATCCTTCTTGTCTATGAGATCTGATCGTGATGGAACCTTGTCATAGGTTTATTTATGTATTCATTTGTTATATATTAACCTACAAATGTACCCTCTATGGCTGATTAGATCTGTTAGATGAATCCGCAGATGAAAGTACTGAGTTTTGTTCACTAGCCGATGGGTTTTTTTCTGCTTGAAAATTGGAATGAATGGATAGTTTCTCCATAGTTCTGATTATTTGATGTTGTATGGTTGTATCTTATCATGTTATTGTTCCCTTGATGGATGTAGTGAGCCTTGGGAATCGATGGAACCTCTGTTTGATCCTATCAAATGAATTAGTTACGGATTCAATTGTTAATTAATTAGTTTCCGCTTGGAAATTGGACTGTTTTGAATGCTTGAAAAATATGTTGGTTTATGCATGTTTATGGTTGTAACTGATCATACAAGTTCACCCTTGCTAGATGTAGAGTGCCCCTTATGGTTGATATGCTTTATATTTGGGATTCACAATCGGTTTTCCAGGGAATCAGATGCTTATCGGATGGTCTAGTTGTGAATTTAATAGCAATTTGTAGATATGATCTTCTGTATGAGTTAGTGGTTGTAGATGGCTGCTTTGTACATGTCATTATTCATTATTGAATGCTTGTATAAATTAGATTCATATTTGATTCGATAAGTAATTCAAAATTGTTACAAAAAATGCTATAGATTGGATTTACATAAGTGTCTTAATTTGCATAGTTTTTTTTGTCAAAAATGATGAATTGTGATTGTTTGCAAAGGAATCCATGTATCTTATTTACAAGTGTTATTGGGTTGATTATGGTCATCCATGAATGTTTTTTTTCCTTGGAAAAAAAGCATAATTTTATATCATTCGAAGAGAAACAAAATTATAGTTTGTAGATATACATTTCTGCATATTTTGAGAAACAAAAAAGAAACTATAAAGTATGAGCTGAAAAATCAATTCCAAACCCATATCATAAAATGAAAACAGTAAATAAATTGTCTGATAGACAAGTACTAATATGCCATGGCCATACAGTTTCAGCCAATACAAAAACTGTCCATATAATGCATCTGCAAGCTAGTAACATGGCTTCCCATAACTGGAATAACCAAGACCCTGTCAAGTTCTCACAGCTTTATTACTAACATTTTCTCAAAAAAAATCCAAATATAAAAAAAAAACATGATATCAATATGTAAATCCACAAAAATGTCAAAACAATATAATTTATTGAGGAGTTGCACCCTCAATAAGTGGTCGATGAAATACTCATAAAAAGTGTTATCTATCTGTTCTCCAATCTTTGACTAGCCAATAGCCAACTGGAGCCCCGCCTTCGAAGCATTGTCCGCTTGCCTTTTGTTTTCCCCGTAGACATGTTCGCATGAAAAAATGCCATATGCGTCAATAACTGCTAAAATGGATAAAAGTATGTTGTCAAGTCTCACATCTCTGCAATGTTGAATCCTGTTTATCCAATTTAACACATTGAACGAGTCACCAAAAACCTTTAGTGTTCTACACCCTTTTTCTGCTGCAAAAATGAGTAAAAGTTTTAAACTTAATAACTCTACAAAATTGTTACTACCTTCTCCCAACCTAGCCATCGACTCAAAAGAATGATTCTCTGCTAAGAAAAGTATAACCCCTCCCCCACAAAGGTTATTTTGTGATGCTCCATCTAAAAAACCCCATGGAGCTGATTTATCAATATCCAACTCCACAACCTCCCTCTGTTTAGACACCCTGATGTGTGGGGGAAAGGCATGTAATATCCCACAGGCTAGGCTAGTAGTGATAGATGATGTGCTTACTTTTCCATTGAAGATAATATTATTCATAGCCAACCAGACACCCCAAATCACCAACAAGGGTAGTGCAATCATAACTTCTAGAGTTTCAGTCCTCCTCCATTTTTCCCAAGCCAGAAGTATCATGGCCCCTTCCCACCTACACTCCAATCCCAATCCCATTTCCTTCAAACATTCCTTCTACACTTCCTTGTTGTAGGGGCACAATAGAAAAAGGTGAGTCACAAACTCCCCATCAGCTTTGCACAATGCACACCAGCTAGGACCCTGAAAAAATATCTTTTGTAAGTTATCCCAAGTAGGGACCTTGTTTTAGAGCACACACCACATAAAAATCTTGGTTTTTGGTGGGCTCTGGATCTTCCGCAATTTCTTCCACCACCATTCCATCCCTCTCTCAAACCCATATGCACTGAGCTTTAAGTACCCCGCCTTTTGGGATATATTTCCCACCTGGAGCCATATCCCAAATGAGCACATCCTCTCTATCCCAAAGCTGAACCTATGGTTGGTTCAAAACCCCAATATAACGCGCCAACTCCAATTCCTCAAGTTCATATAGCTCAAAGTCCCTAGCCGATTTCCAAGACTGGGACCAACTATTCTTCTGAACCGGGGCAGCAAGTTGCGAAAGATAAAAAATACCTCTCTGTCTTAAGGATTCCACCAAGTTAATATGGAGCCTGTGTTGTTGGTTGAAACCCACCCATGGATCCTCCCCTACCCTCAATTTCCTCCCATTCCCTGTATTCCATACAAGACTAGATTCAATGACATTAATGGACTTAACCACCACCTTCCATATGACCGAGCCTCCAATGTGTGATTTCGTAGGCCTCCTAATCCAATCCTCCACAGAATCAGGGGTAATGTACTTCTAAACCACAACCTAAGTCCACAGACTTTCTGCCTTTAATATTCTCCAGCCTCCCTTGGCTGCTAATGACTTTGCAAATAGGAAAATATTTTTGAGTCCCCATCCTCCCATCCCTTTAGGCACCGCAATCCACTCCCAGTGAACCCAAGGGGTCACATGCACGTCCTTTTTCCCACTCCATAAGAAACGGAAACAGATCCGATGTGCCTCTTAGAGAATACCTTTTGGTATTCATGCAAGTGACATCCAGTAAATAGGAATTACTTCTAAGATGACCTTAACCAATATCGGTCTACCAGCTCTAGAAAGCCATCTATGTCTCCAAATTTTGAGGCATTTTTCCAACTTTTCCAACACCCATTTCCAATCCTTCTTTTAATAGTCATTAGGTTTTAAAAACAACCCCATATACTTTAGGCCTCCATCCAGATCTTCTAGTCGATATGGGAAAGACCTAGAGATGTTCCGGAGTTCCTCAACACTGAGTAGATGAGTGGACAATGTAGATTTTCCAGCATTGATTTCCATCCATGTGGCTTTTGCAAACAGAGCCAAAATGTCTGAGATGGTATCCACATCTCTAGCTGATCCTGAGTAGAAAATTAAAACATCGTCCACAAATAATAAGTGAGTTATCTAGAGATGATGGGAAATTTGAATCCCATTCAGGTTTCCAATCCTTCTAGCCTCCCTCAACGACCTACTCAGTCCTTCTGCCACCAGAAGGAAGAGTAATGGGGAGAGAGGACATCCTTGTCGGAGGCCTCTATCAGCATGAAAAAAGGAGAGGCAACGCCATTGATCAAAACCAAGAAGGAGACAGTAGTGATACAACTCATGATCCACTTGATAAAAGAAATGCCAGAACCAAGATGGGTTAGGAGCATACAAATGTATAACCAACTTACCTTATCATAGGCTTTAGAGAGGTCAATTTTGAGAATAGCCCCCTTAATGTTTTTGGTTTTCATGCTATGGAGTCCCTCCTGTGCAACCCCAATGGCTTCATGAATCTGTCTCCCCTCCAAAAACCAAATTGTTCTGCAGTGATATGTTTAGATAAAATTATTTTCAGTCTATGAGCTATCACCTTGGAGACCACTTTGTAAACACAATTGCAAAGAGAAATGGGCCTGAAATCATTCAGTGTTAGTGGATTGTCAACTTTTTGAATCAGAGCTATAAAAGTCGAGTTAAAGATGGCAGGGATCCTACCAGCAATTCTAGTATCCTCTAGCACCCTTAGTAAATCACCACCCAATAGTTCAAAGAGCTCTATGAAAAATTCTGGTCCACCCATCGGGCCCAGGGCTTTTGTCCTTCTGGAAGCTTTGTAGAACCGCCTTGAGTTCCCCTTCAGTAACTTTCTCCATTAGAACCAAGTTATCCTCCTCTTCCACAAACCTAGGGAATAACTGTGCAATTCTAACCATTTTTGCAATAAACGTCTGGGCAAGAGCTCTAAATAAGTTCTCAAAATGCTTCACCCCCGTTCGAGCCATACCTTCAAAGGAATCATGACTTGAACCCCGATCATCCAATAAGCTCCAGATAGTGTTTGCATCTTTTCTTCCCCTTGCATATGCATGAACAAACTTTGTGTTATCATCCCCACATTCCAGCCAGGTTGCCTTGCTCTTTAATCTCTAGGTATCCTCACTTTCCAGTAATAGAGTGTTCCCTCTCCCCTCCAATATAGACAACATCTCTTTGTTCAACTGGTTCAGCATGCCCTCCCCCTCCTTTTCAATAAGCTTTAGTTCACAGTCCTCCCTACATCTCTTTTCAGCAACCCAAGCTTTTATGGTAGCTTTTAAATTATGTATGTTCGCAGCAAACTAAAATGCTGCAGAAAGCCTACTGTCTGGATCAAAAGGGGCCCAATGATTAGAGATCAACGTGCGAAAAAGAGGCATCTTTAAGCCAAATCTTGTTATACTTCAAAGCGCTGGGAGGTTTTATAGGACCATTCATGTACTCCAGGAAAATGGGTAGATGGTCATAATTTCCACCACCTCCCACCCACTGACGAATGAAATGGTGCATGTCCACCATCTTTTCAATCACCAGAAAACGATCAAGCCTCTTGGCAACTCGCCCCTCCCCACATCTATTATTTTTCCATGTAGGTTTGAGTTTTTTAGGTTCAATATCCAACCAGTTCCTCTCAACTAGTTTATGAGTGAAATATTTTGTCAACAGATATGAACGGGCATGTGGCCCCCAAACCTTAGCTTGCCCCAGAGAAACATTTAAATCTCCCCAATGATCACCATATGTCCCCTCAAAATAGAATTATTAAACAAGTTATCCCAGAAGGGGATCCTGTTCAGGTACGACCCATAGACATTAAAAACATTAATAGGCTTCGCATGATCCAAAGCCTTAAACGACATGCCAAGAATAGACTCCATACCCCAGATATTCAAAACCCTAACCAAATGAGCATTCCAGCCCATGGAAAGCCCCCCAGAGCACCCACAAACATCCAAAGTCTAAAAAATCTAGCCCGAAAACCAACTTTCCAACCTACTTTTAACCACATCTCCTAACCCTAAAGTTTCTTGCAACATCATAACATCAAGGTGTTCTAAATCTACCACCCTTCTGAGCGTTGATCTTTTCTGGGGACAAGCCAGACCCTGATAGTTAAAGGACATAATCTTCATCGGCGACCCTTTTTCTGGGCATGCATTGCTCTAAGTGCCCATTCAATCGACTGTTGTTTACCTTCCAACATATCCTTCTATGCTTTACACTGAGCGTTTGCAATCAAACATTTTCTGCCTCTCCCACGAGAGGTCGGGTATGAATGTTTCCCCAAGCCCCTCAAAACCTCCTTCATGTAGGACCTAAGAAAATACCCAGAGTCTAATGACCCCTACAGAGAAAGCGGAGACCGAGCCCCCCCCCCCGCCTCACTCGAATCCAATACCATATGTGAATCATGTTCCTCAAGTAAAGTAGCAGAGACGGGTGTGGAGACCTCTAAAGGTTGGTGAGTGATGGTCAGGTTTTTTAGTTTTTCCATCCAATCCATCCCAAACAGATTCAAATAACTAGTACATAAATTTTTGGACGGAGATAGGGTAAAAGAAGAGGTACCCGGAAAGGAAACCCCAGGTACATGATCACCCACCGAATTGTTCACCTCAATCACTGAAAGGGATGCCATAGTCTCCTCTACAAGTTCACTGACAGCAGCTTCATACCCCTCCTAAACCATCAATGAAGACACAGGAGATGGTTGTGCAGGACCCCCACTCTTTGAGCCAGACCTTTATGGTCCTCGATGCTTACCACAACCATTGGTTGTACGCACCCCCAGGTTGTAGTCAATTGTCAGATGGCCATAGGCATGACATCGCCTGCACCTAAAGGGCACATTTTCATAGTCCAAAAGCTGATTAAACTGTGTATTTCCCCAAGTCAGCAGCATATCTTCAGCCAAGCCCTCCCGAATGTTGATGTTCACCAAGATACGAGCCACCTAATGGATTTTTGATGTCTTGAAGGTCATATCAGCTTCCAAGAAAGACCCCAAAATGTTACCAATGTTGATAAAGTGCTCCTCTATCCAATACTATCGAGGCAGACCTGGAAACTGAACCCAGAGAGGCACCACATCCACCCTCTCCCTACTGGCATCAAAGGACGGAATCCAAGGTTTTAACAGCACTAGATTGTGATCCAAAGACCAGTTCCTATCCAAAACCTATTGCACATGTTTTTGTTGTTTGAAACTAAAATCGAACCAACCACGGGTGAGACCCTCCACTTTCGGGACCTCCCCAAGAGACTCCAACCAGCAAGCCTCCACCCATTTAACAATCATTTGCAGCAAGCAACTCCTCCCAATAACATGCCTAACCAACAAAAAAATTGCCATCTATTTGATCTGCTCTAGCCAATATCCTCCCCTAGCACGTAATTGTATCCCGACCGCCTCTTTTTCACCTAGGTTTTCCTCCGTTTAGACGCTCCCTTGTTGCCGACCCTGCCGTCCGCTTTGTTGTTTGCCCCAAAAAAATGAACACCTTGCAGAGATGAGCACGGGCGACCATGTGGGTTCACTGTTTCATGTGTCCCAACCGCACCATCCAGTGTCTCCACCTGCAAATCCTCACCCCCAGGGTTACCCACCAAATGAGCACCAACACAGCCATCCCTGACTGCATTGCCAGTATCGTGTTCCCTCTCGCTCCCAACCCGAAAGACTTTTAGGGAAAAATAATCCGCTGGATCTCCAACCGGCCCAAATAATTCAGGAACAACCTCCGAAAACACAAATGGTTCATCTGGCAAGTTTACCCGTGGCAATGAAGAAAATAGGGTAGACGGAGAGAAACCCTCCACAACGAAAATAGTCGTGGGTGAGGAAAAGTGGCCCTCATTCCAAAATGGTGAAGCCTCCACATCAACCCGAAACCCCCAACCTACCACATACCTAAAAATACCCTCCTCCAGATGGTGAAAGGAGTAATCCACCAACTCTTCATTCACCATTGCACCCAATAATAATGAAATCCGGCAGTAAAAACTAGAGAGAAGTGAAAGAAATGTAAACTTACCCCTGGTGAAAAAAAAACAGCGACCGGAGACCCCCTGCTACTCACTGAAAACCACCATGATCGAGACCTCAAATCAAACCTGTAGTCGTACACATGGAAAACACGTGCCATGTCGCCAGGAAGCTCTCCATCCCATCATAACCCCTCTGACAAGATACAGCATGAGCCTCGCGACCTGCACACTAGATGGAGCCAGCTACCCATGAATGTTATAATAATGCAAAGGTCCAAGTTCAATATGCAAGCAATTCTGGTTTAATTTTTATGCTTGCATGACCTTGCATCTACATGAGCTTTTGAGAAGATCTTAATTGTATTTTATAGTGTTGCAATTTATTTTTTAAAGAATGAATGCTTATTTTAACTAGATTGATGGCATGATGGCGTAGCCTTAGAAACCTTATCCCATTGAGCATTACCTTAATTCAACCTTCCCTTGGGTTTCTTGGTGACCTTGGCCTTAGTTTTGGGGTCAGAGACGTTACAAAGCGGTATCATAGCTTAGGTTCCAACTCTACGATTGTTGGGCCTATTGTGGATTATATCTCTATTCATATGCATTTGGAGATTATAAAAATGTGCATAGGGAAGATTCAAAAGCCTCACTTTAAAGATCAGTTTGAATGTATCCTACTTTATAATTTCAGAAGTTAAGAAATTAAAGATCAGTTTATTCTATGTTTTAGAATTAATTAATATTACATATTTAATGCATAATAGATTGATTGGTAGGAACTATGTGTTGCATATCTAATGTTTAGTAGATAGATTGGTCAATGATGTTCACTTTGCTTTGCCTCTTTTATTGTCCAGCAATCCGATGGTTGATGCTTGTTTAATGTGCATTGCCTTTTTTTATTGTTAAGTGATTTGATTGGTCGATGCTTGTGCACTGCCTCTTTTGTTGTTTAGTGGCATGATTGGTTGATGCTTGTCCATTGTGCATTGCCTCCCTTACCGTACATTGAATTAATTGGTAAATGCTTAAGTATTGTGCATGGCATAATTATTGATTGATAATTGCAAGAATTATGCTTACATATTGTGTGTTGGTTATGCATATGCATTAGGTATGAATGTGCATGCATAGTGTCTTGAGTAATTCAGGAAATGAGGGACAGAGCCCTAATTCCTCTACATATATTGCATTCATATGTTTAGGATGATCTTGAAAGGCTTGCTTGAGTATGCATTGAATTAATTAATATTGAAATGCTTCTTGTTGTACGATTGATTTACTAGTACTGAAATAATCATTGTGCGCTATTATGATTCGAAAATTGTATAACGACTAAATATTATATGCATTGGAAGGGCATGCATTAGAATGAACTAGCAAATGCATTATCACTAGGCATTAATTATTGCATGGTAAATAATAAGTTGCATTGGTAACTAAATATTTGATTTAATATTGCATTTCTAATTTTGGATTGTTGCTTATAAGTTTGCTTGCTTGTTGCTTTAAAGTGCATGGAGTTTTACTTGTGATCTTTATGATTATGTTAGAAAAGCTTTTGTATGATCTTTGTTCGAAAAGTATCATGGCGATCTTATTAGAGAAGATATATTTGTTAGAGAAGTATCTTTGTGATCTTTGTTGAAATGCATCCTTGTAGAGTATCATAGTAATATTTCAAGCATATTGTTGTAAAAGTATCTAGATAGTATTCCATGTAATTGTTGGTAAAGTATATGCATGGGATTGATTGACTTGAATGCATTTCATGAAGAAAATACACTTGATGCACTTCATATTGGTTGGTATACTCTATGCACTTCATGACCTTGGTTGAAATACTTCATGCACTTCATGAACTTGGTTGAGATACTTGATGCACTTCATGACATTGGTTGGTATACTTGATGCACTTCATGAGATTGGTTGAAGTACTTGGTGCATTTCATGTGCATGACTGATTGGAAAACATGTTTAATGCATCTCATGTATCTTGGTGGAGTATGTATATAATGCAATTCATGAAGCTTTCATTCATTTCAAGTAATTGAGAGTATGTACCTAATGCATAATCGAATTTGAATTTGAAATTGGTTAGAATGTGTTTCGGGTAGATGATTTTCAAGTGTTTCGATTTCATGTAATTTTGATGTAATTCACATATCCTAGGTGAAGTAGAGTGGAACAAAATAAGAAGGAATTTATTTCATGTTGTTATTTCATGGAATTTATTTCATGTATTTTTTTTGGAAAATTTCGTGTGATTAATTAGAATTTTATTTCTTGAAAGATCAATTTTATGTTGAACAATGTGTGTGTGTGTGTGTGTGTGATGCTAACCAGGTGGTTGTTGCAACATGAAGAAAGTTTCCTAGAAGAATATCGTATATCATGTATCACATATTTTTATACCTGATGTTAATCACATGAGTGAATTGAATATGATTTCCAAGTGGATGCATCTTTATTGAAGTTTGAAGGCCTTGTAATGAGGGTTGAAGGCATTGTAATGAGGTTATAAGACCTTGTAATGGGGATTGAAGACTAACACTTGCTTCTTTGATTCCACTCTACTAGTCCCAATACTCCCATAGACAGTGGAGACAGACAAGAAAGTAGGTGGTTGTGGGAAGTACTGTGGTTAGAAATATGTTATCTTTCTAAGGCATATATGGGCATGTTTATGAGAGTTTGAAAGATGTTATCTTTCTGAGGCATGTATGAGCTTGTCTATTATCCTTTTGTAAAGGCATGTATGTATTATGCATCAAGGGCGATGCATTGTTTAAGGGGGAGGGGAATGTAATTCCCCATGTGTTAAGCCCCTAGACATATGTAACATGTGGTAATTTTTTATTATTGTGGCACCAGATTCCAGGACAAGGGTCTTTGAGGACCAAGAGACATTATTATTGTTGTTGTTGTAAATAATTAATTAATAAAAACAATTGGCACACGAGAAACCACAAAAACTTATGCGAGGCTTTGATCCACAATGTGAGGGGGAATGGGAACATCTTATCACTTTAGAACTCGTTGGAATAAGTTCGTTTATCATAGCCTGTAAATATGCTTTGGTGACTTTATTAGTTGATAGTCACCCAAACATTGTACAACGAACCCAACTTTTGATTATTTTGGCCTTTGGAGTTATTTTTACACCTTATGCTTGCCTTGATGGGTACCACTTGAGAAATGTGCCCCTTTGGTGGTTTTGAAAATCCTTTTTGGAGGTTACACTTAGTTTTGTAACACCCACTTGCGCAAAGATTCCCTCATTGACTATTTGTAGCCAGTGCATCTGAGTAGTGTAACTCCTTCTTCATTATGACTCCTTTTGCTATTTCGGGAATATGCTTTGGTTTGTATAACTCCTTCATTATGACTCCTTTTGTTATTCTGGGAATATGATTTGGTTTGTGTAACTCTTCACCTCACTAACCCAAATTCTTCTTCGTGGATGAAGTGTCCCCACATGAATTCAATTTGGGTGGGATGATTTGGAGTCATCCTCTTGGAAATTCGAGTTGCCTTAGTGGAATTCGAATGGATTTTTTATGGTTGAGTAACCTCCTTCATGTAACTCAAGTTGGATTACCTTGGTTTTATTTGATCGCCTTGAGTTTGAATTGCTTTCTTTGATCTATAAATCCTTGGTTGATCTACTTGGGAAGGGGTTGGTTGGTTATTTGGTTGTTGTTCATGCAATTATTTATGAGAGTTTAGTAAGCTTGTGATGTTGAAAATCCATGTATTCCCTGCTATGTATGTGAACTGTGTGCTTGAAGGAACTATGATACTGCGTTGCATTTGAAGTAAGCCTGAGCAACTTTGGTGTAGTTCCTTCGTGTCCATTGTTTGTCTCATTCTTGGATCTACACATAAATCTTCTTGGTGAATGGTGATTTCTTAAGGGACCTCAGTTGTGAAGGGAATACCATTACACCCGGTAGTGGGGTGGAGGAGAAGTAGTTGGCGAGGAATAGAGTTTTGGATTCTCAAACTAATATTTTGAGCTATTCTTGAGTGCACCTCTGCTTGTGGATATGTGGCCTTAGCTCAAGGATGGCTTGGCAGTGCCTAAGGCTGGGTCGTACGTGGAACGGTTGATGCGAGTTGCCTCTTGATAAGATAGGTAACTTATGTTGTGTTAGTTTATATGTTTACATTATGTATCCATTGTTTCTATACCTAAACTATTCACTGTTGATGTACATGGTTATGTATCAATGGTTGGAAGCAGATTTGATGGTTTAACTCCTGCTTGGAAACTTGTGCATCCTTCCTATCTATGAGATTTGATCTTGATCGCTGCTTTCCATCAGTTTATTTATGTATTCATTTGTCGTATATTAACCTGCAAATGTGCCCTCTATGGCTTATCAAAACTGTTAGATGAATCTACAGATGAAAGTACTGAGTTTTGATCGCTAGCTAATGGGTTTTTCTGCTTGAAAATTGGAATGAATGATTAGTTTCTATGTAGTTTTGATTATTTGATGTTTTATAGCTATATATTATCATGCTATTGTGCCCTTCATGGATGCAGTGAGCCTTGGGAATCGATGGAACCTATGTTTATTCCTTTCAAATGAATTAGTTACGAATTCAACTAATAATTAACTA
This sequence comes from Pseudotsuga menziesii, assembly GCA_001517045.1. NCBI lineage: Eukaryota > Viridiplantae > Streptophyta > Pinopsida > Pinales > Pinaceae > Pseudotsuga > Pseudotsuga menziesii. Next base: position 315,422 of record LPNX011015364.1, read on the forward strand.
ACTTTCGCTTGGAAATTGGATTGTTTTGACTGCTTGAAAAACTGTTGGTTTATGCATGTTTATGGTTGTACCTAATCATACAAGTGCAACTCTGGTGGTTGTAGGGTGCCTCTTATGGCTTATATGCCTTTTATTTGGGACTCACAGTGGGTTTTGCAGGGAATCAGATGCTTACCGGATGATCTAGTTGTGAATTTCATAGCAATTTGTAGATATGATCTTCCATATGAGTTAGTGGTTGTAGATTGATGATGTGTACATGTTATTATTTATTATTGAATGATTGTATATTTTAGTTTCATATGTGATCTCATAAGTAATGCAAGACTGTTAAAGAAAGTGCCATAGATTGGATTTACACAAGTGTCTTAATTTGCATAGTTTATATGTCGAAAACTAAGAATTGCGATTATTTGCAAACAAATCCATAAATCTGATTTATATGTGTTATTAGGTTGATTATGGTCACCCATGAATATTTTAAAAATGCAAAGGTCCAATTTCAATAGGCATGCAAATCTGGTTTAATTTTCATGCTTGCATGACTTTGCATCTGCATTAACTTTTGAGAAGATTTTAATTGTATTTTAAAGTGCCACAAATTATTTTTTAAAGGATGAATGTTTATTTTAATTGGCTTGATGGCATGATGGACTATCCTTAGAAACCTCATTTCATTGTGCATTAGCTTGATTAAGCCTTCCCTTGGGTTTCTTAGCGACATTGGCTTTAGTTTTGGGGTCAGGGACATTACAAAATTGTGTCAGAGATTAGGTTCCAACTCTATGGTTGTTGGGCCTATTATGGATTATAACTCTGTTCATATGCATTTGGAGTGTTACAAAGAGAAACTTCCTATGGCTTGGGGGTACCACAACATATAGTATGACACTAGAAATCAATCTTTTCCAATATGCAAGAATAGTAACCAAATATAACACTAAGGGATATCGAATCGTACCTTATTCTGGACGATTGAAGTAGATCCTCGCTGAGCTTTTCCAATGCAATTGCCATTACAATTTGCTCTAAACAACAGCAAACAAAGCAAGCATGATATATATAAATGTGTTAGAGTTATTCTATCATATATAATCAACCATGTATAAGCAATTAAATACATCCATGGATTCAATATTCATATTTAAAATGCACATGAATTGGACAGGAAAATATATTTCTATTAATAAATCAGAGATACAATAGTGACAAACTTTGTCACCACTTCTGCAAATCGGAGAAACTGAGTCCTCCACCTGGGCCTCCACCACTTCAATCCTCCATCTCTCGATATCAAGCTCACAAAGAAAAGGCAAGCTTGGGAAGAACACTATGTGCTCCAAGGGACAAACGGATGCAGACTCAAGTGTAAGCAAAGTTGAGGCAACAATGGACTATAGTTTTCTTGCTCTTCAATTTCTCCTCCTTGAATGTATCCAAGGGGTTCCTTATATAGCACTCCAAAGAGGTAATGGAGGGTCAAATCTTAGCGTTCTCAAGGCATTTGGAAGGCCAAGAGTCAAGTTATTCGGACTCAAATGAGGAAAACTCCAAAAATATTTGGACTTATGCACACATCTCGATGTACGTGGGTTTGAGGTCAAAAGTCACGTGTACACACGAGTATAGCTTTAAAAGTCATGTATAGGAATAAATAGGTGTTTTTTAGGGATGATCTTAGAACAACAAAGTATAATATAAGTCCATGGGGTCTAAGGAGTGTGCAGAGGGATAGGGAAGGCCATAAATGTGTGATCTACTTGATGTGGTAAAATAAGCTATAACATGGACATTATAAAAATGTGCACATGGAAAGAAATTTAACCCCCCTTTATGTTAATGGAAGATTTAAAATCCTCACTTGAAAGATCATTTCGACAACATACTACTTTTTTATTTTAGAAGTTAAGAGATTAAAGATAAGTTTATTGTATGCCTTAGAATTAATTAATATTACATGTTTATTGCTCAATAGATTGATTGGTAGGCACTATGCATTGCATATCTAATGTTTAGTAGATAGATTGGTCGATGCATGTTCACTTTGCATTTCCTCTTTCATTGTCCAGTAATCTTATTGGTCGATGCTTGTTTAATCTGCATTGCCTCATGATGGTGAACACTGGTGCTAAGACTGGGCGAAGGGAGTGAAAATACTCCCACCCCCATGACGGTGAACACTGGTGCTAAGACTAGGCGAAGGGAGTTAAAATCCTCAACAAATGGAGTAGAGGATGGAATGTGACCAGTCCCAAATCTATGAGCAAGATAAGGGGTTGTGGTGCCCCCCCCAGTCCAACACCAGGGCCTGCACTAGGACCTGGAGCGGGTGACGGGATACTAGTAGTGATATTAGGCATGTCGAACATAAAAGGAACTAAACTCAAGAGAACATAAATATACTCAAGTAACCGCGATCCCAAAAGCCAACTATCACACAAAGAGCACACTCCTAAGAAAATATATAGCCAAAATGCAAGCAAGCCAAGGGGAGGATAAATGAGCTCCTGAATGCAGTAGGTATGTGTCTCCTAGGAGAGGCTCGAGACTCCCATACAATACAAGCGGAGGTGTGTAATCAATTACAGTGGCCCTCAGCTTCAATGCGTAAAGCAACTGTGTTGTCCGACCCCTACCTTGCCAGGACACCTACAGAATAACCTCTGTAAGTACCCCATGCAATACGTGGTAAGGCAACTAAGGTCACCCTAATATAATCAATGCTTAGGTGGATAGTCGTAGGTAGGATAGACCATATGGGTAGGGTAGCAAAGCTTGAAGCTCGAAAGCACCAATCGGTACCTAAAAATCCCCCAGATATAATACAATCCTGGAAATATCTCTGGCGCTCATAGAAAGTGACCAGGGGTCATCCCAATCACAATCGCATGCGCTGCCTCGTGCTTGACTCCTGTGTAAGAGGAGTCTCCTGAGAAACACTAATTATACCAAGGATTTCACTCTCTCACCTAGACAGACACCTACTTCTTGTTGTTTAGTAGTCTTGGAGAATTGACTCACAATGAACTATTCCAAGACTCTAAAACCTAATCTTGTTTGTGAACCTTATAAAAGAAAAATGTGTAGTTCATTTTAATTAAGCGTTGATTTTAATGGACGTAATTACTCAAAAGGAAATGGCCATGGAACTAGTGATATGAAGACTCAGCAGTGAAATAAAAGTGCACACCTAACAAACCATGCCAAGTGCAAATTTTTCTCGAATGAAAAATAGGGTATGCGGCTACATGAGATGCAAGTTTCTTCCTTCAAATGAGAGTGCAATCATTCCTAAATGAACACCTGACTATAATTCAGTAAGCAAAACCTAATGCAAGTACCATGCGAATGAAAGGATGCATAATGATGTATTTTTAAAAAAATAAATGAGATATAAAAGCACTAATAGACTCTACAATTCTCAGACCCTGCAACCACTCACAAGCAACAACCAAGCAAGGCACTAAGACAAAAGAGACCTAATGCACTAATCCCAAAACAAAAAAGAAGAAAATAATGACAAGAACAAAACCTAATTAAAAAGAAAACAAAAGGGGTATCCGGTAAAAAACAAAGGTTGTATATAGACATCAACAGTAACCAAGAAGACTCAACAATAATCAAAACTCACACAACAACACTCAATATTCCATATAGAGCTCAAAATCAAAGCATACACGACTGTATGCAGTAAACCTGCGTACATACGTGGGAATTCAAGAGAAAACCGCGTGTATACACGACTATAATGCAAATACTTGCGTACATGAAGAACAAGGAAGAAAAATAGGGCAAACAGATAAGCCAAGACCAAATTACTCTTGCAGGACACTACTGGGAAAACATACCTATAGACTCGACACAGAAACAGAGAAATAAAGAGCAATTCAAACCCATTGAATACCCATTCCCCAAAGAAAAACAACTAGGAGCCTCCCTAGTGGAGTCGCCAATTCTGTTACGAAGAGAAACTTCCTATGGCTTGGGGGTACCACAACAGACAGTATGACACAAGAAATCAATCTTTCCCAATATGCAAGAATAGTAATCGAATATAACACTAAGGGATATCGAATCGTACCTTATTTTGAATGGTTGAAGTAGATCCTCGTTGAGCTTTTCCAATGCAATTGCAATTACAATTTGCTCTCAACAACAACAAACAAATCAAGCATGATATAATAAATGTGTTAGAGCTATTATAGCATATATAATCAACCATGTATAAGCAATTAAATAGACCCATGGATTCAATATTCATATTTAAAATGCACATGAATTGGATAGGAAAAACTATTTCAATTAATAAATCAGAGATACAATAGTGACAAACTCTGTCGACACTTCTGCGGACCGGAGAAACCGAGTACTCGACCTGGGCCTCCACCACTTCAATCCTCCATCTCTCGATAAAAAGCTCACAAAGCAAAGACAAGCTTGGGAAGAACACTACGTGCTCCAAGGGACAAAGGGATGCAAACTCAAGTATAAGCAAAGCTGAGGCAACAATGGACTATTGTTTTCTTGCTCTCCAATTTCTCCCGCTTCAATGTATCCAAGGGGTTCCTTATATAGCACAACAAAGAGGTAATGGAGGACCGAATCCGAGCATTCTCAAGGCATTTGGAAGGCCAAGAATCAAGTTATTCAGACTCAAATGAGGAAAACTCCAAAAATATATGGACTTATGCACACATCCAGATGTACATGGGTTTGAGGTCAAAAGTCGCATGTACACACGAGTATAGCTTTAAAATTCGCGTACAGGAATAAACAGGTGTTTTTTAGGGATGATCTTAGAACATCAAAGTATAATATAAGCCCATGGGGTCTAAGGAGTGTGCAAAGGGACATGGAAGGCCATAAATGCGTGATCTACCTAATGTGGTAAAATCAGCTATAACAAGGACATTATAAAAATGTGCATAGGGAAATAAATTCAACCCCCCTTTATGTTAATGGAAGATTTAAAATCCTCACTTGAAAGATCATTTCGACAATATACTACTTTTTTATTTCAGAAGTTAAGAGATTAAAGATAAGTTTATTGTATGACTTAGAATTAATTAATATTACATGTTTGTTTCTCAATAGATTGATTGGTAGGCACTATGCATTGCATATCTAATGTTTACTAGATAGATTGGTCGATGCATGTTCACTTTGCATTGCCTCTTTCATTGTCCAGTAATGTTATTGGTCGATGCTTGTTTAATCTGCATTGCCTCTTTTATTGTTCAGTGATTTGATTGATTGATGCGTGTGCATCACCTCTTTTGTTGTCTAGTGACATGATTGGTTGATGCTTGTCCATTGTGCATTGCCTCTCTTATTGTACATTAAATTAATTGGTAAATGATTGAGTATTGTGCATGGCATAATTATTAATTGGAAATTGCAAGAATTATGCTTAGATATTGTGTGTTGGTTACGCATATGCATTAGGTATGAATGTGCATGCATAGTGTATTGAGTGAGTCGAGCAATGATGGGTAGAGCCCTAAATCATCTACTTAGATTGCATTAGTATGTTTAGGATGATACTAAAAGGCATGCTTGAGTATGCATTAAATTAATTAATATTGAAATGCTTGTTGTTGTACTATTGATTTACGTGTACATAGATAATCACTATACACTATTATGATTTTAAAATTATATAATGACTTAATACTATAAGCATTGGAAAGGAATGCATTAGACCGATCTAGCAAATCCATTATCAGTAGGCATTAATTATTGCATGGTAAATAACAAGGCGCATTGGTAATTGCATGTTTGATTTAATATTTCATTTCTAATTTTGGACCGTCGCTTATAAGTTTGCTTGCTTGTTTCTTTAAAGTGCATGAAGTTCTTCTTGTGGTTTTTATGGTCTTTGTTAGAACAACTTCTTTATGATTTTTGTTACAAAATTATCCTGGCGATCTTATTAGAGAAGTTATATTTGTTAGAGAACTATCTTTGTGATCGTTGTTGAAAGGCATCCTTATAGAGTAACATAGTAATATTTCATGCATCTTGTTGTAAAAGTATCTGGATAGTATTCCCTATAATTGTTGTTAAGGTATATGCATGGGATTCATTGACTAGAATGCATTTCATGAAGAAACAATACTTGATGTACTTCATATTGGTTGGTATACTTGATGCACTTCATGAGCTTGGTTGAAATACTTGATGCAATTCGTGACATTGGTTGGTATACTTGATGCACTTCATGAGATTGGTTAATGTACCTGGTGCATTTCATGTAGATGACTGATTGTAAAACATGTTTAATGCATATAATGTATCTTGGCGGAGTATGTATATAATGCAACCCATGAAGCTTTCATGCATTTCAAATAACTTAAAGTATGTACCTAATGCATGATTGAATTTGATTTTGAAATTTGTTAGAATGTGTTATGGGTATATGTTTTTCACAGTGTTTTGATTTCATGTACTTTTTATGTATTTCATGTATCCTAGGTGAAGCAGAGTCAAATATAATCATAAGGAATTTATTTCATGTTGTTATTTCATGTATTTTTTTTGAATATTTTGTGTGATCAATTAGAATTTTACTCCTTGAAAGATGAATTTTATGTTGAACAATATATGTGTGTATGTGTCATGCTAACCATGTGGTTGTTGCAACCTGAAGAAAGTATCTTAGAATAATATCTTATATCATGTATCACATATTTTTATACTTGATGTTAATCACTTGAGTGAATTAAATATGATTTTCAGGTAGATGTATCTTTGTTGAAGTTTGAAAGCCTTGTAATGAGGTTCGAAGGCCTTGTAATGAGGTTAGAAGACCTTGTAATGGGGATTGAAGACTAACCCTTTCTTCCTTTAGTCCACTCTACTAGTCTTGATACTCCCATAGACAATGGAAACATATAGGAAAGTAGGTGTTTGTGGGAAGAGATGTGGTTAGAAAGATCCATTTGTAAAGACATGTGTGTATTATGCATCGGGGACGATGCATTGTTTAAGGGGGAGGGGAATGTAATGCCCCATGTTTTAAGCCCCCAAACATATGTAACATGTTGTAATTGTTTATTATTGTGTCACTAGGTGCTAGGACAAGGGTCTTTAAGGACCAGGAGACATTATTATTATTATTATTGTAAATGATTAATTAATAAAAACAATTGGCACACAAGAAACCACAAAAAATTATGGGAGGCCATAATCCATAGCGTGGAGTGGAATGGGGACATTCGAGTACCTTAGAACTTGTTGGACTAAGTTTGTTTATCCCATTACATAATTATGCTTTGGTGACTTTATTAGTTAATGGTCACCCAAACATTGTACAATGGACCCAACTATTAATTATTGTGTGTTGGGAATATGTTATATTCTTTGCATGTGTATGTGGAGGGGAGATGCGCATGTCAGCGCTGCATATGATGATCCCTATCAACATCGACAACTTTTTGGCTATTTTTGGCTATTTTGGGGAATTTTCTAAAAATATGTAACTTAATCCCAGTTAAGGGATTGGAGTTTATTTTCTAATTCGGGTTAACAGATTAGGGTTTTGGATGTTGCTGAATACCTATATTTTGTATCGTGAGGATTCATAATGATAATGAGAAAATAGGAGGCAAGGCTCCAAGTTTTGTTGGTTTTCTTGGTTAAGGGTTTCCAGGGTAAATCTCTGTGCTTATGTGTGAATGCTATTGTGTAATACCTATTTTGCTTAAAAGAATATGTATGCTTTGCTTCTCTACATAGGTTTGAAACTTACATGTGGTATTAGAGCTTGATTATTAGCATCAGGGGGACGCCTTTGTTGCTGAGGGTTCGACGATATTGATAGATCTTGGGTCTGTGATAAACCTGGGTTTAGTGGGAGCTTTGCAGTGTTGATTTGTGCATTGAAAGAGAATGGTGAGTAGTTCGAAAATTGAGATTGAGAAATTTAATGGCCAGAATTTTGAGCTATGGAAGCTCAAAATGGAGGATCTACTTGTAGATCGAGAAAAATGGATTGATGTGGATCCAGGTAGTAAACCCGCTACAACGTCACAAGATGATTGGGATAAATTAGAAAGAAGGGCGAGAAGTACAATATGATTGTGCTTATCGGACTCTATGTTGTTGAATGTATTTGGTGAAGATAGTGCGGTAAAGCTTTGGGGAAAACTAGGGAGTTTGTATCAATCAAAATCCCTTGTGAACAAGTTGTTTCTACAAAAGAATTTGTTTCACCTCAGAATGGATCAAAATGACACAGTAATAGAGCATCTTAATGCATACAATACTATGGTAAGTCAGATAATCTCTATTGGTATTAAAATGGCTGAAGAAGATAAATGTATTACATTGTTGTGTTATTTGCCAGATTCCTGGGACAAACTAATTGTTGCAATAGGTAGTGTTAGCCAAGCGACCTTAAAATTTGATGAAATAGTATCATCCCTACTATCATAAGAGATGAGGCAAAAAACCATGGATAATCATAGCATGGATGCCTTGTCTGTGAGAGGTCGCCCCCAGGAGAGAAACAAAAATAAATGATATGGGGGAGATCTAAATCTAAGGGTAGATCTAAATCCCCAGGAAAAGGAATAAGGAAGTGTTGGAAATGCGGTAAATATGGGCACTATAAAAAGGATTGCATATCTAAGAATGTTGAAAAAGCAAAGGGATATGAGGATACCCCTTCCACAGAGGCAACAACCTCCTCAAAAGAAGGAGGGGATGTGTACCTAGCTTCCACGGGTAACCATTCAGAACGTGATATATGGTTGACTGACTCATGTGTGTCATGTCATATGACCCCTCATAGAAAGTGGTTCTGTGAATATGAAAAGTACAATGGAGGAGATGTGTACTTGGGAGATGATTCACCAAACAGTATCATTGGACGTGGTAGAGTCAAGCTAAAACTGAAGGATGGAAGGATTAGAACTCTACCTGGAGTGCTACATATTCTGAATCTAGCAAGAAACTTGATATCTGTCGGAAAGATGGATGTTGTAGGTGTAAATAATGTGTGTGGATATGGTGGTTGCAAATTGGATCTAGGATTATTGGTATTGATGAGGGGAGTTCGGTATGGAACTCTGTACAAAATATTGGGAAGAACCATCATTGATGAATGTAATAGTTTCGTTGTGCTTGAGGAAGGAGGTAAAGATGATAGAACCAAGACTGCATCAAAAGGAAAGACAATGCTATGGCTTCAAAGATTGGGGCATATCCAAGAAAAGGGACTTCAAGCATTACAAGCTAAATGTATGGTTTAAGGTATGACTGATAGCACTCTAGAGTTTGATTTATGTGAACATTGCATATATGGAAAACAAAATCGTGTAAGATTTGCATTTGGTGCTACAAGAGCAAAGGGAATTCTAGAATTAATACATAGTGATGTGTTTGGACCTGTTCCTGTTCCATCATTAGGAAAATCTGTGCATTATGTTTCATTTATGGATTGATTTCTCAAGGAACACATGGATCTATTTCCTTTGAAAGAAATATGAAGTATTTGCTAAGTTCAAAGAATTTAAGGCTCTTGTAGAAAATCAATTAGAAAAGAAAATAAAGGTGTTGACAGATAATGGTGGAGAGTTCCGCGGGAATGAATTCGAGGAATTATGTAAGTAGTGCAGTATAGAAAGGCAAAAGACTACTCCATACACACCTCAACAAAATGGAGTTGCTGAGAAGATGAATAGGACGTTAATGAAAAAGGCAAGGAGCATGCTAAGTAGTGTTGGTATAGGACAAGAATTATGGGCAGAAGTAGTGGAGACAACATGTTACTTGGTAAATCGATCACCCACATCAACATTGATTGATAAAACTCCACAAGAGGTATGGACTGGTAAGAAACCCTCTATTAAGCATCTGAAAGTTTTGGTTATGATGCTTATGTACATGTTCCAAAGGAGAAAAGGAGCAAGTTGGATAACAAATATGAGAAGTGTATCTTTATTGCCTATAAAGACGGTATGAAAGGTTATAAGCTTTGGAATCCTGTAACTAAGAAGAGTATTTACAGCTGAGATGTTGTGTTTAGAGAGGTCAAAGAAGTCCCCAGATAGGAAGTGAATCCAATGGAAAAGGAACAAGAGAAAATCAAGTTTGTGTTATAAGGTGAAGAATATGACTCAACATAAGAACCTGAATCAGAGGAATACGAATCTCATACCCCAGTTTTGAGGAGGTCATCTCGAGAAAGAAGGAAACCATAAAGCTATTCCCCTCCTGATTTTCACTCTCATTTTGCTTTGTCTATTACTGATGATGATCCTAGAAATGTGAAGGAAGTTGTTGATTCAGAGGATAGTGATCTCTGGAAAAAGGCCATGGTTGAAGAAATGACTGCCTTAGACAAAAATGAAGCTTGGAATCTAGTTTAGTTACCAGTTGGAAGAAAATCCATTAGGAGCAAATGGATATTTAAAAAGAAGTTGAATGCAGAAGGTAAAGTGGAGAAGTACAAATCTCGCTTGGTAGCAAAGGGATATTCTCAAGTAGAGGGAATTGATTTTGGCAAAGTATTTCCTCCAGTTGCAAAATTAACTTCTATTAGATTTCTTCTTTTTATTACTGCTGCTTTTGATATTGAAGTAGAGCAGATGGATGTGAAGACAATGGTATTACATGGGGATCTGGAAGAAGAAATATACATGAAACAACTAGAAGGGTTGATATTGAAAGGAAAGAAAGAGCTAGTATGCAAACTAAAGAAGTCCCTTTATGGTCTAAAGCAATCTCCAAGGATGTGGTACCAAAAGTTTGACACATACATACTTGGATTGGGGTTTGTGAGAAGCAAAGATGATCACTGTGTATACTCCAAACAGGTTGGTGATCACTTCATTAACATAATACCTTATGTTGATGACATGGTGATGACATGTTGCTGATTGGAAACAACAAAGATGTTATAAAGGAGGTGAAGTCTCAGTTGTCCTACAAATTTGATATGAAAGATCTCGGTGCTGCAAACTTCATTCTTGGAATGGAGATAAGAAGAGATCATGCACACAAGATGATAAGTTTAAATCAAAGAAAATATGTTGAGATGGTACTACATATATTTAACATGCAGGAAAGTAAGCCGGTCAAGGTTCCTATTATTGTAGGTGTAAAGTTATCTATAGAGCAGTGTCCCAAGACATAGGAAGAAGAAGAAGACATGTCACGAGTTCCATATGCCAATGCAGTTGGTAGTTTGATGTACGCAATGGTCTATACCAAACCAGACATTGCTCATGTAGTGGGAGTTTTGAGCATATATATGTCAAAACCAGGAAAGGAGCATTGGATAGTTGTAAAGAGGGTCTTCAAATATTTGCGTGGCACCAAATATTATGCAATCTGCTTCCAAGGAAGACCTGGCCCAAACAGAGTAATAAATGTACATGGATTTGTTGGTGCAGACTGGGCTGGAGATCTTGATCGCAGAAGATCTACAAGTGGGTAAGTGTTTAACCTATTTGGAAGAGCTATCAGTTGGATGAGCAAGAGACAAGTTGTAGTTGTACTCTCAACCACAGAAAATGAATACATGGTAACCACTCATGCAAGCAAAGAATCTGTATGGTTGCAAAGATTGTGTTCAGGTATTAGGTTTGTACAGAAAGCTGTAAGGATAGATTGCAATAGCCAAAGTGCAATCTTCATGGCAAAGAACCTTGCTAATCATGCTAAGACAAAGCACATTGATGTGCAATATCACTTTGTGAGAGATATGGTTGAAGACAAGAAGGTGTTGTTGGAGAAGGTTGACACCTTGAAAAATGTTGCAGACTCATTAACAAAGTCTGTTAGTACATAGAAGTTCTCTTGGTGTATAGAATCTATTGGCATTGATGCCTTAAACATATGACTTTATGAGTACATGACACATTGCTATGCAAAGGAAACAACAAGTGGGATAATGTTGGGTATATGTTATATTCTTTGCATGTGCGTGTGGAGGGGAGGTGCACATGTCAGCGTTGTGTCTGATGATCCTTGTCGACACCAAAAAAATTTTGGTTGTTTTTGGCTATTTTTGGGAATTTTCTAAAAATATGTAACTTAATCCCTGTTAAGGGATTGGAGTCTATTTTCTAATCCGGGTTAATGGATTAGGGTATTGGATGCTGTTGAATACCTATATTTTGTATTGTGAGGATTCATAATGATAATGAGAAAACAGGAGGTGAGGCTCCAAGGTTTGTTGGTTTTCCCGGTTAAGGGTTTCCAGGGTAAATCTCTGTGTTTATGTGTGAATGCTATGGTGTAATCTCTATTTTGCTTAAAAGAATCTGTATTCCTTGCTTCTCTGCACATGTTTAAAACTTACATTTTGGTCTTTGGAGTTATTTTGACACCTTATACTTGGATTTATGTGTCCCACTCGAGAAATGTGCCCCTTTGGTGGTTTTGAAACTCCTTTTCAGAGGTTACACTTGGTTTTGTAATCCCCACTTGCACAAAGATGCCCTCACTAGTTATTTATAGCCAATGCATGTGAAAAGTGTAACTCCTCCTTCATTATGACTCCTTTTGCTATTATGGGAAGATCCATTGGTTTGTGTAACTCTTCACCTCACTAACTTGAATTCCTCTTCATGGATGAATTTTCCCCACATGAATTCAAGTTGGGTTGGATGATTTGAAGTCATCCTCTTGGAAATTCGAGTTGCCTTGGTGGAATTTGAATGGATAGTTTATGGTTGAGTAACCTTCCTCGGGTAACTTGATTTGGCTTACCTTGGTTTGATTTGACCCCCTTGAGTTCGAATTGCTTTCTTTGATCTATAAATCCTTGGTTGATTTCCTTGGGAAGGGGTTGGCTAGTTGTTGTTCATGCCATTCTTGATGAGACCTTAGTAAGCTTGTGAGATTGGAAATCCATGTATTCCCTGCTATGTATGTGAACTGTGTGCTTGAAGGAACTATGATATTGTGTTGCATTTGAAGTAAGCTTGAGAAACTATGGTGTAGTTCCTTCATGTCCATTGTTTGTCTCCTTCCTTGACCTGAACATAAATCTTGATGGTGAGTGGCGATGTCCCAAAGGACTTAGGTGGTGAAGGGAATACCATTACACCTAGTAGCAGGGTGGAGAACAAGTAGGTGGTGAGGAATAGAGTTTTGGATTCTCAAACTAATATTTCAAGCTATTCTTGAGTCCACCTATGCTTGTGGTGTTGGGTATATGTTATATTCTTTGCATGTGTGTATGGAGGGGAGGTGCGCATGTCAGCGCTGTAGCTCGACGATCCCAAAGGCACCTTCGATGGAAATGGCCGTTAGGTTGTTTCTGATGCGAGCGTAGTGAGCAAGATGTTTTGGCTATTTATAGATTTTATGGCTATTTATAGCTGTTTGTGGCTATTTTTAGAATTTGTCTAAAAATATGTAACTTAATCCCGGTTAAGGGATTGGAGTCTTTTTCTAATCCGGGTTAACGGATTAGGGTATTTGGATGTTGCGGAATACCTATATTTTGTATTGTGAGGATTTCATGATGAAATGAAGAGAAAATAGGAGGTGTGGCTCCAAGGTTTTCTGGTTTTCCTGGTTAAGGGTTTCTAGGGTAAATCTATGTGTTTATGTGTGAATGATGTGTTGTGATCTCTATTTTTCTTTAAAGAATCTGTATGCTTTGCTTCTCTACACAGGTTTAAAACTTACATGTGAATCCATGCCCTTAGCTCAAGAGTAGCTTGTCCAAGAGGATTTGGCTTGGTAGTGCTTAAGGCTGGGTGGTATGCAGACCAGTTGATGCCAATTTCCCTTTGATAAGACACATGATTTATTTTATGTTAGTTTATATGTTTATATGATGTATCCATTGCTTCTATAGCTGAACTATCCACTATTCATGTACATGGTTATGTATCAATGGTTGGATGCAAATTTGATGGTTTAACTACTGCTTGGAAACTTGTGCATCCTTCTTGTCTATGAGATCTAAGCTTTATTGAAAATTGTCATAGGTTTATTTATGTATTCATTTGTTGAAGCTTAACCTACAATATTCCTTCTATGGCTGATCGGATTTGTTAGATGAATCTGCAGTTGAAAGTACTGAGTTTGATCATTAGTTGATGGGTTTTTCTGCTTTGAAATTGGAATAAGTGGATAGTTTCTTTGCAGTTCTGATTATCTAATGTTGTATGGTTGTATCTTATCACGCTATTGTGCCCTTGATGACTGCAACGAGCCTTGGGAATAGATGGAACCTCTATTTAGTATTGTTAAATGAATTAGTTACATATTCAATTGTTAATTAAATAGTTTCCGCTTCGAAATTAGATTGTTTTGACTTCTTAAGAAATATGTTGGTTTATGCATGTTTATGGTTGTACCTGATCATACAAGTGCACCCTTGGTGGATGTAGAGTGCCCCTTATGATTGATATTCCTTTTATTTGGAACTAATAGTGGGTTTTACAAGGAATCAAATGCTTACTGGATGATTTGGTTGTGATTTTGATAACAATTTGTAGATATGATCTTATGCATGAGTTAGTGGTTGTAGAAGCTATGCATGAGTTAGTGGTTGTAGAAGGATGCTTTGTACATGTTATTATTCATTATTGAATGGATGTAGATGTTAGCTTCATATTTGATCAAATAAGTAATGCAAAACTATTAAAGAAAGTGCCATATATTGGATTTACATAAGTGTCTTAATTTGCATAGTTTATCTGTCGAAAAGTTTGAATTATGATTGTTTGCAAAGGAATCTGTAAATCTGATTTACAAGTGTTATTGGGTTAATTATGGTCACCTATGAATGTTTTAATAATGCAAAGGTCAAAGTTTAATAGGCATGCAAATCTGGTTTAATTTTCATGCTTGCATGACCTTGCATCTACATGAGCTTTTGAGAAGATGTTAATTGTTTTTAAAGTGTCACAAGATCTTGAGAAGATCTTGCATCCACTTTGCATTAACTTGATTCAGCCTTCCCTTGGGTTTCTTGGTGACCTAGTCCTTCGTTTTGGGGCTGGGGACGTTACAAAGTGGTATCAGAGCTTAGGTTCCAACATTATGGTTGTTGGGCCTATTATGTATTATAACTATGTTCATATGCATTTGGAGATTATTAAATTGTGCATAGGAAAAGAAACTCAACGCTCCCTTATGTTAATGGAAGATTAATAAGCCTCACTTGAAAGATCAGTTCGACTGTATCCTACTTTTTAATTTCAGAAATTAAAAGATTAAAGATTAGTTTATTGTATGCTTTAAAATTAATTAATATTACATATTTATTGCTCAATAGATTGATTGGTAGGAACTATGCATTGCATATATAATGCTTAGTAGATAGATTGGTCAATGCATGTTCACTTTGCATTGCCTCTTTTACTGTCTAGCAATATGATTGGTCCATGCTTGTTTAATGTGCATTGCCTGTTTTACTGTTTAGTGATTTGATTGATCGATGCTTGTACATCGCCTCTTTTGTAGTTCAACGACATGATTGGTTGATGCTTGTCCATTGTGCATTTCCTCTCTTACTGTACATTGAATTAAATGGTAAATGCTTGATTACTGTGCATGGCATAATTATTGATTAGTAATTGCAAGAATTATGCTTACATATTGTGTGTTGGTTATGCATATGCATTAGGTATGAATGTGCATGCATAATGTATTGGGTAATTTGGGAAATGAGGGGCAGATCCCTAGTTCCTCAACATATATTGCATTTATATGTTTAGGATAATTGTGAAAGGCTTGCTTAAGTATGCATTTAATTAATTAATATTGATAATTAATATGCTCTATTATGATTTGAAATATATATATTGACTGAATACTATATGCATTGGAAGGGCATGCATTAGTATGAACTAGCAAATGCATTACTGGTGGATATTAATTATTGCATGGTAAATAATAAGGTGTGTTGGCAATTGCATATTTGATTTAATATTGCATTTCTAATTTTAAAATGTTGCTTATAAATTTGCTTGCTTGTTGCTTTAAAGTGCACGATGTTTTTCTTGTGATCTTTATGATCTTTGTTAAAAAAACTTCTTTATGATCTTTGTTATAAAAGTATCCAAGTGATCTTATTAGAGAAGTTATATTTGTTAGAGAAGTATATTTGTGATCTTTGTTGAAAGGCTTCCTCAAAGAGCATCATAGTAATATTTCATGACTCTTGTTGTAAAAGTATTTAGATAGTATTCCATGTAATTGTTGGTAAAGTATATGCATGTGATTGATTTACTAGAATGAATTTCACAAAGAAAGGATACTTGATGCACTTCATATTGGTTGGTATACTTGATGCACTTCACGATCTTGGTTGAAATACATGATGCACTTCATGAACTTGGTTGAGATACTTGATTCACTTCATATATATGGTATACTTGAT
This sequence comes from Pseudotsuga menziesii, assembly GCA_001517045.1. Lineage (NCBI taxonomy): Eukaryota > Viridiplantae > Streptophyta > Pinopsida > Pinales > Pinaceae > Pseudotsuga > Pseudotsuga menziesii. The sequence continues at coordinate 331,776 of LPNX011015364.1, forward strand.
GCACTTCATGATGTTGGTTGGTATACTTGATGCACTTCATGAGATTGGTCGAACTACTTGGTGCATTTCATGTGCATTGATTGGAAACATGTTCAATGTATCTCATGTATCTTGGTTGAGTATGTATATAATGCAATCCATGAAACTTTCATGCATTTCAAATAACTTAGAGTATGTACCTAATGCATGATTGAATTTGAATATGAAATTGGTTAGAATGTGTTTCGGGTAGATGCTTTTGAATTGCTTTGATTTCATGTACTTTTGATGTATTTCACACATCCTAGGTGAAGTAGGGTGAAACAAAATAAGAAGGAATTTATTTCATGGTGTTATTTCATGTATTTTTTTTTTGGAATATTTCATGTGATTAATTATAATTTTATTTTTTGTAAGATGAATTTTATGTTGAACAGTATATATGTGTGCATGTGTGTGTGTATGTTGCTAACCATGTGGTTGTTGCAACATGAAGAAAGTATCTTAGAAGAATATCTTAGATCATGTATCGCATATTTTTATACTTGATGTTAATCACATGAGATAATTAAATGTGACTTTCAGGTGGATGTATCTTTGTTGAAGTTTGAAGGCCTTGTCATGAGGTTAGAAGACCTTATAATGGGGATTGAAGACCAACCGTTGCTTCTTTGAGTCCACTCTACTAGTCTCGGTACTCCCATATGCAGTGGAGACAGACATGAAAGCAGGTGGTTGTGGGAAGGAATGTGGTTAGAAATATGTTATCTTTTTTAGGCATATATGGGCATGTTTGTGAGAGCTTGAAATATGTTATCTTTCTGAGGCATGTATGGGCATGTTTGTTATCCTTTTGTAAAGGCATGTATGTATTATGCTTCAAGGATGATGCATTGTTTATGGGGGAGGGGAATTTGATGCCCCATGTGTTAAACCACCAAACATATGCAACATGTTGTGATTTTTTATTATTGTGGCACTAGGTGCTAGGAAAAGGATCTTTAAGGACCAAGAGACATTATTATTATTATTATTATTATCGTTGTAAATAATTAACTAATAAAACAAACTGGCACACAAGAAACCACAAAAAAGCATGGTAAGCCTTGATCCACAGTGTGAGGGGGAATAGGGGCATCCTAACACTTTAGAACTTGTTGGGCTAGGTTTGTTTATCCTAGTCCGTAATTATTCTTTGGTGACTTTATTAGTTGATAGTCATCGAAACATTGTACAACAGAGCCAACTTTTGATTATTTTGGACTTTGGAGTTATTTTAACACCTTATGTTTGGCTTGATGGGTCCCACTTGGGAAATGTGCCCCTTTGGTGGTTTTGAAACTCCCTTTTGGAGGTTACACTTGGTTTTGTAACCCACACTTGCACAAAGGCGCCCTCATTGGCTATTTGTAGCCAGTGCATGTGAGAAATGTAACTCCTCCTTCATTATGACTCATTTTGCTATTCTAGGAAGATGGCTTGGTTTGTGTAACTCTTCACCTCACTAACTCAAATTCCTCTACATGGATGAAATGTCCCCACATGAATTCGAGTTGGGTGGGATGATTTGAGTCACCCTCTTGGAAATTCAAGTTGCCTTGGTGGAATTTGAATGGATCTTTTATGGTTGAGTAACCTCCTTTGGGTAACTCAAGTTGGCTTACCTTGGTTTGATTTGACCCCCTTGATTTTAAATTGCTTTCTTTGATCTATAAATCCTTGGTTGATATCTTTGGGAAGGGGTTGGTTGGTTGGTTGTTGTTGTTCATGTGATTCTTGATGAGAGTTTGGTAAGCTTGTGAGTTTGGAAATCCATGTATTCCCTGCTATGTATGTGAGGTGTGTGCTTGAAGGAACTATGATATTATGTTGCATTTGAAGTAATCTCATGCAACTTTGGTGTAGTTCATTCGTGTCCATTGTTTGTCTCCTTCCTTGACATGCACATAAATATTGATGGTGAATGGTGATGTTATGAGGGACCTGGGTGGTGAAGGGAATACCTTTGCACCCAGTAATGGGTTGGAGGAGAAGTAGGTGGTGAGGAATATATTTTTTGCTTCTAAAACTAATATTTTGAGCTTGAGTGCTCCTATGCTTGTGCATCTGTGGCCTTAGCTTGAGGGAGGCTTGTCCAAGAGGATTTGGCTTGGCAATGCCTAAGGTTGGGTGGTATGTGGACCACTTGATGCCAGTTTCCTCTTGATAGGATAAGTGACTTATTATCTATTAGTTTATATGTTTATATGGTGTATTTATTGCTTCTATAGTTGAACTATTCACTGTTGATGTACATGGTTATGTATCGATGTTTGGAAACTTATGCATCCTTCTTGTCTATGAGATATGATATTGATGTCAGCTTGTCATAGGTTTATTTATGTATTGATTTGTTGTAGACTAACCTGCAAATGCACCCTCTATGGTTGATCAAATCCGTTACATGAATATGTAGATGAAAGTACTGAGTTTTGATCACTAGCTAATGGTTTTTTCTGCTTGAAAATTGGAATGAATGGATAATATATATGTAGTTTTGATTATCTAATGTTTTATGGTTATATATTATCATGATATAGTGCCCTTGATGGTTTCAGTGAGACTTGGGAATCGATGGAACCTCTATTTAATCATGTCAAATGAATTAGTTATGGATTCAATTGTTAACTAACTAGATTTCACTTGGAAATTGGATTGTTTTGACTTCTTGAAAAATCTGTTGGTTTATGCATGTTTATGCTTTTCTAATATAGGTGCACCTCTGGTGGATGTATAGTGCCCCTTATGGTTGATATGGCTTTTATTTGGGGTTTACAGTGAGTTTTGTAGGGAATTAGATGCTTACTGGATGACCTGGTTGTGAATTTGATAGCAATTTGCAAATCTGTTCTTCTGTATGAGTTAGTGGTTGTAGATGGATGCTTTATACATGTTATTATTCATTATTGAATGGTTATAGATGTTAGATTCATATTTTATCTGATAAGTATTGCAAAAATGTTAAAGAAAGTGCCATATATTGGATTTACGTAAGTGTCTTATTTTGGATAGCTTATCTCTCGAAGACTATGAATTGTGATTGTTTACAAAGGGATATGTAAATCTGGTTTATAAGTGTTATTGGGTTGATTATGGTCACCCATGAATGTTTTAATAATGCAAAGGTCCAAGTTTAATAGGCATGCAAATATGGTTTCATTTTCATGCTTGCACAACATTGCATCTGCATGAGCTTTTGAGAAGATCTTAATTGTATTTTAAAGTGTCACAATTTATTTTTTAAAGGTTGAATGCTTATTTTAATTGTCTTGATGGCATGATCGTGTAGCCTTATAAACTTTATTCCACTGTGCATTACCTTGATTCAGCCTTCCCTTGGGTTTCTTGGTGACCTTTGCCTTAGATTTGGGGTATGGGACGTTACAAAGTGGTATCAGAGCTTAGGTTCCAACCTTATGGTTGTTGGGCCTATTATGGATTATAACTCTGTTCATATGCATTTGGATATTATACAAATATGCACAGGGAAATAAATTCAATGCCCCCTTATGTTAATGGAATATTCGTAAGCCTCACTTGAAAGATCAGTTTAATTTCAGATGTTAAGAGCTTAGAGATCAGTTTATTGTATGCTTTAGAATTAATTAATATTGCATATTTACTACTCAATAAATTGATTAATAGGAACTATGCATTACATATATAATGTTTAGTAGATAAATTGTTTGATGTATTCTCACTTTGCATTGCTTCTTTATTGTCCAGTAATCTGATTGGGTCGATGCTTGTTTAATGTGCATTGCCTCTTTTACTATTCAGTGATTTGATTGATTGACGCTTCTACATCGATTCTTTTGTTATTTAGTGACATGATTGGTTGATGCTTATCCATTGTGCATTGCCTCTCTTATTGTACATTGAATTAATTGGTAAATGCTTGAGTATCGTGCATGGCATAATGACTGATTGGCAATTGCAGAAATTATGCTTAGATATTATGTGTTGGTTATGCATATGCATTATGTATGATTGTGCATGCATAATATATTGAGTAATTAATTAATATTGAAATGCTTCTTATTGTACAATTGATTTACGGGACTTAGATAATTACTTTGTGCTATTATGATTCGAAAATTGTATAATGACTGAATACTATATGCATTGGAAGGGAATGCATTAAAATGAACTAGCAAATGCATTAGCAGTAGGCATTAATAATTGCATGGTAAATAATAAGGTGGGTTGATAATTGCATATTTTATTTAATATTGCATTTCTAATTTTGGACTGTTGCTTGTAAGTTTGCTTGCTTGTTGCTTTAAAGTGCATGAAGTTTTTCTTGTGATCTTTATGGTCTATGTTAGAAAAGCTTCTTTATGATTTTTGTTAGAAACGTATCATGGTGATCTTATTAGAGAAGTGATATTTGTTAGAGAATTATTTTTGTGATCTTTGTTGAAAGGCATCCTAATAGAGTATCATAGTAATTTTTCATGCATCTTGTTGTAAAAGTATATGTATAGTATTCCATGTAATTGTTGGTAAAGTATATGCATGGGATTCATTAACTCGAATGCATTTCACAAAGAAAGGATACTTGATGCACTTCATATTGGTTGGTATACTTGATGCACTTCATGACCTTGGTTGAAATACCTGATGCACTTCATGAAGTTGGCTGGTATACTTGATGCACTTCATGACATTGGTTGGTATACTTGATGCACTTCATGAGATTGGTTGAAGTACTTGGTGCATTTCATGTGCATGATTGATTGGAAAACATGTTTAATGCATCTCATGTATCTTGGTGGAGTATGTATATAATGCAATTAATGAATCTTTCATGCATTTCAAATAACTTAGAGTATGTACCTAATGCATGATTGAATTTGAATTTGAAATTGGTTAGAATGTGTTTCAGGTAGATGTTTTTCAAGTGTTTTGATTTCATGTACTTTTGATGTATTTCATGTATCCTAGGTCAAGTAGAGTGAAACAAAATATGAAGGAATTTATTTCATGTTGTTGTAACACCTTGGTTTTTACCCCATGGTATTAAGTTGCATATGATGTAAATACTGTATTAAATCGTGGTGTGGAGCTCAAGGCAAAGGCCCCACCATGGATTTAGTGTTTTATGTTTCAGCAATTAAAATCGATGACGATGGTTTATGTGCTAGCTAGGCACAACATATTTTGAGACATCATGTAAAAATGCAAATTAATAAAAATACTACAACTATCTATGCGCCGCAACGTTAAAGAGATGGGGGCATGATTTCACAAGGAACAGGGAGGGGGAAACATTCAAACCCTTGAGCCAATGGGGAAAAGCCAAATGTCAAAGGGAAAACCCATAAAGTTGTCATCTACCCTTTTTGTCTTTTTGTGCCCAGTCATTTAGAAACTGGTTGGGGAAGTTAATGCATGGGGATGGGGAGAGTATGGGATTCAAATTCAAATTCGGGAAGCCACCCATTTTTGGAAAACGTGTTTTTGACTTCTTGGGCAAGTAAATGCTTGGAAATGCATGCCCAAGCCATTATTCATCCATATCTTTCATTCCTCACCCATTCTCATGGAGGTTGGGCTCTCTCACGCAGCTGAAGCTTGCTGAGCTTTCTCCCTCACGATTTCTTGTTGTTTTCTTCATTTTCTCCATGCCCAGAATTCATTTTTTGTGTTGCCGACGAATGAGAAGAAGGGAACCACGATTTTGGGGTTTGAGGAGGCCGTATTTGCCCATGTGAGCAAGATGGGAGTTCTCCTTCATGTTTTTTATCGTTGTTCCATTTTTATCCATGGTTGGGAAGTTGTTTTGGGTTGCTGAGTGCATGTGTAGTAGGGATTTACATTTTGGGTGTGGGCTGTGGCCGGATTGCTCTTGAAATTCCCATTAGCATTTTCTAATTTTGGTATTCATGGTTTGGGTGAGAATGATGGTTGTTTTTGCTCCTGAATGTCCTTGAATGTTGTGAAATCGATTTTGGTTCCAGGGGCTGTCTTTTCCCTTGCCCCATTTTTCGTTTTGGTTTCCAAGGAATGTTTTGATCATACCCAGCAGTTGTGTGTGGATGTGTTTTGATTAATTGGTTGACTGTGTGTTTGATGTAAAGTGTGGCTTGGATGAGTAAGTCCAAGGAACCCCTATGTTGTTGGGTTGTTGCCTTAATAGTCATGGAACCCAGTTGTTCATTGGCTTGGCTGGACAGTCTGTGAAACCCAACTGTGTGTTGGCTTGACTGTGGATGTATGGTATTGCTATGTGTAATCCTGTTGTTCCCTAGTGCCTTGTGGAATCATGCCCAGCTCGGGGCTAGCAGTGATGTTGAGAGATTGATGAGCACACTGGCCTATGGTTGGGTGAAACGTTGCAGCGACATAACTAGTTGCGGGAAAGCTTCTTCTCAAGATAAGTATTCTCGTGTGTTTAATCTCTGCAATGAATTTGTTTAATGAATTATGAACATGAATGGTTGAATTAAATGAATGATTTGCTTCCGTTGTATATTTCATGTATTATGCATCTGTGTATGTATTTTTATGTTCAATGCATTTTATGTTTATGTTCATGGGGCTATATTGCCCGAATTTGATAGAAGCAGCAGTGTTGGTTGCGTCCTCTCCATCGCCGGGATGAGGGGTGGGGACGTGGCAATTGTTATTTCATGGAATTTATTTCATGTATTTTTTGGAATATTTAATGTGATTAATTAGAATTTTATTTCTTGAAAGATGAATTTTATGTTGAATAGTATGTGTGTGTGTGTGTGTGTGTGTGTGTGTGTGTGTGTGTGTGTGTGTGTGTGTGTGTGTGTGTGTGTGATGCTAACCACGTGGTTGTTGCAATGTGAAGAAATTATATTAGAATAATATCTCATATTATGTATCACATATTTTTATACCTGATGTTAATCACATGAGTTAATTAAATATGAATTTTAGGTGGATGTATCTTTCTTGAAGTTTGAAGGCCTTGTAATGAGGTTTGAATGCCTTGTAATAAGGTTTGAATACCTTGTAATGGGGATTGAATACTAATCCTTGCTTCCTTGAGTCCACTTTACTAGTTTTGGTACTCCCATAGGCAGTGGAGACAGACATGAAAGTAAGTGGTTATGGGAATGCTATGGTTTGAAAGATGTTATCTTTCTAAGGCATATATGGGCATGCTTGTGAGAGTTTGAAAGATGTTATCTTTATGAGGCATGTATGGGCATGCCTATTATCCTTTTGTAAAGGCATGTACGTATTATCCATCAAGGTGATGCATTGTTTAAGGGGGAGAATAATGTAATGCCCCACGTGTTAAGCCCCCATACATATGTAACATGTTGTAATTGTTTATTATTGTGGCACTAGGTGCCAGGACAATGGTCTTTAAGGACCAAGAGACTTTATTATTATTATTATTGTAAATAAATAATTAATAAACACAACTGGCACACGGGAAACCACAAATTAGTATGCGAGGGATTGATCCATAGTGTGATGGGGAATGGGGACATCCTAGCACTTTAGAACTTGTTGGACTGAGTTTGTTTACCATAGTCTGCAATTATGATTTGGTGATTTTATTAGTTGACGGTCACCCAAACATTGTACAACACACCCATCTTTGATTATTTTCACCTTTGGAGTTATTTTGACACCTTATGCTTGGATTGATGGGTCCCACTTGAGAAATGTGCCCCTTTGGTGGTTTTGAAACTCCTTTTCGGAGGTTGCGTTAGGTTTTGTAACCCCCACTTGCACAAAGGCACCCTCACTGGCTATTTTTAGCTAGTGTATGTGAGAAGTGTAACTCTGCCTTCATTATGGCTCCTTTTGCTATTCTGGGAAGATGCCTTGGTTTGTGTAACTATTCATGTCAATAAATCAAATTCATCTTCATGGATGAAGTGTCCCCAGATTAATTCAAGTTGGGTGGGATGATTTGGAGTCATCATCTTTTAAATTTGAGTTTCTTTGGTGGAATTTGAATGGATTATTTATGGTTGAGTAACCTCCTTTGGGTAACTCAAGTTGGCTTACCTTGGTTTGATTTGACCCCCTTGAATTTGAAATGCTTTATTTGATCTATAAATCCTTGATTTATCTCCTTGGGAAGGGATTGGTTGGTTGGTTGGTTGTTGTTCATGCCATTCTTGATGAGATCATGGTAAGCTTGTGAGCTTGGAAAGCCATGTATTCCTTGTTAGGTATATGAGCCGTATGCTTGAAGGCATTATGGATATTGTGTTGCATTTAAACTAAGCCTAGGAAACTTTGGTGTAGTTCTTTCATGTCCATTGTTTGTCTACTTACTTGACCTGCACATAAATCTTGACGGTCAATGGCGATGTCCTGAGGGACCTAAGTGGTGAAGGGAATACCAATATACCTAGTAGTGGGGTGGAGGAGAAGTAGGTGGCTAGGAATAGATTTTTGGCTTCTCAAACTATTATTTTGAGATATTATTGAGTGCACCTCTGCTTGTGGATCTGCAGCCTTAGCTTGAGGGTGTCTTCTCCAAGAGGATTTGGCTTGGTAGTGCATAAGGCTAGGTGGTACGTGGACCGATTGATGCTAGTTGCCACTTGATAATATAAGTAAATTATTTTAGGTTAGTTTATATGTTTATATGATGTATCCATTAGTTCTATAGTTAAACTATTCACTGTTGATGTACATGGTTATGTATCAATGGTTGGATGTAGATTTGATGGTTTAACTGCTACTTAGAAACTTATGCATCCTTCTTGTCTACGAGCTCTGCTCTTGATGGCAGGTTGTCATAGGTTTATTTATGTATTCATTTATTGTAGCTTAACCTACAAATGCACCCTCTAAGGATGATCATATATGTTAGATGAATCTGCAGATGAAAGTGTTGAGTTTTGATCACTAGCTTATGGGTTTTCTTGCTTGAAAAATGGAATGAATGGATAAATTTATTTGTAGTTTTGATTATCTGATGTTTCATGGTTGTATCTTATCATGCTATTGTGCCCTTGATGGCTGTAGTGAGCCTTAGGAATAAATTTAACCTCTATCTAATCTGTCAAATGAATTAGTTACTGATTTGGTTGTTAAAGAAAGTGCCATAGATTGGATTTACGAAAGTGTCTTAATTTGCATATTTTATCTGTTGAAAATTCTGAATTGTGATTGTTTGCAAATGAATATGTAAATATGATTTATAAGTATTAATCGGATGATTATGGTAACTTGTGAATGTTTTAATAATGTTAAGTTTCAAGTTTAAAAGGCATGCAAATCTCGTTTAATTTTCGTGCTTGCACGACCTTTGATATACATGAGCTTTTGAGAAGATCTTAATTGTATTTTAAAATGTTACAATTTATTGTAATTGGATTGATGGCATGATGACCTAGCCTTAAAAAATTTATTCCACTGTGCATTACCTTGATTCAACCTTCCCTTGGGTTTCTTGGTGACCTTGGCCTTAGTTTTGGGGTTGGGGAAGTTATGATAACATAGTTTAAATATGCGAGTCAAGTAGAAAGCCATTTCATGCTAGCTTATTTCAAAGCAATGCAAGCATATTTGAAGGATTGATTCTTTACAACTAGAGCTCAACAATGGTGGTGAATATGTCCTCGTGTAGTTTCTTCTCCACTTCCTTTCTTTTCAAAAGGTTGGTCTTCTTTTGTTGTTGTGGATTTTAGTGTGTTTGAGAGTTATGTCTGTTCAATCGCGATTGTTGTATTTGTTATAGCCTGTTTTTGCTTCTCATTTTCAAGCCTTTGCTTGTTTTTTAAAACATGGGTTTGTTCATTTTTAAGTTTGGATTTTAGGTTCTTTTAAATCTTTTCTTTGATTTTTATGCTTGTATTTATAAGTTGACTTCATAGGTTTCCAATTTTGGTTTTACTTAGCAAAATTTATAGTTTTTAGGGGCTTGTAGGATGTTTATATGAATTAAAGGTTCTAAAAATATCATAAGGTTTTATTTTAAGCCATTTAACCAAAGTTAACCCTTTGCTGTGAGTTTTATTTTTAAAAATTATTGAAACAGGTATTCTGGTAGCACAAGCCCAAAAAAGTTAAACACGCGCGCTACAAGAAAATCACGCTATCTGAAAATCATGATTTTTGGCTCAAAGTTTTCAAAATTCGTGCATAGGAGAGGTCATTCACACTTGTTAATGAGTTTGATACGTGTTTTCGGCCAGAGTGATCATTGTGACAAGTGCTAACAGTTTAGGCATGGAATCATTAGGGTAAGTGCGGTGGTCTGGAAGTTATGAGATGTAGAGTAGTGGAACATTAATAATTATCCATGATGAGGAAAATTCGCCTTTAGTTACGCATCTCCCGAAGCACATGAAGAGCATAGAAGTCGTGGTAGAGTTTTAGCAGTTTGTAATCAAGGTATGAAGAAGGTCGGTAATTTAGGGCTTTGAAGGGCGACTGTTTGACACTGTCATGGCAGTCAGAGAAGGATTTGAGAATGAAATTGGACACCTAGCAGATAGGAAAATGTATTTCTAGCAGCTGCATCCACTATTCTGGCAGGTATGAGGCGAATTACTAGCATATTCCATGTATTCGGGTTCACATTGACAGAAGATTAATTATGGAGTTAAACTAAGAATGCTAGTATATAAACCCAATTATTGCTCAATGTTGATTTTTTCTCTGTCAGTAGAGTTAAGATTCTTATCAGTTTGAGTGATAAAATCTAGTTCATGGGTTTAGTTTCTCAGCATATCATTGTCTGTTAAAATTGCCAAGATTTGAATAGAGTTAAAGTCCTTGACTAAAGGGAGCAATTTTAGAGTTTAGTTATCTAAAATGAAGAAGAGTGGGAAAACAAACAGAGATGAACCCTCAGATATGTCTTGGGTTCAAGCTTTCCCAGATTGTGTAAGATTGTTTTCAGAAGCAGGATGGTTAAGCTTTTTTGAGAAAATTGATGGGTATCACACAGAGGTCTCATATAGGTTTGCTTAGTGTTTGGATAAAGATATTGTTACTTTTGACACCTTAAAGATTGAGTTGACTATAGAACTAATAGCAGAGGTTACAGGGATCCCAGATGAAGGCAAGTATTGGTTCCAAAAAATACCTTTCACCTTTGATGCACATAATTACTTGCTTCCAGATGTGGTTGCAGACCGGGGTAAGGGAGTACACATCCAGAAATTCAAATTAGAGTGGAGAGAACCAATAAAAATTCTACAAAGTTATATAACTTGTGAAGGAAGATTTGCATCTGTTTTTAAGTATCATTTCAGGTTTTTACAACATCTTAACCATGAAGCAAAGATGAACCTTCCTTTATTTTTCCTTAAAAGTCTACAAAAGATGTCTAGCAGGGTAAAGGAGCATCAAGACAATACTAAACAGTCTATTTTTCATCATGGTCTAATAAAGCTAATCATAAGTACTGTGCTTCGAAAGAAGGAAAAAACATGGGATTATTTTCTATTTTGGTCTGGATTTCAATCAGAGAAGGAAGACCAAACTCAGAAAAGACAGTTGAATAAAGGTCATAATTTGGTCAAGAAACTGAAAAAGAGAGTCATAGTCGAGATTGAAGAGGATAATGTACCAGAAAAATCTATGACTCAAAAAGATGAAAATGTTGAAGATGAACAACAGACTGATATTGAGGAAAATGAAATATTAAAGGTAGGAATGAAGGATTTGGAACCTGTAGAAGATAGTATTCATGTAGAAGTAAACCGGAAAGTAAATGAAAATGTGAAAGAACAGGAACAAGTTCCTATTAGAGTACAGTCAGAAGATGAGGAAAATTTATTTTTTGATGAAGCTAGGGTTGACACTAAACAGGATGTATAAAAACAGTCTGAAGAAGGGGTAATATCATGAGGGATAAAAAGAAAGGTAGTTCAACTAGCTTCTATTAAACATCAAGGAAAATCTTTGAGCATGTTAGGGGAAATTGGGGCAGGTTGGAGGCCTAAGAATAGACCTAAGAATAAACTCAGATTGAATATGAAAGAATTGTTAAACCCTAAACTAGCTCAAAGGAAAATTACAGTGATTGAAAACTCTTCATCTCAAGAAGAGTTAGAAGGCAATGAAGATTTGAATGTAAAGGAGATGAAGGGTAAGAAACAAATTATTTCAGAAGATAAGTTAGCTTTCACTGAAACCAAAATTTCAAAGATATTTAACGAAGTTCGAAAGAAGGTAATCTTAGACCATCATCAAGATGATTCTAAGAAGCAACATTCAGGCATATCAAGTCTTTGTGTAGAGAAAGGAAGGGTTGCAGAGCCATTAGCCCAATGCAGTGTTGAGGTCAATGAAGATTCAGGAGTCCCTGTGGCCATGACAGAGCAACTGGAAGAAGATGAAGAGATTTTTAAGAAATTGAAAATCCCTTAGATGCCAGAAGAAATGCATCCAGTATCAGAAGGGAAGTGCATTGATTCTGAGAATGAGAATTTGCAGAGGAGTATTAACAATACAAATATCAGATCGAGTACCTGCATGAAACAAATGAGGGATTAGTGACTACTAATAAAATATTGAGAGGAGATTTAGAGGAGGTAAATAGCCACTATTAAGAATTAATTGCAGTTTCTAAGGAGGCTTTAAAAAGGAAAAGACAGACACAAAGTCTGTATGCAGAACTGAAGCAAACCATTCAAGACCTAACACAACAAAATCAGGATCTTTCAAAAATAATTGAAGGCCTGGAAGCAGATCATCATAAAGCAAGAAAGAAGACTCAAGCTTTAGAAGGGATAGCTCTTTTGGCAGAGGCTGCTAAGGACTTGTAATGTGCTTTAAGAATAGTGGTTATTAGTTAGTTTTTGAAAAAGTTAGTTAAATTTGTATGACTATATTCTAATTGAGTAATTCGGTAGTATGACCTAAAAGTAGTTTTTTTTGAGTTATGTAATTGTCTTTGAGAAACCAAGATAAAAGTAAGGCTGGAAAAAGACTGAAAGTTCGAACTTTTGTACAAGGGGAGGCTATAAAGCTACTGTTTTATGGAGCTAAGTGTCAAAAACTCTTATGCATTTTGAATAACTGATTATGAAATATATGCAAACTATAAGCCCTGTTTAGCCTATCTTTTGGTTTCATTTCTGATTGGTTTAGTCACTTAGTTGATATATTCATTTCTTGTTTGAGGTTATTATTCATGAAATGCTTGTTAATTGTGGATGAAATTTAATGCTGTGATTATTGTTTCTGGTTTATGTTTTATATATTATGCATATCAGTCTTTCATTGTTGCATGATTTAGTGTTTGCCTTAGGCTTGTGAAGTTTTTACCCTCTTGTTTACAAACTGCACAACCAAAACCCTAAAAAAACCTATTTTACTTAATTTTGTTTTATGAGATTGTGTTGGCTTGTTCTTTTGTAGTATGAGACCAATTTTTGGCACTAACATATTTGGCGCCGTTGTTGGGGATGAAGCTGAAAGCCTACTTTCCCTTGGTTACTCATCATTTAACTGGTTTTGAGAGGTGGACTTAAACTAGCAAATTTTAGAAGACTACATTTCACCAAATATTTCACAGTGGCTATTAAAGGAGTTGGAACATGAAGTAGACCTAGTTCACCTTTACAACTAGGTGTCTTAGACCCAGAGCAGATTCTAAAAATAGATAGGAAAATAAAAAGGTCTCAGTCATCTCCAGCCTTATGTAACCCTGATCAACTAGACTTATTATCACCTTTTTTCTGTTTTAAAGGAAGAGGAACAAGATTCATCCTGGTTGAAACCTACAATCCTTGTTAGTAATTCTTAGATTTTTACTGATCCTTAATCTTTCAAGAAAGCAAAGACCTTATCTCCTGGAAAAATCCCTTTATTTCACCTCAAGGTTGGTAAGACTCCTTTTCAGCCAAGTCCTAGTCAAGTTTTTCCTTCATCTAAACCAGTCAACTTAAAGATGGCAGCCCAAAATCAACCATTAGACATGATGGATCGAATGGTGGCAGCTAGGTATGCACCTCTAGTTTTACCTCAACCCTTAAATGCCCTCCCTAGTGGAGATTACCAAAAATACTTACCTAGGTTTAATTGACAAGGTGAGACTACAGCTAAGGAGCATTGGGATGCATTTCTCATATATGCAGATAATCAAAATATCGAGGCAAAAGATGTGTGGATGAGGATGTTTGTACAGAGTCTAGATGGAGAGGTCAGAAGATGGTTTAGAGAGTTACTAGCAAAATCTATTACTATAATAGAAGAGCTTCATGATCTTTTCATGAGACAATCGGGTGATACTAAGGATCACACATATTACATTATAGAGTTTGGAGCTCTAAGAAGGAAGAAAGATGAAACTATAGCTGATTTCTCTAAGAGGTTTAATAAAATGTATGGCAGAATCCTTGTAGAGATTAAACCTTCTGAAACTTCTGCAAAACTCACTTATGCTAATGCTTTTGATCATGAGTTTTCCCTACTCTTGAGAGAAAGAAGACATGTTACTTTACTTAACATGCAAGAGTCAGCATTAGAAGTGGAGTCTAATATTCTTGCTTCTAATAGACTGAAGGGAAACTCAACTCAACAAGTTTATGATAGAAAGGGTAAGAAAGAGGCAGCTCCAGTGGTTTCAACATCCCACTCTGCAGAAGGTAAAATTGATGAGATGGCAAAACTAGTGAAAATCCTAACAACAAAACTAAATAAATTGTAATTAGAGAAAAATTCAAATAAACCTGTTCAAGAGGGAGACAGAAACCCTAATAATCCAAATCAATTCAGAAGACAGTTTGCACCTCATTTCATTCCCAGAGAGAGAAGAAATAACGATATACAACGAGAAAGGAGAGAAGCTGAGGATCAAAAGGTGCCACCCCCACTTCAGAATAATGTTATTCATGAAGGAGAAATAGAAGAAGAAGAGTTTTTTGAGGATCCAGATCAAGATATGAATTATTTTGGAGAACAATTGATTGAAGGTTTTGTGACCGAGGAGGATTTTTTAAACTTAGAATATTATGATGCAGAGGTTTTTGAAACAGAAAATAATTTAAATCTTGAAGTAACTGCTGATATATATCACATTGATCCAAAGAAAACCCTAAATTTAAGATCAGGGCCAAAACAGGTGGTTCAAAATCCTAAAAAGAAGGTAATTTTGCCTCCTAAATAGCAGTCTGATCCAGTATTAGAAAAGAAACAGAATCAAGATAAACAAAAGAAGGTTATTGAAGTTTAAGAAGTGAATAAAAGTATGCAAAATTTTAATCTTGAAAATGAATTGCGCAAAATAAAACTCCCATGCCTTTCACTGAGTTGATAAAGAATCCTTCGTACAAAAAGTCAGTTTTGAAAATGATTGGTTCAGCAAACAGTCAAGTACCCTTTGAC
The DNA here is from genome assembly GCA_001517045.1 of Pseudotsuga menziesii. Taxonomy (NCBI): domain Eukaryota; kingdom Viridiplantae; phylum Streptophyta; class Pinopsida; order Pinales; family Pinaceae; genus Pseudotsuga; species Pseudotsuga menziesii. The sequence continues at coordinate 347,085 of LPNX011015364.1, forward strand.
ACAATAAATTTACAGGAGGAAAATCCTAAATTTTTTATTGGATCAGCTTTGGCAGAAAAAATTGAAAATGATGCAAGTGCATCTCCTCCTTTTTACATCACATTAACCATTCATGAGTAGATGATACATAATTGCCTTTTGGTTTCAGAAGCATCTCATAATTTAATGCCAAAAGCAGTCATGGAAGCTTTAGGGTTGAGCATAACAAAACCTTATCATGACTTGTATGCTTTCGATTCTCGCGCTGTAAAATGTTAGGACTGATAAAGGATATGGTGGTTAGTTTAGCTCAGCTACCAATGAAAAGTGTGATTATGGATGTAGTAGTGGCGGATATCAGACCTAAGTTTGGAATGCTCCTCTCTAGATCTTGGGCCAAGAAGGTAGGTGGAACTCTACAGATGGACTTAACATATGCAACCATTCCTGTCTTTGGAGGTGAAAACAGAAGGTTATATAGAGAGTTACAATTTCCTTATATTGTGACTGATGACAAGAATCCTACAAATCATCCATTGTATGCTGTTGAAAAGGATTTGGGTACTTGTATGTTGCACTTTAGTGATGATAATGATGATGCTGGTATATTATAGGTTGAAAAAGAAAAATCAGTCAAATGCACTAGGGAACAGGAGGAGGAACTTTGGCAAATGTATTTTGATGGATCATCATCTAAAGAAGGTGCTGGAGCAGGAGTTGTTCTGATATCTTCTGGTGGTGAAGCGATAATATTAATGTATAAGTTGGAATTTGTTACCACTAATAATACAACAGAGTATGAGGCTCTGTTGTTAGGTTTGAGAGCTACAAAAGGTTTAGGTATTCAACAAATCTCTGTGTATGGTGACTCCGAGTTGGTTGTTCAACAAGTAAGGAATAACTGTCAAGTAAAGCAAGATTTGCTGAAAGTGTACAAGAATGAAGTATGGGATATGATAGACAATTTCTTTGTGGCTTTTAATATCACTTATATTCCTAGGGATCATAACCAAACTGCTGATTCTCTTGCCCTAGCAGCCACACATTTCAGGATTCCTAAAACAACACAGCTGAAGTATCCTATTGAAGTTAGGTACAGACCTTCTGTGCCTGATAATATAAAGCAATGGAGAGTTTTTGAAGATGATTTCGAGATAAAAAGGTTTTTAGAGCTGACAGGTGAGTTTTCTGATTCCTTAATTGACCAAGAACAGGATGATGAAATTGAACATTTAGAGGGTGTTGCAGAAAATGATATTGCAGGTCACAAGATCATTGAGCTGAAAAGTAATTTCATTCCTAAGGGTTTGGTGCCTTTGGAGAGGATTTTTTCGAAGGATGATACTCCTTTAAAACCAGCTATGCAGTCTTCATAAGAAAATGTAATGGATTGTAATATTGGTACCAAGGAGCATCCCAGAATAGTGAAAGTCTCAAAGGCACTCACAACAGAGCAAAGAAACAGGTACATCAAGTTATTAAAAGAGTATGTTGATGTTTTTACTTGGTCATACGATGATTTGAAGACATATGATACTAGTATTATACAACATAAAGTGCCTTTGAAACCAAATGTTAAACCTTTCAGGCAGAAATTAAGGAGAATCAATCCTGCTTTGTTTCCCATTATAGAAAAGGAGGTAAAAAAATTGTTAGATGCTAAGATTATTGTCCCCCTTCGATATTCTTCATGGGTAGCAAATCTAGTATGTGTCAGAAAAAAGAATGGTGAAATCAGATTGTGTGTTGATTTTCAAAATTTGAATAGGTCTTCATTGAAAGATAATTATCCCTTGCCAAAGATTGAACAAATTTTGCAGAAGGTGGTTGGTGCACAAAGAATTTCAAGGGTAGATGGTTTTTCAGGGTATAACCAAATTGCAATGCGCCCTGATAATAGAGAAAAGACAACTTTTACTACTCCTTGGGGTACTTTCATGTACAACAAAATTCCTTTTGGATTAATGAATGCTGGAGCTACCTTTCAAAGAGCTACGGACATAGCCTTTGTGGGAGAGAGGGATAAGTTTGTAGTGATCTATTTAGATGATATTACAGTCTTTTCACAATCTGATGATGAGCACTTAAAACACTTAAAACAAACTTTCCTGAAATGCAGAAAATATGGTTTGTCTCTCAATCCCAAAAAGTCACATTTTGCTGTACAAGAAGGTAAGTTGTTGGGTCATTTAGTTTCAGCTGATGGCATAAGGATAGATCCAGAAAGGGTAAAAGCTATTCTAAAAATTAGTTTACCAAGGAGCAAGAAGGATGTGCAATCTTTTATTGGAAAATTAATTTTTCTGCATTGGTTCATACCAAATTTTGCTGAAACCATTAAACAGATTACAACCATGTTGAAGAAAGATCAGGAAGTTAAGTGGACCGCAGAAGCAAAAAATTCATTTGAAAAGATTAAGATAGCTCTTACGGAAGCACCAGTACTAGTAAGTCCTGCTTTTACAAAGGATTTTTTGACTTTTTCTTTTGCATCAGAGGATACTTTAGCTGTTGTTTTATTATAGAAGAATAATGATGGACTTGAACAGCCAATTGCATTTTTCAGCAAGACCTTAAGAGATTCAGAGTTGAAGTAAAACACTTTGGAGAAGCAAGCTTATTCAGTGGTAAAGGCATTAAAGTTTTTTAGAATTTATGTTCTACATTCCAAAGTCATTGCTTATGTTCCTAATGCTGCCATTAAGGATGTTTTGACTCAACCTGATAGTGAAGGAAAAAGTGGGAAATGGATTGCAAAGATAATGGAACATGATGTGGACATTAAGCCTACAAAGCTAGTGAAGGGACATGGTTTGGCTGAATTGTTAGCTGATTCAAATTGTCAAGCTTTAGGTCTTCATCTCATGGTAGAACAAGCAACACAAGAAAAATTGTAAGCAGAGCAGGAGAAGGAAAGAATTATGGACCATTATGCAGAATCCACATGGTATGCAGATATTGTACATTTTCTTTTGTATTTACAATGTCCAGAACATCTAGACAGGAAAGCTGCTAGGTCATTGAAGTTGAAAACTAATAAATATTGTTTGATAGAACAACAACTGTTTTGGAAAGATCCAGGGGGCATTTTACTTAGATGTTTGGATAAGCCAGAAATTGAAGAAGTAATTTCTGAATCACATGAAGGTGCTTGTGGGGGACATAAGTATTGGAAGGCAACAGCTTATAAAATTTTGAGATCCGAATACTATTAGCCTTCTTTATTCTTCGATGTATATCAGCAGGTAAGAGCATGTATCCCATGTCAAAAATTTGCTGGCAAGCAAAAGTTGGTATCTTTACCATTAAAGTCTATTGCAGTGAATGCCCCTTTTCAACAGTGGGGTTTGGACTTCATAGGGGAGATAAATCCTTCTTCATCAGGGCAGCATAAATGGATTTTGACAGCTACAGATTTCTTCACTAAGTGGGTAGAAGCTATCCCTACAAGAAATGCTATAGACAAGGTAATCATAGATTTTATTCAAGAAAATCTTCTTAGTAGATTTGGATGTCCCAAGAAGTTATTGACTGATAATGCTCAAGCTTTTAAGTCCAAAGCTACGGTGGCATTTTGTGAAAAGAATGAGATTGTTTTGAAACACTCAACACCTTATTATCCTAAGGGAAATGGGTTAGATGAGTCAACTAATAAGAGTATTATTCAGAGTATCAAGAAGTTATTGAAGCAGAATAAATGATCATGGGACTCAATGTTAAAATATGCATTGTGGGCAGATAGAATAACAATTAAATAGCAATTGGAACTTCTCCTTTTCAATTGGTATATGGTATTGATGTAGTGTTTCCCGTTCATCTTGGTATTCCCGTGATGAAATTTCTTCAAGATAGTCAAGAAGAACCCAGTGATATTCAAAGAAGAATTTATGAACTGATAGAATTACAGCAGAAACGTGAAACAGTAGAGGAAAAAGCTCAGCTGTATAGGACAAAGATCAAAGAAAGGTTTGATAGAAAGATCAAGGAGAACACATTTTCAATTGGAGATATGGTTTTGAGATGGGATGCTAGAAAGGAGCAGAAAGGAAAGCATGGCAAGTTTGATAATATATGGTTTGGTCCTTTCATAGTATCAAAGATTCTGGAGAATAATACTTTTGTGTTACAGGCTTTGGATGGTGAGGAATTGTCTAATCCAGTTAATGGGCGTTTCCTCAAACACTTTTATAGTTTTTGAGGTATAGTTTGGTTTTTCATTGTATATACCGATGTGAAGATTTGAATAAAGATTCCATGACCCAATGGAATTTTTGCAGAGTAGCAAAGAGTTGCAGTTGCAGCACAAAAGGCACTGATCTACAGGTTCTTGAAGCCTCACAGGAAGGACTTCATTCCGCAGCAGGAGCCAGATGTTATAGCCCGTTTTTGCTTCTCATTTTAAAGCCTTTGCTTATTTTTTAAAACATGGTTTTGTTCATTTTTAAGTTTGGATTTTAGGTTCTTTTAAATCTTTTCTTTAATTTTTTATGCTTGTATTTATAAGTTGACTTCATAGGTTTCCAATTTTGGTTTTACTTAGCGAAATTTATAGTTTTTAGGGGCTTGTAGGATGTTTATATAAATTAAAGGTTCTAAAAATATCATAAGGTTTTATTTTAATCCATTTAACCAAAGTTAACCAATTGCCGTGAGTTTTATTTTTAAAAATTATTGAAACAGATATTTTGGTAGCGCAAGCCCAAAAAAGTTAAACACGCGCGCTACAAGAAAATCGCGCTATCTGAAAATCATGATTTTTGGCTCAAAGTTTTCGAAATTCATGCATAGGAGAGGTCATTCACACTTTTTAATGAGTTTGATACGTGTTTTCGGCTAGAGTGATCATTGTGACAAGTGTTAACAGTTCAGGCAAGGAATCATTAGGGTAAGTGCGGTGGTCTGGAAGTTATGAGATGCAGAGTAGTGGAACATTAATAATTATCCATGATGAGGAAAATTCGCCTTTAGTTACACATCTCCTGAAGCGCATGAAGAACATAGAAGTCACGGCAGAGTTTTGGCAGTTTGTAATCAAGGTCTGAAGAAGGTCTGTAATTTAGGGCTTTGAAGGGCCACTGTTTGACACTGTCGTGGCGGTCAGAGAAGGATTTGAGAATGAAATTTGACACCTAGCAGATAGGAAAATGTATTTCTAGCAGTTGAATCCACTATTCTGGAAGGTATGAGGCGAATTACTAGCATATTCCATGTATTTGGGTTCACATTGACAGAAGATTAATTATGGAGTTAAACTAAGAATGCTAGTATATAAACCCAATTGTTGCTCAATGTCGATTTTTTCTCTGTCAATAGAGTTAAGATTCTTATCAGTTTGAGTGATAAAATCCAGTTCATGGGTTTAGTTTCTCAGCATATCATTGTCTGTTAAAATTTCCAAGATTTGAATAGAGTTAAAGTCCTTGACCAAAGGGAGCAATTTTAGAGTTCAGTTATCTAAAATGAAGAGGAGTGGGAAAACAAACAGAGTTGAACCCTCAGATATGTCTTGGGTTCAAGCTTTCCCAGACTGTGCAAGATTGTTTTTAGAAGCAGGATGGTTATGCTTTTTTGAGAAAATTGATGGGTATCACACAAAGGTCTCATATAGGTTTGCTAAGTGTTTGGATAAAGATATTGTTACTTTTGACACCTTAAATATTGAGTTGACCAGAGAACTAATAGCAGAGGTTACAGGGATCCCAGATGAAGGCAAGTATTGGTTCAAAAAAGTACCTTTCACCTTTGATGCACATAATTAATTGCTTCCAGATGTGGTTGCAGACTGGGGTAAATGAGTACACATCTAGAAATTCAAACTAGAGTGGAGAGAACCAATAAAATTTCTACAAAGTTATATAACTTGTGAAGGAAGATTTGCATATGTTTTTAAGTATCGTTTTAGGTTTTTGCAGCATCTTAACCATGAAGAAAAGATGAACCTTCCTTTTTTTCTTTCTTAAAAGTCTACAAAAGATGTCTAGCAGGGTAAAGGAGCATCAAGACCATACTAAACAGTCTATTTTTCATCATGGTCTAATAAATCTAATCATAAGTACTGTGCTTCGAAAGAAGGAAAAAACATGGGATTATTTTCTATTTTGGTCTGGATTTCAATCAGAGAAGGAAGACCAAGCTCATAAAATACAGTTGAATAAAGGTCATAATTTGGTCAAGAAACTGAAAAAAGAGAGTCATAGTCGAGATTGAAGAGGATAATGTACCGGAAAAATCTATGACTCAAAAAGATGAAAATGTTGAAGATGAACATCAGACTAATATTGAGGAAAATGAAATATCAAAGGCAGGAATGAAGGATTTGGAACCTGTAGAAGATAGTCTTCATGTAGAAGTAAACCAGGAAGTAAATGAAAATGTGAAAGAACAGTAACAAGTTCCTATGAGAGTATAGTCAGAAGATGAGAAAAATTTATTGTTTGATGAAGCTAGGGTTGACACTGAACAGGATGTACAGAAACAGTTTGAAGAAGGGGTAATATCACGAGGGATAAAAAGAAAGGTAGTTCAGCTAGCTTCTATTAAACATCAAGGAAAATATTTGAGCATGTTAGGGGAAATTGGGGCAGGTTGGAGGCCTAAGACTAGACCTAAGAATAAACTCAGATTGAATATGAAAAAATTGGTAAACCCTAAACTAGCTCAAAAGAAAATTACAGTGATTGAAGACTCTTCATCTCAGGAAGAGTTAGAAGACAATGAAGATTTGAATGTAAAGGAGATGAAGGGTAAGAAACAAATTATTTCAGAAGATAAGTTAGCTTTCACTGAAACCAAAATTTCAGATATATTTAAGGAAGTTCGAAAGAAGGTAATCTTAGACCATCATCAAGATTATTCTAAGAAGCATCATTCAGTCATATCAAGTCTTTATGTAGAGAAAGGAAGGGTTGCGGAGCCATCAGACCAATGCAGTGTTGAGGTCAATGAATATTCAGGAGTCCCCGTGGCCATGACAGAGCAGCTGGAAGAAGATGAAGAGATTTTTAAGACATTGAAAATCCCTTGGATGCCAGAAGAAATGCATCCAGTATCAGAAGGGAAGTGCATTGATTCTAAGAATGAGAATTTGCAGAGGAGTATTAAACAGTACAAATATCAGATTGAGTACCTGCATGAAACAAATGAGGGATTAGTGACTGCTAACATAATATTGAGAGAAGATTTAGAGGATGTAAATAGCCACTATTAAGAATTAATTACAGTTTCTAAGGAGGCTTTAAAAAGGAAAAGACAGACACAAAGTTTGTATGCAGAACTGAAGCAAACCATTCAAGACCTAACACAGCAAAATCAGGAGCTTTCAAAAATAATTGAAGACTTGGAAGCAGATCATCATAAAGCAAGAAAGAAGACTCAAGCTTTAGAAGGGATAACTCTTTTGGCAGAGGCTGCTAAGGACTTGTAAATTGCTTTAAGAATAGTGGTTATTAGTTAGTTTTTGAAAAAGTTAGTTAAATTTGTATGACTATATTCTAATTGAGTAATTCAGTAGTATGACCTAAAAGTAGTTTTTTTAGTTATGTAACTGTCTTTGAGAAACCAAGATAAAAGTAAGGCTGGAAAAAGACTGAGGGTTCAAATTTTTGTACAAGGGGAGGCTATCAAGCTACTGTTTTATGGAGCTAAGTGTAAAAAACTCTTATGTATTTTGAATGACTGATTATGAATATGCAAACTATAAGCCCTGTTTATCCTATCTGTTGGTTTCATTTCTTATTGGTTTAATCACTCAGTTGATATATTCATTTCTTGTTTGAGGTTATTATTCATGAATTGCTTGTTAATTGTGGATGAAATTCAATGCTGTGATTATTGTTTATGGTTTATGTTTTATATATTATGCATCTCAGTATTTCATTGTTGCATGATTTAGTGTTTGCCTTAGCCTTGTGAAGTTTTTACCCTCTTGTTTACAAACTGCACAACCAAAACCCTAAAAAAACCTATTTTACTTAATTTTGTTTTATGAGATTGTGTTGGCTTATTCTTTTTTAGTCTGAGAACAATTTCTGGCACTAACAAGATCCTTCCTTGAGTAGCCATTTTCATTCTTGGATGAAGCTCAAGATGAAATACCCAACACTTTTATTCCTAAAGACCGTTCATCTTATCATGCTTAAAATAATTAATGTTTTTTTTTCTCTCTCCAATGGTATTCTATATCTTTCTATTTCTCTTGATTTTCTCTTCATGTTGGCTCAAGGAGCGGTTCTCGGAAGATTTTATTCTTCTTGAATAATATTCTTAATTGTAGCTTCTTGGTGACCGATTACTTCCTCTAATAGAATGGCATAAAATGGTTATTTCTTTCACAAAAATAACATGGATATAAATAAAAAGCATTGTGTATGCTTTATGTCCAGTTTAGTCGTTTACAACAAAAACAAGCAATAGAAGACTTTTTCTCTTGATTCCTTCTTGGGCTACCCTTGTGCTTGATTTCTTTGCCTGTCAAATTTTTAGTTGGGGACATTATGTTATTATTGTTAAACACTTACACACCTAATTATGCTAGTGCACAATGGGTTAGTCCAAGGCAGTCTACATGTAATCGTATATTTTTTTAGGTTGTTTAGTGCCCTTCCCCCCACAATATTTAAACCTAATACAGAGAAAACATATTACTCTGTAGTATCCCAAGTTATGGGGTGCAATGGATAATCATCATTTGTTTGGTAAAATAGTTGGTCACAGAGATTTGATCTCAACTCAGTAGACTCGAACCTTTATAATATACTCTTTTTCTTTTCCTGAAGAATATTCTTATGATTTGGGTGATTGGTTTGAGCCTCCCAAATTTCTTATGCTTGGATGACTTTCAAGGTCAACTGATCATTGAATTACCCTATTATTGTTTGTGATTTTGTTATACGAAGGAAAGTATGTCTCAAAGTAAAAGTATTTAATGTTGAATGGTCATTGCTTGAAAATAGGGGTAATCTTTCACAATATAATAGTCATCATTTGAAAATGGGGATAATATTTGAATAACTAAACCCTTGAATCCTATGCCAAAGGGTTATTATTTCCAAGGATCAAATTCCTAAATTGACCATTATGATCATTTAGACAAAGTGATTGCTTTTTTTATCAAATTTTCAAATTAAAATATAGTCATACAAAAACTTGGAAGATGATATGGCTAGACAACTTTATGAATTGGTGTCACATATTTGGAAAAAACAAACATTTTGTCACACTATCTTTACAACTTGAGATGGGATCCACTAGGGAGAAAATTGTAGAATTCTATCTAATTCATCCTAAAAAGAAGATATGATACAAAAGAACAATGCTCCCATGGAAGAACTCAAGTTATATCACAACAACTTAGCATTGTTTCTACTACAATATTATATGATACTTCGATTACTCATGGCTCTTTTTTGCACATGCATATGGAATATGTTTTTTCAATTCACCATTGGAATTATCTCCAAAAGTTTCAGTAAATTATCCCCAAACTAACATTGGATTAGTTGGTCACCACTTGTTACTAATAATTTAAGTGTTGTTCAACTTAATAACCCTATGTATCTCTATAAGCATTTTATTCCCAATTCTACTAAAAAATGTATTCAATACGTTGCATTGACCCCTCAACCTTCCCCATCCCCAGGGAAAGGGGAACCCTACATAGTTTTTTAATTTAACTTTGTCTTTGGCTTGCCTATCTTGTGTGAATTGAACTTGTGAAATGATCATTGATGTTAAACACATTGTTTTTCTATTGTTGTTTTCCTTGCTTGGTTGAATACTTGAGTGCCTTACGGGAAAGGATAATAGTATTTACTCTCAATGCCGAATCTTTGATTGAATGTTTCATGAGTTTGATATTGTGATTGAATGGTTGGCCTCTTTATTGGCCTTTCTTTCTTGAGTTTTTTTGCATTTTCTCATGACTTGATTATGAAAGATAACTAAGCACCTATTTGGATTTCAATTTGTAGTATTAATATAATGTGGAAGAAGCATTGGCAGTTGAAATACAAATAAGGGAAATTATCATAGCATGGATCATCATTGTGTAAGATTAATAAATTTCACTAATACTAAATGCATTGTGTATTTGTAACACCCATCCCAATCATGGGTGTTAGAAGTCTAACACTAATGAAAATAATAAAATGTTAATAACATATATTTTCAAAGTAAATTCTTGCATATACAATTTCATGTGTAAGATCCTCTAATTTAGCATACTAGGTATAATTTTTACATCCATTCCTACTAAATTTGTAAATTTCACAACATATCATCAATCTCTTAAATGAAAATTTAAGAGGAATAATAGTAGATTTCCTCAATTAATTGGTTGATAAACAATCTTGTAGAAATCCAGTCCTTAGTAATGTTACCCAAACCAGGATTAATCCTCCCAGCCAACCAGCAGCCAAGTTGCTAGTTCTGGTAAACTTGTGGGACTTTCTATCCCTTCGTGCAGGCAACTCCAATAAGAAACACAACAATCATTGACAACCTCTAAGATTCAGTTTCGAGTGCTCACATGTTTTTTTCTCTCCTCAACTCCTTCTCTTCCAAGTGTCAAATACCCAACCCCCACATCATCTCCCATGGTCCCCTTTTAACCTCCTCTTACCACCACTTTCCTCCCTTGTGTATAAAGCCCTAGAAAGGTCCACAATCATATCATAATAGATCACCTACCTTCTTGATGGTGTAACAACCCGCTCAACAAGGTATTCTCTCTCATTCACTCAACTCATATCTCGTAAATCCAAATATAATAAAATATCTACCTATCATAATTATTATTGGGCAAGTGAAATATTACTCATATTAATGTATGTTTGTATCCTTTAAATGAATCAAGTTATAAAATGGCCTGCAAATGAGAAATAATGCACACCTAATGATAATTAAGTGAAATGTAACTAATAAAATACAAATGAATGTTGATTATGATACTATAAATTAATCATTCATCCAACAACCATTATTGATATTAAAAATTTAATCTCTCTCTCTCTCTCTCTCTCACACACACACACACACACACACACACACACACACACACACNGGGGTTACGTGAGGTGGTTTACAGGGAGAAGGTCTCTGAGGAGGTGGTCTCTGGTGATGGTTACATTCCAATGATAGTATGTCATGGAACCTACATCTATAACTATGTCCCCACACAACCTAAACACATCCACCACAACATGTGTGGATTACGAGGAGGATGACATAGAATATCAATCAATCTTTCCATCTACAAAATAATTAATTTCTTACTGGAAGGAAGGGGATGGTGGGTTGGCTCTTGATCAACACTTCATGCGTCCTCTCCATGTCAGCCTAAGAAACAAATGGACAGTTCCCTTGATCCACATTCGACCTCTACATCTCTGGTAGGAAAACCGTTATTAATTTCGACAATCGAGTATGAAGGGAAAACTCTAGATGCTTAAACATCACTCGATAAATCGAGAATCTCGTTGTATGGAAGGCCTATAGATCACAATGTAACATTTATAAAAAGTCATTCTTCCTAGGATCATCCTTCACTACAACGAGAAACAACTAACAAATATTTTATTATGCAGAAATCCCAAAATTGCATCATGCAAAGGTCTGCATGACTCTGGGTATTGATGTCGATATTCCAGAAGTGTAATCCATGATAGATATTGTACTTGTAGGGAGATTCGTGAGTAAGATATGCTCCTTGAAAACAATTCGTATTTGGATTACAAATTCATTGCTACTTGTGTTGGGTTACAATCCAACATTTTTTTATTTTAGAAAGGTGATGGTGCATCTTTGTATTTTCTTGCAAAAAGGACTTGAACCTAATTTTAAGTTGTGAATGGGATTGGGGTCCATTAGGACTCACTCTAAAAAGAAGGGACCCAAATTTTGATCCCTTAAGAGAGCATATCTTCCTTCAAAAAATTTGGGTTCTTATCCCTAACCTTTTGCGGTTCCTTCGGAAAAGAGAAATATTGGAAATAATTGGAAAATTACTAGGGAGATTAATTAAAACAAAATACGGGTGGGAGGAAAGGCACGAACATAGAATGGAAAACACATGGTTGAGATGGATTTAAGATAAGGTTTGTTTCCATAAGTCAAAATTGAATGCAGAAAATGGATTTTTACTTAGAAACTAGATTATTGGAGAATTCCCTTTCACTGTTGAAGTTGGTCATATAAAGGTGCATTGTACTCTAGAAGAAAAAGGAACAACCCATTTCCACAAAATATGGATAAGAAAAGGTAGTATGTGTACTAGTGAGGTAAACCTCAACAATGTCCTCCCATGAAGTATTCGCCACATTTTCTTGCTAGAAATACTGATGTGGTATTTTCCTCCTCCAAGCACAGAAATGGATTGAGCTTGAAGGAAACAAAGCATACCACTCTAGCGCCAGAAAGTGCAGAATAAAAAAGCCATCCAAATGTTCAAACCTTCAACAAGGGTTCAAGATAGGAATTTTACCATAATATCCTTGTCCTACTATAGCTTTTCACTCCTTTGTTCTTCCCACTTCAATTATTTTAAACCAAAATCCTAAAACGACTACTAGTTCAAAGAAATTTTTGGAAAAAGAAGCATTGTCGATTCCCTTGTCAAGCTCTCCCTTGAAAGTAAAATCCATCTAGAGTTCTAAAAAAAGCTTTGGTTCTTTGGTGTCCCATGATAGAAAAGGGCCTCTACCAGTTACGCCAAAATATGACCTAAGGGTCAGGCTCACAAAGATAACTTGATTGGAATTAAATATATCTTATCCATCAACCAGGGGGAATGATTGCTAGTTGGAAGGAATTCCCACATGTTGAGAGAAAAATATCAATCCAAATTGGACATAAAATAAGGAAAACAATCGTTGATCATTCGGGTCCTTATAGCAAGGAAATGCCTATCTACTCACCAAGTATGATATTTCTTTTTCACAATATTCATGGGATAGGAGGGCCCCATATAAAATGATCCCTTTGCAGACTTCTATTGAAGTGTAACCCAAATTTTATCATGCTCCAAGAATTGATGTGTAAAGGACCGAAAGTCGTGAATTTTCTCTCCACTTTTCTAAGGGAATGGGAATTGTGTTCCATAGATGTGTCTAACCACTCATGTGCCATTGTGATAGTCTAGAGCCACAACCTCATACCTATAAATACTAATGTGGTACGGTTTGGAATTTTGGTAAAACTATAGGTGAAATTGTTGCACCACACTTATAATTTCCTAAATATAATAATAATAATAATAAAAATAATAATAATCTATTTTTAAGGTCATTGTCAAGAGAGACACCATTTGGTGTATGACACCCCTTGTTTATGGGACAAGGGACCCACCTCTATGCATTGATTTAACTGCTAAAGTCTACAGAGGTATACATACCCTACCCTCTCCGGATTTGAACCAGTGAGATCCCATGAGGAAACACATGTTCTTAACCATGAAACCTTATGTTGATAGACTGGACTATTGGAAATACCTTTCTAATTTGAGTATCCTATTATCCTCCAACTTGATCTTGGGAGGATATCTGAATTTCACATTGTCATTAAGGGAATTTCAAATTGTCATTTTCATTTCCGGATCGAATGCTCAAGGGGATTTTTTTGCTCATCTGCTTGAACAAAATCACCTTATAGAACAAGAGCCTTTGATTTGATCTCACAGTTGAGAAATGCTAGGAGAGGAACTCAAGCCATAACTAAAAGAATCAATTGGTTCCTAGTATCGATTTGTTTTTTACGCTCCAATTACAATATGATTCAGGTGCCCAGGCGCACGTTGGAGGACAATAGTTTGAATGAATGAATCAAGTACTGTTATGGTGGAAGCATAACAAAATAAGTAAAGCAAGAAATACACTACAAAGTAAACACACAGACAAAATGCAATAATTCGAGCCAATCTCCGTTATTCGGTTACTGCTCTATTACTTGTTTTTATTTTACAGTAGTGTACATGCTTATATAGGATGTTGAGACACTTGGGTGACTACCCATTACATTTAGTTACAAAGAAGTTAGAATGGTTCAGAAGTTCAACTGTTATATACGACTGGAAGACAAAGAGACAATCTGTCGTAGTCATGTTGAGATGTTGGAGTCGACGATGCATGTCGAGATGCAAACCCTGCCGAGGTTGTGTCGAGGTTCAGCCTTGTAGAAGTTGGTGTTGAACCCGTCAAAGTCGAAAACATGCCAATTGTTGTCTAGATCATTAATCCTTCCTTAAGAAACAATGGTCCCCATTGTTTGCTCATTCGGGTGAGGAAACTTGTTCGTGAGTTCAGTAGCAGAGTACCACTTTCCTTGGGCTGGGAGCTATCCGACTTTAGCCACTTGAAACAAGGGAATGGAGTTCATCCTTATATGGAATATGCATCATGTCACGATGGTGTTGCTAGGAAGAGGCTCCTGAACATCTGGATGGATGTCCTCGGGTTCTGTTGTTTGCAAGTTGTTCTATTCCAACAAGGGTGCATGGTATGGTTGAACTAGATCCACATTGAACACTGGATGCAAACTCAAGGATGAAGGAATGCCGAGTTGGAAAGTGTTTTCTCCAATTTGCTTAAGGATAATGTACATACCATATCATAAAGGTTTCAACTTTCTGTTTGGACAAGTGAAGCGCTCCTTCTTTAGATGTAGCCATACCTTATCCCCAGTTTGGAATGAATGAGGAGTATGATGTTGATCGTGTCGGGCCTTAGCTTTCACATTAGCTCACTACAACATTTCCTGTGCTTAATTCTGAATGTTGTAAATTTGGTTTCAAAACTTCAATGTTTTTTCCACTTCTCGTCCTTCGAAGTTGGTGTTGTTTGATTGTGTCGATGAACTGATCAAGTCGATGGATGCGGAAGGTTGAAATCCATAACATATCTCGCATGGACTCTTGCTCGTAGATATGTGTTGAGAACGATTGTAACTGTGTTGTATGTATGAAAGAATTTCATCCCATGTCTAACGATGCTTGTGGTTGTACACACGAAGCAGTTGTACTACCAAGTGATTCACAACTTCCATCTGTCCGTCTATCTAAGGATGGAAAGTTGTCAACAAATAAAGTCTCGTGTCGAGATGTTTCCAGAGAGTCTTCCAAAATATACTGACAGATCTGGCATCTTTGTTGGAAATGATGGTTGTCAGAAGGCCATAATGTTTCCAAACATGTTCGAAGAAGAGTTGAGCAGTCTATTATGCTATTGTAGTCCTCTTGCATGGAATGAGGATAACCATCTTGGAAAATCTGTCGACTACTACTAAGATCACGTCATGCGAATGTTTCATAGTAGGATATCTTGTTAGGTAGTTCATGGAAATAGATTCCCATGGTCGATTAGGAACCGACAAAGGCGTATAGAGTCCTTGTTGTCGATTGGATGGTTTAGCAATGACACAAACCACACATGATCAAATGTACCTATTGACATTAGATTTAAGTGAAGGCCATTAAATATAGTTTTGCAGGATAAAAAGAGTCTTTGCTACTCCAAAATGTCCTATAGACTTGCTGTAGTAAGCGTCCCAAATGAGATGTTGTCGATGATCACTGGTCGGTACACAAAATTGTCCAAGCTTGTATAGTACGGTGTATTTCAAGAAATAGTTGGTGTTAGATAGCGTGTCAGTCTAAAGCTATTGATAAATTACGGAGAAGTCGCACTCTACTGAATACAATTACGACCAAGTGGTGGTGTCGTAACCCTACATACTCATTACTATGAAAA
This sequence comes from Pseudotsuga menziesii, assembly GCA_001517045.1. Lineage (NCBI taxonomy): Eukaryota > Viridiplantae > Streptophyta > Pinopsida > Pinales > Pinaceae > Pseudotsuga > Pseudotsuga menziesii. Next base: position 362,801 of record LPNX011015364.1, read on the forward strand.
TTAGAGTAATGGGTGGTCGGCTGAGACAATCGGCGACGATATTGGATTTACCATTCTGATACTTAATCACCAATTGCAATTGTTGTAGGTAATTAATCCTCTTGAGGGTTCGAGTTGTCTATAATTTTGATTGGAATGAGGAAACTTGTAAGGGCTTGTGGTTAGTCAGGATGACCATTTCCTTCCCAAGCATGTAATGTCTTCATTGCTTAAGAGCTTGCACAATGGCATACAGCTCCTTCTCATACATCGAATACCTTCTAACAATTTCATTGAAAGTTTCAGAATGAAAAGCAACTGGGTGACCGAACTGAGTGATCACTGCTCCTAAAGGATAGTCTGATGCGTCTATCTCAATCTCGAAAGGCTGATGCAAATAAGGTAACACAAGTACTGTTGCAGTGTAACAAAGCTTGTTTTTGAGTTGCTCAAAAGCTTGCTATTGTGTTGGTGTCCATTTGAAGACAATTTTTCCATTTCACTTAATCAATTGATTCAAGGGCCATGCTATGTGACTGAAGCCAAGTATGAATTGTCGATGAAAAATTGCCAAACCAAATTTTTTTTTTAGTTCATGAATGTTTTAAGGAATGGGCCAATCTTTGAGGTTCTCTACTTTTTCAGGGTCGACATGAATGCCTACAGAGTCAATTACATACCCCAAATATTTGATATTATTCATCGCAAATGAGCATTTGTCTATGTTCAAATATAGTCGATGTTGTTGGAGTGTGTCGAAGAATTGTTGAAGCTGTTTGCCGTGTTCTTCCCATGAGTGACTGAAAATAAAGATATCGTCAAGATAGACAATGAAACACTTACCAATGAAAGGTTGTAGAAGGTCATCCATATACCTCATGAAGGTCGCAGGTGCATTGGTTAAACTGAAAGGCATGACTAACCATTCAAACAATCCTTCCTTGGTTTTGAAAGCAATTTTCCACACATCAGTGGAATCGATTGGAATTTGATGATATCTCGACTTGAGATCGACCTTCATAAATAATTTACCACCTTTTAGACATTCGATGAGTTTGTCTATCCTTGGAAGAGGGTATCTATTCTTTACCAAAATTTGATTAAGAGCTTGATAGTCGATCCACATGCACCAAGTCCCATCTTTCTTTGGAATGAGGATGACTGGACTTCCACAAGGAAAGGAGCTGGGTTGGATGTGACCTTTGTTGATCAAATCCTGGACTTGTCTATGGATTTCTTCATTTTTGAGAATGGATCTTCTGTAAACATATGCATTAGGTAATGAAGAACCAGAAACAAGTTTAAGGGAGTGTTTCACCTGGCAATGTAGAGGTACTCCGTTTGGATCTTGAAACACGTTTCAATATTCCTCACGAATGTGGTCGATCTGTTGTTGTTATCGGGAGTTGCGTTGGTCATTGAGTCAACTGGTTGCTGCAGTATTCCTGGAATATTGAGGCTTTATCATAATCAATGCGAATTGTCGAGTATGGTTGATAATATTGTTTGTTTGTTTGGAAGATCATAGCAATCGTTGATGTAGGTCATCGCTCTGGTATGTCATGCCATTGATTTCCGAATTTTGACAATCACCTTCTGAGGTCGTGACTGATAAAATTCATGTCGATCCCATAGGTTAGGTTTCCCAAATAGGGTGTAAGCTATGGAAAGTGGTGCCACATAACCGATTACTTCATCTTCAAAGGGATTAATGAAGTATGTGAGTATGCATTGTCGGGTGATCCTTAGTTCTTGTCCATCCTTCATCCAACTGATATTCTAAGGTTGAGGATATGGAGTGGTGACAAGACCAAGTCTCTTAACAAGATATTCAGAAACAAAGTTCTTATGGCTACCATTATCCACAATCAGATGTAATGGATTTTTCTAAGCCCATATCTGTGTATGGAATAGGTGTTCTCGTTTCTCCTCGTCGACGGTAGTCAAGGCTATCGGAGTGGTCGATGTTGAAGCCAAAAAGGTTGATGCATTTGGGTCAGATTATACCAAGGATTTATTGGACAAGTCGGATGTCGACAATGTTTCCAAAAATGTCTTTTGAGCTTTGCATTATGACGTATCATGCCATGATTAATTGTGACAATCACACCATTTCCCGGTAGGAGGCTATTTTCTATGTTACCTTTTGTCTTTCTGAGAGTGTTTCTTGTGATAGTCTGAATTTGGTGGAGTCCACTGAGAAGGTTGTCTTGAATCATCTGAGTTGGTTGGTGACTTCTTGTTGAATGTTCAACTCGTTGGATTGGTCGTGAAACGTTCTTTTCCTTTTTGTTTAGTTTTAAGTTTGATGGCGTAGTGGAATGCATTTGCAAGCGTACTAACAGTAAAAAATCCATCTCTTGCTAAATGTACGGGGATAATCCACTGACGTACTTCAGGAAAATAAATTTCTCTTCTTCTTAGATGCCAAGCCTATCCATGAGTCTACATAGATTGGTCATTCCATTGCCTTAGCTGCTGCCACTTATATTGCTGCTCAATGTACTTGGGCATGTAGAACTCCTTTCAGACGTATGCAAAATTTTTATCCCAAGTGTCTATGGGGTCTCCTTCTCGTTCCATCTTTGTCGATAGATTCTTCCACCAGCAGTGCACGGAGGTTGACATATTCAAGGATGCAATGGTGATATTTTCTGCTTCAGAGAGTTGATTAATAGAGTAGTAGGATTCAAGTTGTTGTAACTAATTATCGACAGATTGCGCTTCAATCTTGCCTTCAAGATTCGGTATGCCCATATTCATTTTCACTTTGAAGGGGTTGATTTTATCAGAGTGATATATCATCGAGGATTCTCTGCATGTCGTAGCGAATCACATGAGAATATTGCTGAAATAGGTGAACAATTTAGTTTGTTGGCGAGCCAGTGCTTTTTCTATGAGTTGCTCTATCTCGTCAGTTGCATGTCTCTTGTCTGTTTCTTTAACCATATTTTCTGAAGTTGAAGGTAGTGTCTGCTTGTATTGAGAGTGTGCTTGAATAGGCATAAGTTAGGTAACTTCAACAGAAGTGTCTACACAACTTAAGATCTGAATCTTGCTTCGATACCAATGATCCGGGTTCCTAGGAGCACGTCAGAGGACAATAGTTAAACTGAATGAATTGAGTACTGTTATGGTAGAAGAATAACAAACTAAGCAAAGCAGGAAATACACTACACAGACAGAAAGTAAACACATAGACAAAATGTAAGAATTCAAACCAATCTCTTCTATTCGATTACTGCTCTATTACTTGCTTGTATTTTACAATAGTGTACATGCTTATATGGGATGCTGAGACGCTTGGGTGACTACCTATTACATTTAGTTACAAAGAAGTTAGAACGGTTCAGAAGTTCAACCATTACAGAGGACTGGAATACAAAGAGATAGTATGTCGTAGTTGTGTTGAGATGTTGGAGTCGATGATTCATGTCGAGATGCAAAACCTGTCGAGGTTGTGTCAAGTTTCAGACTTGTCGAAGTTGATGTTGAACCTGTTGAATTCGACAACATGTCAACTGTTAGGTGGATCACAATATATTTCATGGATTGAACCTAATGAACTATCGAACCATTAGCTGATAATTTTGAAAATTGACAAAGGGGAATCCAAACCTCCAAGTCCATTAAAGTACAATCCTATATGGCTCCAGGAGGAAGAATTTAATAATCACATATCCTCTTCTTAAAAACATGTTGATCCATCCAATAATGATTGTGTGATGAAGCAATTCTTAGACTCTATATTTCAAATAAAAAAAGTGATGCAATTCTGTAAAAAAGGATATGATGAGCGCTTATAAAAGGAATTAAAGAATATAGAGGAAAAAATAGAAATTATTTTTTCAAATAATCCCCTTGAAACCTTATCTAATGAAAAACTAGATGTTCTTAAACTCCTTGAAGACAAGAATAAAGAGATCTTATAAAAGGAAGAAATAATATGGAAACTAAAGAGTAGAGCTACATGACTTAAATAAGGAGATGGAAATTATAAATTCTTTCAGGATTTTGTCTCTCATAGAAAGTAATTAAACACTATTTAAAGAGAGGTGGTTGACTCCTTCAAAGATAAAGTTGAGACAACTAGACAATATTTCATCGCTTTGTTCTTATTGGAGACACCATGGAAATCTTGAAATTAATTCCATGCCTTTTCAAAAGAACAAAACGTATCCATGCAAGATCAAATTTATATCGATGAAATAGAAGCAACTTTGAAGTCCTTTAATAAAAGAAAAAGTCGGCCTTGATGGCCTTTTAGTCGAATTATGTTTGGATTTTTTTTATTTACTAAACAAATATCTAAAACTAGTGGTGAATGAATCCAAAATTTCTATAAAGATTTTGGGGGCTTTGAACTCGACTTTTCTCATACTCATCTCAAATAAGAGAAAGGCATCAAGTCTAAATGAATTCAGATCCATTTCCTTTTGTAACGTTGTTTACAAATTAGTTTAAAAAATCATTGCTAACATAATTAAAGGGATCTTGTCAAGTTCAATCTCCAAAGAATAATCCAGTTTTTTTCATTAACATACGATTCATGATGCAATAACATTGGCACTTGAAGGACTAAACTAAATTGTCTAAAAAAACAAATAGTGGCAGTATTGAAAATAGATCTCACAAAATCTTTTGACAAGGTTAGTTGGACCTATATCAGATTGATTCTTACTCAAATGGGACTAAATCTACAAACCTGCAATTGGATAATGAGATGTGTACAATCAACATCTTTTGATGTCTTGATCAATGACTTTACATAATATTTCTTCAGATCATCCTGATGTATTCGACGAGGATGTGCTTTGTATCCACTAAATTTTATTTTAGTTATGGAAGTGCTAAGTCTCATGATCAAATATTGCAAAAGGAAAGGTGGACTAAAAGGAATCAAAATTCATTACCCACCTTCTATTTGTTGATCATATTTTAATATTCATCAGGATCTCCTTACTATGAAAAAGATCATTCAAAGATATAGAAGCACAACTGGCATGGGAATAAATCTTCAAAAGTCATCCATTTATTTTCATGAGGTTTCAATACATATAGGAGTTTCTTCCAAGGGTTGGTTCCATATACAAACTCTAAAATTAGAACAAGGATTTAATTACCTTGGCTTCTTTCGCAAACCGTGTAATATGTAAATTGGATATGGATTTATAGAAAAATGAAACAAGAATATCAGTTTGGGTAAATAGGTGTCTTTCATGAGCAAGCAATTTAATTCTTATCAAACCAGTGTTATAAAGCATCCCAGTTTACTGAATGACCATCTCAAAGATCCTCAAAGGAATTCTCAACAAAATCTGAAAAAAGTGTTTTCAGATTCTTTGGATAAGAAGCAAATCATTGGAAGGGACTTCTCTTGTGAAATGGACTTAGGTGGCAACTCCAAAGCAATACGGTGAATGGGGCCTTGACAATATATTCCCTTTTAGTAAATAATTAGTTGCTCGTAGTTAATGATGCATGATTCATAACAACACTATAACAATGAAAGCTGAAAATAAATAGAATTGTTCTGCAATTGTGTGTATAAAATATTTATTGAATTAATGATAATGATTACAACCATCCTCATGGTAGTTTTACTTATACGTATTGATTGGTCATGAGGCGACGGGGTACATGCCCTTTGAATTATATCAATTATTAATTATTTCTTATATTTAGAATTGTTACACTTCCACCCTATTAAGGAATGCTTTGTCCTCAAAGCATAATAAATTGGGTTTTCTCTATCTGAGCATGCCTCGATGGCATCTTCATACTTATCCTTGCTTGGTTTTGGGAGTTCGATTTGCTCCTTCCTCTGAGTGTTGGTGAGGCTCCTTCGTAATATATATATCATTCCTTGAGATTGTTTGACTTGGTTGTTTAGTGAAAATCCTTGAGGACTCTTAGGTACACACTTGCCTTGCTTAAGTTGTTGTGTGTTTATATATGATTTTTGCACTTTTGTCATTAATGGTAATTCATCCCTTTTTCGAGCATACCCTTCAATACCATATAACTTATAATGTTGTCCTTTCTATTAAAACTCCATAAACTATTCCTTAAGGTTGGTTGTATAAGTTCCCAACTGCATTAACCACTCTGCACTTAGTACCATATCCATCCCATCAAGTGGTAGCACATACAATACTAATTGTAGTTCTAGTCCTTGTATTTGAAAAGAGATTTTATGACATCTTCCTTTGTTGTTGACCCGATCTCCATCATCGACTTTAATAGTGAGATCATTTGAAGGGTATACAAAAATATTTAATTCATTAGCTACTTTGTTGTCTATGTAGTTATGAGTACCACCCAAATCTACAAGGATTGTTAGTTCCTTATTTTTCACACTTCCCATGAGTTTCAATATCTTAGTATGTGAGTTTTTGGTCTTAACTGTAGATGAATTTGGCATTTGTTGTGCCTCTTTTTTGGAATCTTAACCTAATTAGTTTTTCTAATATGAGGAGGGATATATTTTTTGTCTTCTTGTGTTTTATTTATTTTTATTTCCTTTCCCTTACAACACATAACCATCACTATTACTCAGTAGTGTGCATGAAATTGATGATAGTTATACTTTTTGTTGTGACTCATCACTATCTAAATCTGAATTGTAAGCTACCGCAATTTCATTTTCTAGATTTGAGACTTCTACTTATTTTCCATCCACTATTCAATAGTAACATAATGACACATCTTCACATCTATGCCTCGGAGTCCAATGTTTCCCACATTTACAATAGGGGTTTTTCTTCTTTTTGTCCTTTTCTAGATGGGAATATTTGTTGTAATATCTTGATGTGCTATAACTAGATGTCTTTTTTTCTATATTTTAGGGGCCATCTCATATTGAGAATTAATTTTTCTTTCAATCATCTTTGCTAAGCTTCTGGATTCCACCAAATTCTTAAGTTTTGATAGTCATAGCTCAATACAGATGATGAGTTTTAATCTCAACATACACTTTTCATAATTGTTGGGATATGATTTTGGGGTCAAGTTTTAGCATCTATGTAGGATCAAACTGCATGGCACATGCAAAAGAAGGAAAGACAATTGGCATGTGTGGACCAATGCGCACAAAATACGGAAGACCATTGGAAGTCGTTAGGCATTTTTGGTTGATTTGTTACAGGATAAACCTCATTGTAATTGTATAAATAAGTAAGGGTTTTGGGATAGAGAGTATGCTTTAGATGTCTTTATGCTATGCTTTGGATGATATGTTATGTCTTTGGAGACAAGGATTGTATGGGTTTAATAGTGTGGGGGCATGGGTATGTCCGAGGCATAATCTATGAGTGCAATGCGCATATTTTGTAAGGCATATTTTGAATGTTAATAAGAAGTTTATTGGTTATGGATATAATAACTCTATGTTATGATATGTTTAATGTTCTGTTTACTACACTCATGTGATATGGATTCTTTTATGGTTGTTGCTATGAACATGTGATATGTTTATACACATATGTTATATGTTTATACACACATGTTATGAATGTTTAGTAGAATAGTTAAAACTAATGCCTTCCATCCCTTAAAACACTATAAAACTTGGTTCATGCAGTCCCCTTAGATACCTCAGGCGAGCCTTCACCTACTTGCAGGAGATGCTGAAAGGGACAATGTATGAGGGTTTTGATGGTGAATTCTTGTTGAACATTGGGTCTGCCCATTACACACCAACAATAATTCATCATTGGTAAGATCCGTAAATCTAGTAGCCAAGACTTACCATTCATGTGTAGAACATTTATTTTTCTTGTTTGTATTAGATGAGTAAATCTGGTAAAGATGTCGTCTTCTTAATCATCATGAAATCTATTAAGAAAATGGTTAAAGAACATTTGGCAATTAATGGATAGACCATTAGATTTTTGTACCACTTGGTGAACAAATCATAAGCATTACCTTCTAAATATATAGACGCCATTGATATCTTCTCTAATTCATTCGCAAGTGGGTTCATAGAAAAAATTACTTGACTTTATTAATCCACATGATAACTTTTATGTCGTCCAACTTGTCATATTTTGGGATCTCGATTTTAATCCTATTTACATAATTTGTGTATTTTGGGAATCTTTGATAACTTGTGTTTTGTGATTCTGGGTTTGATGGTGGCTTTCAGCGGAGTAAAGGTTGTGTAGATAATGCAATACTCATTTCGTTAATTTCTCAATTCTTGCATTATGATCATTGAGTACCTTTGATGTTTCTTGATTATCATCATTCCTTACTCTTAGTAAAGTTTTCCATCACATACCAGACACTTGCATTATTTTGTTAAGATGTGTTTTAAACATATTTGTTATCTTATTAAGCTTCTATGTTTTTTGATAAAGTTTGTCACTAAATGGTTTTGTCATCTCTTCTAATGTTTTATTGCATTTTCTCTAGACTCTCTTTGTTCATTTCCTAGCATTTGAATTTTCCTTAACTTACTAATTGTAATTATATTAATTATTAATTATTATTTATAATTGTTACAAACACCCTCTAGGGAAGAATTACAAAGTCAAAATATCTAAAAAACTCTTCGATTGTGTAATGGTTTAAAGATCCTATGAAACTATATTATGGTGGTTTTATTGTTTTGAATATATATGATTGATGCATTCCCTCTAGTGGGTGCATAGGTGGCCTAGGATATTGAAGATGGAAAAAGAGTCCTCATCAGGGAGAACCCCTAGATTGGAGCGGTTGAAGATTTCTAACTCTTTACTCCACTACTTAATATTCTTCACAACTAGGGTATCCATCATTTGAGACATAATACTCCAGTAGAATCCCTTCACCAGTTTCCAACAACTGAAGCATGAATATACCAATGCACTAAATGGAATCGTGGCTCAGGAATGGGAGCACTACATTGAGAAACTATCCCTAAGTGATATTAAATAAATATCTGGACAAAAGCAAAGCTCGTTTGGTGTAGGAACAAAGTGAAAGGTGATCTCACAACCAAGTTATCCTATCTCACAAAAGCTGAAAATAATATTCATGGGAAAAGTTATGGTTGTGCTCACTAATATGGAAAAATTCAAGCCTGTTGAAGAAAAAAAATTACTCTTTTCCTAGCGCTCGCAAAAAAAACACTTAACTTGGGATAATAGAATGAAATATGGTTGGATCGGTCTAAGATAATGTTGTATTTGTAATCAAAATGAAGAGACTATATTCCATTTATTTGTTAATTTCCTAATGACTGAAACATCTAGAAAGACATTTCAACAACTCTCTAGCTGAAATATTCATAGGTTGACACTTCCCTAGAAGCATGCTTAAAATGTTGGTACTAAGATATTGTGGTTATCCAATTCAAATATCTACTTGCCATATTTGTTTACATGATTTGGTGAAATCACAATGATATACTCTTCCAAAACAACTAAATTCCAAAGGAGATCATGGCACACAAAATTATTAGTATTTCCAAGGAGTGCAAAACAAAGAGAAAAGGAAATCGAGGAATCTAAAAATACCAAATATTGATTTTGACTCTTAGTCAGGTTATTTCGATGGAGCATATCAAGGCCATCCTCAGATAGGAGGGGCTAGAGTGACTCTATATCTAACTCAATAATATGATTTTCATAAAAAAATGCCATTGGTCATGCTACAAATACCAAGGCAAAACTCTGTGCACTATGGATCCTGCTAAGGTGGGAAGTCTAGTTTGTTAAAGAAATGTAACTTCGAAAGACATTCGTTTGTAATTTTATTATATTATTGCTATTCTTCCTTCGGTAGATGTCCGTAATGTAATTGGTCATGTAATATTCATGAGGTAAAACCTCCATTGTAAGTCAGGGCAATAATACCCACAAAAGTATTTTATACATGTTATTTCGAGTCTCCCTAGGTAAGTTGGCACTGTTTAGAGCAACATGATGACATAGGTAAGTTAAAGACGTCACTCCCTTGATGAGTATATATAGGTGAGGCACATCCCTCATTTGCACACACATCTCACTCATGGAAGTGTGCAAGAGAGAGAGAGCGAAGAGGTTCACCAGAGAGAGAAAGTTGTTGGTTTTTTTCCTGGGGTTGTTCACTATAGTTGGTAGAATTCTTTATTAAGGAAGTTTTGTTGGGTTTTCTCTCCCAACAGGGTTTCCCAAGATAAATATATGTGTTCTTTTCGTGTTGTTGTGCTTATCTTTCTTTCAGAGATCCTATGACATATGGTTATGATGCTAAATGTTTTAAGATATTGTATAACCATTAAAATTATAACATGGTATTAGAGATACCTAGAAAGAAGTCATTGTACATTCGTAACACTGCTACTATTGCAACTATAAGAGATTAAGGCTTCATGCTTGAAACCCTAGAAGGCAAAGTCTAGTCATCTAGGAATTTTCACTACATCTCTCTTTTGGTGAAGGTCGAGGAGCTAAAAATCAGACAAGTATAAGATGAAATGCTGATGTGCGTTGTGTGCAAGTTTTAGCCTCAGATTCGTTGTACCTTATGAGATATGATGCATGCAAATCAAGGTTTTTGTGTCTTCCAGAATTCATTTTTAAACAAGTGACCTAGGGAGAAATGATATATCTTAGGATAGGAAGATCCAAATCAAATTTAGTAAGATGTTATAGAAATTGAACATACTTTAGTTTCTATGATGGGAGTTTTAGATCCCAAAGTTGAAATAGTGACACATGGCAGTACGTACACGTTTGCTATGTTGAACTAGTCCATAAATAGGCCACCTTGGGAAAATTAACATAAGTTACACTTTGTGAATCCAATATTTATCTAACCTATGGGATTGCATAGAAGAAAGATCATAATACCTCAATACAAAGTTTCAGACCTTAAGGAATAGAAATTTCTAAGATACATCATAATTAAGACATAACAATTCAACAAAAGAAATTGAAGAAACCAAGGATTCTGATTCTGAGCACTTCTCTCCACAGATCAGTTGAAAAAGGAGGGCCATATAACTCGCTCTAGGAGGGTGCCTATTTCTATGGAAGTAGTTTCTAGTTTTGTGGATTTTCAATTTTTGACCTAATACTACTGTTAGGAAAACTAGGGAATTAAATATTTTGCAGTTCTGTCCACATATTTGGGAAAAGGAGTATATTGCTCAACTCGCCTTAAGGAGGCACATATTCTATCCAATCAGATTTACAAGTCACCAAATTTAAAAAATTAGGGATTCTTTGTCAAACCCTAGGTCCACCAAAACCAGTCTTCCAGAAAAGCATTGAAGCAAGTATCTAGTTGAAGCAATATGATTGGTAAGTTCTATTCTCTCTATTTCCATTTGAGGTTCTCAATTTATCAAGTTGACAAATAGTTCCAAGCTTGAAGGAGCTGAGAAATTCTGGGCATCGAAGTATAGAGGGATTATCATACTAGAAGAGCATGACTTTGAGAACTATGTCAAAGAATAAGTTGTAGATCCAAAGGGAGATGAGAATAAAGCTAAGCATAAGAAGAACTTAGTCAAAAGGGTGATTGTAGACTCCATCAAGGACCATTTGGTTCCACATGTATACTCCTTGAAGAATCCCAAGGATATGTTCGATGCATTGATCAACTTGTACGAAGGAAATAATATCAATAGGAAGATGGCATTGAGGACTCAAATCAAGGGCATGAAGGTGTAGACATTGTCAGAAAGCACTCAATCTTACTTCACAAGGGTTTCCCAAATAAAGGAACAACTAGAAGCTATTAGAGACAATGTTGAGAAAGTATAAGTGGTGATGACTACCTTGAATGGTCTCCTAAGATCATGGGAATCATTCTAGAATGAAGCTTACCAAATTCAACAACCTATGGGAGGAATGTACGCAAGAAGAATCTCGATTGATAACAAGAACCGAGAAGAAAGAGTGGAAGGATGATACTATTGAAGAGTACCGGTCAATCATGAAGAATGATGTATGGGATGAGGTTCTAAGACTTGAAGGGAAGTATGTAATGTCTTTCAACTGGATCTACAAGATCTAGCATGTAGCAAATGGCGACATCAAGAAATACAAAGAAAGTTTTGTGGGTTCTTTCAAGAAGAGAGAGTTGATTAAGGCGAGATGTTTTCTTTATTGACTAGACACACTTATTTAGAGAAGTATAAGTGCATATTGAGTAACCTCTTGGATTTGGGACTCTCTACAGAGAACCACATATGCATAGAAGAATTTGTATAGGCTCAAAAGGCATCATGGGATAACAGATATAATTACATGAGGATCTTGAGGATCACTTAGAGTGATGGAGATATCATCCTTCGCTACAAGGTTGAAAATGGAAGCTTACAGAGGATGAGAAGCTCATAGATGGGTGAAATAGGAACTTGCGACAAATTTCGAGATGGAGGATCTTGATATCTAGTGGCCTTGAGTGATGACATAGACGGATACACATAAGATCAACAACCGAGGAGGCTACTAGTCACTCTCATGCATAATGTCTTGATTTAGAGAGTACAAGATGTAGAGGGAGTATGTTGCTCCACTTAAGAGGGAGTGACTATAATAGATCTTAGAGTTCGATAATATTGACATGATTCTTGGGATTAGAGGTGTGCAAAAATCCAAAGGATATTTTCCTTAGCCAAGGAAAATATGTTGTTGATATTTTAAAGAGGTTTGAGATGTTGGGCTATAGCTACGCCGATGGAATCAAAATTGAAGTTGCTATGTGATCCTACTTCAGAGACAGTTGATGCCACAATATATAGGCATGTGATTGGTTCATTGGTGTACTTGATGAACATGAGCTTGGATACATCGTTATAATAAATACTTTGAACTAGTACATGGTGGATCTAAGATGTGTTCACATGATTGCGGAAAAGCACGTGTTGAGTTACCTAAAGGGTACACTTGAGTATGGCCTCAGATATGTGAGATATCTGAGGATCTGCCTGCAAGGATATGATAAGTCTGATTGGGATGGTAGTGCTACAGATATGAATAACACTTCAGGGTGCTGCTTTAGCTTGGGGTCTGGCATAATTTCTGGGTTTAACAAGAAGGTAACAAGCGTACCACAGAGTACAACCAAGGCTAAATATATTGCAAATATTTAAATTGTAGTGAAGCAGTTTGGATTCACAAGTTGTTGATAGGATTGTTTGATACCGAGATGGATGTGACTGTTAGAGTTGCATTAAGTTGTTAGAAAACCCTATGTTCCATGAAAAATTGTAGCTTAGGCACGAGAGATCATCCAATATGAAGAGAAGTATGGTGCTCCAGATGAGACTTATAGAGAAAGTATGAGGCTTTGAACACACTCTAGTTATGTGGCATTCTTGTGTGGCATTATTGATGTAGAGCCTTCCAACCATGAAGATGCAACTAAGAATAAGCAAGGGAAGTTTCCTCAAGTGATGAGGAATATGTACTTTGATCCAAAAGAATTCAATCCATGAAGATGAAGATCATGCTCTCATCCATTTCAACAATGATAAGAAGAGATACGTTTTTGAATAACGAAGAAGGGACACATAGATTCAACACCACTACAAAGTTCCATGTAATCTATGGTCAGTATTGTTGATCATAAGCAAGATAGGGTCAGGTTCTCAAAATCAGACGATGAAGTAGAGCACGTTGTTGGAGACTCCAATAATTCCTGTAAGGAGACAAAAGGTCAAGAGGGAGTCTACCAAACAAACAAGAGATAAGTATTTGAATTATCATTTCCTATATATCTAGTTGCTTAAATGATATTGTCTAGTTGTGTACATATTTATGTTCCTATATTTAGGAAATGTATTATGCATATTAGAGTGTTTGCATTGATCAACAATATACTACTAATATGCATGTGATGGGTAAGTGGCCTATGGTGTGATACAAAATTACAATGCTACTTATTTAGAATGAAACCTCTTTGTCGACATGATGGGAGTAGTGCACACTCTTAATAATGTTCCGGTAGAGATGGAAGGCATCTAGAAAGTTACCATATGTATATGGGTTATGGATGAATGTAGTGTTAAATCATTGGATAAGATAGTTGCATATGTATTTATGCATAAGAATTTGTCATTATTAATAAATTGTTTCAAATCATGCAACTAAATTTGACTTGTAGGAAAGATCGTGTGCAATCACCTACAAGAGAAGAATGATGAAGAATGAGTGACGACGGTTCAACCATAACACTCAAAGCATATTTATTCAGATAATGATGATGTGGTTTCCTATTGCACTGATGTGGCATATTAGTATATGATTGGTATGTCAGCCTATGCTGACAAGGCTTGTTTGATCCTAGGAGGATTGGTATGTAAGGCTGACAAGGCTTGTTTGATCCTAGGAGGATTGGTATGTATAACTAGGACTTCCAGAAAGGATTAGTAAGTTAGACAGATCCTTGAGTCCTAGGTATATTGGTATGTATGTCTAGGCTTGTTTGTTCCAAAAGTATTAGTAATTCAAACAAGTCTTATCTGGTATACCAGAGTGCCCACCATAGAGTTGATCCAGATGTCCATTAATGACGATGTTCCAACATTTACATGCTGATGATGTTCCAACCTTACATGTTGTTGTTGATGATGTTCCAACATTTACACGTTGATGATGTTCCAACATTTACGTGCTGATGATGTACCAGATGATGATGATGATGTTCCATCATTAACATGCTGATGATGTTCCATATGATGATGACGATAGTCACATACTAATTATGATGCTCATGCTAATGATGATGGTCCATGGCGATGTTCCATGATGGTGTTCCATGCTGATTCTAATGAAGATGTTCCATGCTAATGTTGATGAAGATGTTCCATGCTAATGCTGATACTAATGATGATGTTCCAGATACATGTTGTCATTGTTCCAAAATTTCTTATGACATATAGATTCACCATTTAGTTGTACAATTGTTGTTGTTGATGTTGTAGAAAACCTTTGTTGTTAAGATGAAGTGTTAAATAAATGTAACTTAGGAAGATATTCTATTGTACTTTTATTATATTATTACTATTCCTCATTCGGGAGATGTCCTTGATGTAATTGGTCATGTAAGAGTCACGAGGTAAAACCTCCATTGTAAGTAAGGGAAATAATACCCACAAAATTATTATATAAATGTTATTTTGAGTCTCCCTAGGTAATTTGACCCTATTTAAAGCAACATGATGACCTAGGTAAGTTAAATATGTCACTCACTCTATGAGTATAAATAGGTGGGGTTCCTCCCTCATTTTCACACACATCTCACTCAAGCAAGTGCACAAGAGAGAGAGAGTGAAGAGGTTTGATAGAGAGAGGAAGTTTCCAGTGTTGTTCTTGGGGTTGTTTATTGTACTTGGTTGAATTCTATATTGAGGAAGTTTTTTTTTGGTTTTCTCCCTCCAGAGGGTTTCCCAAGATAAATCTATGTGTTCTTTTCGTGTTGTTGTGCTTTTCTTTCTTTCAGATATCCTATGCCATATGGTTATGATGCTAAATGTTTTAAGATCTTGTATAACCATTAAAATTATAACATAGTCTAGATACAAAAAACTCCAAGTATTGGGAGATTCCAAAATTGTAATAGATTGGGAAAATAAAAAACAAAAAATCAAGATCATCAACTTAACCCCTTTTCTTTATATTATCAATGAAGAAAGGTTAGCTTTTGATTGGATCTCCTTTATGCACATATTTAGAGAATTGAACAAAGAAGTGGACCTGATATCCAAACAAGCTCTATTTCTCTCTGCTAGCACCTTTTTGTAACAAGAAACAATTGAAGTACAAATTTGATAGGCGATCTTGGTATCCCCATTGGGATAATCATTTTTTTTCATTCCAGTCATTTACAATATTGGGTATTTAGATCTAGACACAAAATTTCCCTGTTTTAAAGCAAATCTACTGGTCCCTTTTTTTATACTTATATAAAGATAGAAATAACTCCCTCTTTCTTGGATAGAAACCGATCCTCTTAAGGTCTGTTGTTGAGAAGGGTTGATTGATTCAGCCATAAATGATAATGTATATTTCTCTCTTAAAGGAATATAAACATTTTTTTCTCTGGAAACAAAATATGATCTCAACTATATTTGTGAAAAATAATAACACTGTGTCTTAGCAAATGTTTATTGATTCAAAGAGTGGTGTCTTTTCATATCTGTATGGTGGAAACAACATGTCTATATTAATTTCATATCAAGAGAATGAGAGTTCCCTCTAGGATGCATCATTAATCATTTGAAAAAATCTATATGTAAACTAATTAGTATTAACTAATTATAATGTACGCATGCAATGTACGTATGCATGGAAAACATACACATAACTTGTGTGTACTATAGGTGTTGGTGCCAGACTTGTCTCATAAAATGTTTGGATTTTGGCAGTGTAACACCCCGGTTTTGACCCCGTTTCATTAATGTATATGATGTAAATATTATATCGAATCATGACAAGGGCTCAAGGCGAAGGCCCTTTCACTGATCGATGTTTGGAATATAGGCGATCAGGGTTGATGCCTATGGTTTTTGTGCTAAGTCAAGCACGTTTGTAAACATCATGTAAATATACAAATTAATGAAAACCCACAGCCATCTATGTCAATGCAACGAATAATGAGATGGGGGCATGATTTTCCTAAGGATAAGGGGTTGGGAATGTTAACCTTGAGCTTGTTTGGGGAAAAGCCACGTGTCATGGGGAGAAGCCATAAGAACTTTCAACTAACCTCTTTATTGTCTTTCTTCCCAACCATTTATTCTGCCAGAAGGTGGTTGAGGTAGTTATTGCTTGGAAGGGGAAGAGTATGGGAAAATTCGAATTGGGCAGAGCACCCAGTTTTAGAATGTCATGTTTTGCTTGCAGGGACAAGAAAACACCAGAACTGTATGCTAGTTTGACTCACGTGTTCATGTTTGGTTTTACTCTCACGTTTTTGAGAGCCATGGGATGTTCTGGCTCATCATCCATCCATCCATCCATCCATCGATCCATCTCCATTCTCCATTTACGGGGAAGCTCTTCAGCAGCTGAGCTCTTCCAGTGTGTATCCTTCGCGTTCTGAGAGTGTTTTCCCTTGGCAGGACTGTGATTGCTGTGTTGCAGTGTTATCTTAAACTACAGAGTGTATGAGACCCTGTTATTCGTGTTCCAGAGTAAGCTCGTGTTGTAGAGTCTCCCTGTGGTCGTTGTATTGTGCACCCTGGTTTGGGTCTGAACTATATACAAGACTTAGGAATGGGAGAGACATAGAATGTGCTTGATAAACCTAGTGTGGAACCTCATAATAAGATAGGAGTGGTTGGTGAACCTGCTATGCACATCTTGAAGAGCACTGGAAGGGAAGGTGTAGCCTGAGGGACTATGGAGTAGAGAAGGGGACACTTCCTTATGTTGGGTGTGTAGGCAGTGGGGAATCTAGGCCATATAGGTCTTGTGAAGGTATTATTAGCTCTGTAGATGAGCTCACTAGCTTAGCGGTTCTTCCTTCCCATTTCCTTGGAAGCCTGATAAACCTAATGAGGAAGATGGATTGACTGTGTACAGTATGATAAACCCATCTGTTGGCTTGGTTGTATCTTGTTGTGTTTGACCTGGTGAGTAACCTTTGGTTCGACAGCCGATAAACCCAACTGCGAATGTTGGCTTGGCTAGTTAGCCTGATAAACCCAACAGTAAGATGGCTTTACTGTGAACAGTATGATAAACCCATCTGTTGGCTTGACTGGTCCTTAAGGTGAAGGTCGGCTTGACTGTGAACAGTCTGTGAAACCCAACTGTGAGATGGATTGGCAGAGTGGCCTGTGAAACCCATATGTTGGGAGGTTTTCCCTTACAGCCTGATAAACCCATCTATGTTGGCTTGGCTGAGTTGTATGGTACCCTTGGCTATGTATGAGTCTACTAGCGTTCCCTTATTCCTATAGGAAATCATGCCCATCTTGGGGGTGGAAGTGTTGCTGAGAGACTAAGGAGCACATTGACCTATGGTTGGGAGGAACGTTGCAGTGACGTAGCTGGTTGCGGGTCAAGTTCTGTTCAAGATAAGTGTTCCTATCTACCTAACTCTTTGCAACTATATTTCTTGCATTGTAATTGATTGATGGAATGTGATGAAGATGTTGCTGTGTTGAATTGATGCATTGTTATTTTGAATAACTGCAATTATAGGCATCTATGCATGTTTTTCCCTCAATGCATTTTGAACTAAGTTGCAAGGTAGATTGGCCAGATTGGCAATGGCCTGAATGATCAGATCGATCTAAGACTTTAGTAAAAAAAGCTGAGTTTCCTGCTATAAATCCTCCTTTACGCAAATTTGAAGGATTGCGGGATGCTAAATGTTTTTTCACATATTTTGGTTTCCGTGGATTTCCCTTTCGCAACTTCCTCTCCACAACTTGTGGGATGTGGGATGCGGGATCACGGTGTCACGATTTCCATAATTCCCAATCCCTCTATTCAAATCTCCATGCTGTTAATATTCGCGGGATGATTCTCCACCATTGATTTGTTTTCGATGCGGGATGCGGAAAGTGAGATTACAACTTTTGTAACTTTTCGACCCTGCAACATGGGCTTTCTGCATCGTTGATTTTTGTGAGTGAATTCTGAGCCATTGATTTGGTTCGAGCTGTGGGATTGTTTATGATCATTGATTTTCGTCGCATTTTCTCTCTGCCGTCTGATCTCCTCTGAGATCTTTTCTTGTAGATCGTTGAACGAATCAATGGAAGATGGGAGGGAGCGTGAAAGTGTTGGAAATGTCGAGATGTGGTCACAGCCACGCCCTATGTTTTGATGAACAATAGAGGCTTTCGATGAAATTTTTAATTTCACATGATATTAGGGCATGGGTACGTGTCAATGTGGTATCAGAGCTGAGGGTTGAAGCATTGGGCCTGGATGGACCAAAAACCAGTCAAGAGTACCCTCTGATACCAACTTGTAGTACACTACAACATGGTATCAGAGCCGCAGATTGCAGCATTGGGCCTGGATGGGACGGGAATTAGTTAACCAAAGCTGTCGGTTACAGCATTGGGCCTAGATAGGCCAGGTGACAGTAAGTAAATGGTTTTGATTTTGAATTATTGTGTGTCTAACAAATGGTGTTGATAACACATTTTGCAGAGTCATAGTATATTTTGGAAAAGTAAGTTGTGGTTCAGCCATGAGAACCCATGACAGATATAATGCTCAGGACTCCTACAAGCATGCACGAGATGCCATGGGGGAAAATGTCTGAGTTGGAAATGATGACATAGAGTCTAATGGAAGGAGATTCCAAGAGACACCACCAGATATTACAGCCACCATGAAAAGCCTAATTAAATCTCAGGAAGAGCAGCATTAGTTGAATGCTACTATGTTGCAGAGTTTGACAGACTTTCAAAGAAAGATAGACTTTGGACATGGTTTAGTAAAACCTGAAGGCAGTAAGAGTAGTAACATAAGAAGAATAAGGACTGCTAGTAGATCATTTGACTCAGAAGAAGCAAGTGGGGATTCAAGCTCTTCTTCTCGCAAGGGAAAGAGAAAGAGGCACCATAGGGATCGCTCTCGGGATGAATTTAAGAAGGCTAAACCTCCTACGTTTGATGGCGAGGTAAAGACTTGACAAGAAGCTGAAGCTTGGCTTCTTGGGATAAAGAAGTACTTCCAAGTTCAAGATGAACATGAAGGCAAGGGTTTCCATATTCAGTTTAAATGGAAGGGCATCCATTTGGTGGGAGCACTTCAAGCAAGTAAGGAGGATCAGTGAAAGAAGACTTAAGTGGAAACGGTTCCAAAAGTATTTCTATTAGAAATACTTCTTTGACAGGTACAATGATGACAAGATAAAAGAATTCCATGAGATGAGATTAGGACAATAGACCATGGAAGAGTATGCGAACAGGTTCCTATAACTGTTGAGATATATCAGGTACATCAAAGATGAAAAGGTGAAAATCCAGCATTTCCTGAGTGGATTGCCTTAGTCTTAGAAAGACAGAATCGAGTTTTATGAACCTAGAACTCTTGAAGAAGCAATTAGGAAGGCTAAGTATTGCTATGAGCAAATCATAGGAAAACCTGATTACCATAAGACATGGAAAGAAAAGAAGAATGAGAAGCCTGACCAAAGAAAGAAAGGTTTCAAACCTTCTAGCTTCAGGAATCAGCAGAGGCAGCCATCTCAAACTAAAAAGCAGCCAGCTAGAGTGGCAGGAGAAAAGCCAAGAGATCCACAACAGATCAGAGAACCACTCCAATGTTGGAGATGTGAAGATCCCACAGGCGCAGGAATTGTCCACTTGAATGAGAGTGCAAGGCCAGCTTACAACATTCAAGAAGCAGAAACAGTGGGTCAAGTAGCAAGGGCCATCCCTAGTATTTATGCAGCACTGGAGGACCGCCAAGTAGATCACCAGTCAAATGTGGTTGAAGTTGTAGGTAATATTGTTGAGCAATTTGTTTCTATCTTGATTGACCCTAGTTCTACTCACAGTTACATTACTCCTAGAGTAGTGGAGATTTGTGCCTTTAAGAAAGTAAAGCATAGCAAATCTTGGTTAGTTCAGTTAGCCACTGGAACTAAGAGAAAGGTTAGCGAAGTGGTGGATAAATGTCCATTGGTTATGAATGGATTGGTAACTAGCGTAGATCTGAATGTTCTACCACTTGGTTCCTATGATGTTCTCATTGGAATGGATTGGTTAGAAGCTCACAGAGTAAAGCTTGACTATTATAATAAGGCTTTTGAGTGCTTGGATGAAGAAGGCAACTCAAGGATTGTGAAAGGCATTCCAAAGGTGATTTCTGTGAGGCAGGTTTCAGCAATGCAGTTGAAGAAGTTCTGTAGGAAATGTTGCAAGTTATATGTAGCTCATATTTTGGAGGCACCAGAGAATGAAACTCCTAGGTTGGAGGACTTTCATGTGTTGCAGGAATTCAGGGATGTATTTCTTGATGAGATTCCAGGGCTTCCTCCAAAGAGGGACATTGATTTCATAATTGAACTTGTGCCAGGAGCAGCACCAGTGTCCAAGACACCCTACATAATGAGTACACCAGAAATGATAAAGCTGAAGATGCAACTACAAGAGTTGTTGGAGAAGAAGTATATCAGACCCAGTGTGTCTCCTTGGAGAGCACCAGTTCTGTTTGTAAAGAAGAAAGATGGTACACTCAGATTGTGTATTGATTACAGATAGCTGAACAAAGTCACAGTAAATAACAAGTATCCTTTCCTAGGATTGATGACCTCTTTGATCAAATGAGAGGAGCAAAGGTATTTTCCAAGATTGACTTGAGGTTGGGTTACCATCAGGTGAGAATCAAGGATGGAGACATTCATAAGACAACCTTTAGAATAAGGTATGGACATTATGAGTTTTTAGTAGTATGATTTGGTCTCACAAATGCACTCGCTACATTTATGTGCCTTATGAATAGTGTCTTCAGCATGTATTTGGACAAGTTTGTTCTTGTTTTTCTTGATGACATTCTTGTTTATTCTAAGAATGAGGAAGAACATGAAGACCATTTGAGATTGACATTGTAATTGCTTAGGGAGCATCGATTGTATGCAAAGCTGAGCAAGTGTGACTTCTATAGAGACAGAATTTAGTATTTGGGTCATATTATCTCAGAAGAGGGTATATCTGTGGACCCTGAAAATATTGAAGCCATTATGAATTGGCCTACTCCAAGAAATGTGACATATGTGAGATCTTTTATGGGACTTGCAGGATACTACAGGAGGTTCATGGAAGGATTCTCCAAGGTTGCATATGCCATTACTTCTTTGAAAAAGAAGGGCATAAAGTTTGAATGGACAATGAGGTGTGAAGAAAGCTTCCATCAGTTGAAGAATATTCTCACCAGTGCACCAATATTGAAAGTTGTAGACCCAGAGAAAGATTTTGTGGTGTGTACCAATGCATGCGGTCAAGGGCTTAGAGGAGTTCTTATGCAAGACAACCACGTTATATTTTACGAGTCAAGAAAGTTGAAGGATCATGAGAATAACTATGCTACTCATGATTTGGAACTTGCAGCCATAATACATGCTCTCAAGATGTGGAGGCATTACTTGATGGGTAGTAGATTTGAGTTAAGGATAGACCATTGTGGTATGAAGTATTTATTTGATCAGCCTACTCTAAATGCTAGGAAAACTAGATGGCGGAGTTTTTATGTGAGTTTGATTTTGAAATCAAACACATAAAAGAAAAATAGAATAAGGTAGCTGATGCACTCAATAGGAAGGTGCAGGAAATGCATGTGGCATCTCTTAGTATTTTCCAATCAGATTTGAGGTAGCAGATTGTTAATCATACCGCTGGAGATGAAATGCATGTGCAAGTAAAAGACAAATTGCAGCAGCAAATCCTTGAAAAGAGGTATGGGGGATATAAATTAGAAGAAGAGGGACTTCTTACTTATAAAGGCGTAATTTACATTCCAAAGGTAGCAAATTTGAGGAGAGTTGTTATGGATGAGATCCATCAAGCTCCATATTTTGGTCACCCAGGATATCATAAGACAATTGCTACAACCAGAAAGCATTGCTTTTGGCCAGGAATGAAAAAGGACATGGCTGAATATATTTCAAGGTGCATGAAATGTCAGTAGGTAAAGGTTGAGCATCAACACCCTGCAGGTTTGTTGCAACCTTTGCCAGTTCCAGAATGGAAATGGGAATTTATTCCCATGGATTTTATTACAGGATTACCAATGACTTGGAGACAACATGATTCCATCATGGTTGTGGTGGACAAGTTGACGAAGGTAGCACATTTCATACCGGTTAAGTCTACGCATAAGATTGATGACATTGCAAAGATCTTCATGCAGGAGATTTTCAAATTGCATGGATTTCCAAAGGCAATAGTCTCTGACAAAGATGTCAAGTTCACTTCCAATTTTTAGAAGGGGTTGTTCACGGATTTGGGTACAAAGTTGAACTTTAGCACTGCTTACCATCCTCAGACTGATGGGTAGACAGAGAGGGTAAATCAAGTGTTGGAAGACATGCTTTGCATGTATGTGATGGACAAACCAACCAAGTGGGAAGATTATTGACACTTGGTAGAGTTTGCCTATAATAATGGACAACAAGCATCCTTGGGGATGAGTCCATATGAAGCTTTGTATGGAAGGAGGTGTAAAACACTAGTGACTTGGATAATCCATTAAAAAAAGTTGTGCTTGGTCCAGAATTGCTCAAGGAGATGGAGCAATAGGTTGTAAAGATTAGGAAGAATATGAAGGAAGCCCAGGAAAGACAGAAAAGCTATGCTGATAAGCATAGGGTGAACAGAGAATTCAGTATTGGGGATCGTATTTACCTCAGAGTGAGAGCAAAGAAGAGTTCCTTGAAGCCTGGGAGTTGTGTCAAGCTGTCACCGAGATACTGCGGGTCGTTCGAAGTGCTTGAAATAATAGGGCTAGTTTCATATAAACTTGCATTGCCTGCTAGCACTAGGGCTCATAATGTTTTTCATGTTTCTTTGCTTAAGAAATATATACATGACCCTAACCTTGTGATAAATTGGGATGTGATTCAAGTGGAACCCGAGGGAGAGTTCTGAATTGAGCCAATGTGCATCCTCGACAGGAAGGTCACCATGCTCTAGAATTGAGCCATAGGACAGGTAAAGGTGCAGTGGGAGCACTACAGTCCTGAAGAGGCTACATGGGAGCTGGAGGATGCCATGCGATTGGCACATCCATTTTTGTTCAAATCTGTGGAGCACTGAGGCGATTGCCAGTGTAGCATTTTGTTCAAATTTTGTAATCACTGAGGACAGTGCTATTGAAGGGGGAGGGGAATGTAACACCCTGGTTTTGACCCCGTTTCATTAATGCATATGATGTAAATATTATATCGAATCATGACAAGGAGCTCAAGGCCAAAGCCCTGTCACTGATCGATGTTTGGAATATAGGCGATCAGGGTTGATGCCTATGGTTTCTGTGCTAAGTCAAGCACATGTGTAAACATCATGTAAATATGCAAATTAATGAAAACCCATAGCCAGCTATGTCAATGCAACGAATAATGAGATGGGGGCATGATTTTCCTAAGGATAAGGGGGTGGGAATGTTAACCTTGAGCCTGTTTGGGGAAAATCCATGTGTCATGGGGAGAAGCCATAAGAACTGTCAACTAACCTCTTTCTTGTCTTTCTTCCCAACCATTTATTCTGCCAGAAGGTGGTTGAGGTAGTTATTGCTTGGAAGGGGAAGAGTATGTGCAAATTCGAATTGGGCAGAGCACCCAGTTTTGGAATGTCGTGTTTTTCTTGCAGGGACAAGAAAACACCAGAACCGTATGCTAGTTTGACTCACGCGTTCATGTTTTGTTTTACTCTCATGTTTTTTAGAGCTGCGGGATGTTTTGGATCATCATTGACTCATCCATCCATCCATCGATCCATCTCCATTCTCCATTTACAGGGAAGCTCTTCAGTAGTTGAGCTCTTCTTGTGTGTATCCTTCACATTCTGTGAGTGTTTTCCTTTGGCAGGACTGTGATTATTGCATTGCAGCATTATCTTAAACTATAGAGTGTATGAGACCCTGTGACTCATGTTCCAGATTAATCTTGCATTGTAGAGTCTCCCTGTGGTCGTTGTATTGTGCACCTTGGTTCGGGTCTGAACTATATACAAGACTTAGGAATGGGAGAGATGTAGAATGTGCTTGATAAACCTAGTGTGGAACCTCACAATAAGATAAGAGTGGATGGTGAACCTGCTATGCACATCTTGAAGAGCATTGGACGGGAAGGTGTAGCTTGAGGGACTATGGAGTAGAGAAGGGGACACTTCCTTGTGTTGGGTGTGTAGGTAGTGGGGAATCCAGGCCAGATAGGTCTTGTGAAGGTGTTCTTAGCTCTGTAGATGAGCTCACTAGCTTAGAAGTTCTTCCTTGGAATCCTGATAAACCCAATGGGGAAGATGGCTTGACTGTGTACAGTCTGATAAACCCATCTATTGGCTTGGTTGTATCTTGTTGTGTTTGACCTGGTGAGTAACCTTTGGCTGGACAGTTTGATAAACCTAACTGCGAATGATGGCTTGGGTAGTTAGCCTGATAAACCCAACAGTAATATGGCTTGATTGTGAGCAGTCTGATAAACCCATCTGTTGGCTTGACTGGTCCTCAAGGTGAAGGTTTGCTTGATTGTGAACAGTCTATGAAACCAAATTGTGAGATGGCTTGGCAGAGTGGCCTGTGAAACCCATCTCTTGGGAGGTTTTCCCTTACATCATGATAAACCCATATGTGTTGGCTTGGCTGAGTTGTATGGCACCCTTGTCTATGTGCGAGTTTGCTAGTGTTCCCTTATTCCTGTAGGAAATCATGCCCATCTCGGGGGTGGCAGTGTTGCTAAGAGACTAAGGAGCACACTGGCCTATGGTTGGGAGGAACATTGCAGCGACATAGCTGGTTGCGGGACAAGTTCTGTTCAAAATAAGTGTTATTGTCTACCTAATTCTCTGCAACTATATTTATTGCATTGTAATTGCTTGGTGGAATGTGATGAACATGTTGATGTGTTGAATTGATGCATTGTTCTTTTGAATAACTGCAATTATAGGCATCTATGTATGTTTTTCCCTCAATGCATTTTGAACTAAGTTACAGGGTAGATTGGCCATATTGGTAATGGCCTGAATGATCAGACCGATCCAAGACTTCAGTAAAAAAGCTGATTTTCCTGCTAGAAATCCTCCTTTACGCAAATTTGCAGGATTGCGGGATGCGGGATGCGGAATGCCATTTTGCAGATTTTGGTTTCTGTAGATTTCCCTTCTGCAGCTTCCTCTCCGTAATTTGCAGGATGCGGGATGCAGGATCGCGGTGTTGCGATTTCCATAATTCACAATCCCACAATTCAAATCTCCGTGCCGTCGATTTTCACGGGATGATTCTCTGGCGTTGATCTATTTTCGATGCGAGATGTGGAAAGTGAGATTGCAACTTTGTAAATTTTCGACCCCGCAACTCGGGCTTTCCGCACTGTTGATTTTTGTGGGTGAATTTTGAGTCGTTGATTTGGTTCCAGCTGTGGGATCGTTTACGATTGTTGATTTCCATCGCGTTTTCTCTTCGCCGTTCGATCTCCTCTGAGATATTTCCTTGCAAATCGCCGAACGAATCAATGGAAGATGGGAGGGAGCGTGACAGTGTTGGAAATGTCAAGATGTGGTCACGACCATGCCCTATGTTTCGATGAACAGTAGAGGCTCTTGATGAAATTTTTAATTTTGTATGATATTGGTGCATGGGTACATGACATGCAGCACATACCCAAAGGAGCCAATGTTAGTATTGAAAGCTACATTTTCAATATTTTAAACCCAAGAAGCAATCTCAAATTCAACCCATCAAGCATCAAAGGATTGATATGAAGACAACAAGTGTGTATAAGGGAACCCTCAAGGATGGCACAAGGGTAGTAGTAAAACAAGTGTCTGCACAATCTCCACGATCTCTGATGAACAACATAAGAATCTAGTGAAGCTTTATGAATGCTATGCAGAAAAAGGACATTGTATTTTGGTCTATGAATACCTTGAGAAAAATAGTATTGCTCAAGCCTTACTAGGAAAGAATGTCTATGGGTTTCAAGCATGAACAGTCTAAACCATAATTCACATGCTACTGATAGTTCTCTGAAACAGTATCTATGTGTCAAATATAGTCCAAAACAACAACGTGTCAACAAGGGGTGTTCATTTGATGCCAAAGTTGAATGAAATTTCAAATGAAAATGTTAATGGAGAATGCTCAAAGATATAGATAGACCTGCACAAAGTCGACCAAATATTGCATCTATCAAAGTATTTGGATGATTCACTTAAATAATCAATGCAGAAGTAAATGGGAAACATCTGATAGGTGTGCTTTAATGTTTTAAGCTTGGGCAGGTTCCCTTTTTTTGTTATCAACTGATGTACTTTGAACTAAGAGACTGAGGTTTTTTCCCTTGAGGACGATGGCAGAAATGGACCCAGATAAAATATGAAGTTTCCAAGAAGCAAGTCCCAAGTTCCATTTCCTTCATTGAAAAGTGAAAGGAAAGACATATGTTCTTCCTTCAATCAGCTATAGTTCCTAGATTATAGTCCGTTCAGAAATGCATCTATTCATCTCTCAATTTAGTCGATTGATCTTTGTATTTACATATCAATTGATTAAATCCATGGATTTGGTGATTTTAAAGCATGACAACAATGTTATGCTTACTATCCAAAACACTTTGTTTTCATTTCTTATAGCAAGTTTGGTTTATTTCTTTATGGTTATGGATATGCGCATAGTGAGTAACAATATTCAGTGGTGCTGGTTGCGTGCAAAAATAAGAAGTTTTGATCAGGCGCAATAATGGACTATATCTGTATGATATGCCAGAATTCGAAATTCACAAGGTCAGTAATTACAATTAGATGAGATCATTAAATTAATAAGCATCGTTGGTAGCAAAAAAGTCTCTATATGGAACATTCAGTTTGATTTAAAGAAAGCTTTAAAACTATGCAAGATAAGAAATGGAATCAGAAATTGGTGGCAGAACATTTCCAGAAGATCAAGCTCAAGATTTTCAGGTCATGAAAGGAGGAACAAGTGGTAGACTACAGGTTTCAAAGAAAAGCATCAACCGGTCAAATATTATCTCCACATTTTCAGGCGTAATCAGCAGTCAACAATGGATTGAATCCAGATTCAAAGACATGTGGAAGTACTTAAAATTTAATGCATATTTTAAGTGATTCATGAACATCTTCAGGAAACATTCCCTATTACAAGTGGCAATTGAAGAGGTGGGTCAAATCTATATTTGAAAAAAACATCTCTTCATTTCTAGATCCAAAGGCATCTAACTGAAATTGTTTAATTTAGATCTGGGTAAAATTGTAAATTAGATTGAGCAAAGTCACCAAGATCTAGCCAAAGGAGATTGCGCTCAAAAGAAGAGACAAAATGAGTTTTGAATTTGAAAAATGCACAAGTGTCATCATATTTGATGAACATATATTGAATGAACAGAACACCAATTATCTGCACATGCAGCTAAAGGAATCAATCTGTTTTCTATTTCCACATTCAAAGGCATTTCAACCCAGTTGGAATAGATTCATTCATGAATCCCAAATTTATAGTAACAAATCATCGATTTGGTCTTTTCTGATTCTATTGATAGGATTCGATTATAAAAAGTTAGAGGTTCTATAGATGTATTCTTTTTTCTTATATATATATTATTATTTGAAATGTAAAAAGAGGAGGAAAAAGGGGAGGTTCCAGCCGGAGAGGCTGTGTATGTCATTGTAAGGGTTAATTATCAGTCTGTTTCTTTCAGCCCGTCGGTATGTTTTATAACAGTGTGGGGATGAGAGATCTTGGATATGAGCCAGTTTATAACTTCTTTTCACACAGATATTGTTATCCTTGTAATGAATTTTATGATGGGTAATGCTATTATCCTAGTTTCTCATTGTATATGCCAATGTCTGTGATGCTTTATAAATAATGTTTTTTTGTCTGAAAATATGATTATGTATATGATTAACTGTTTGTAATCATATAATATTTTATTTACTGGTTCATACCTTGTTCAATAATTTTTTATTATCTTTTCCCATATGCTTATAAGTCTATATTTTAGGCTTATAATTCATCCACCCTTTCAAAATCCAGATTCATTTAATTTGAAATACCTAAACTTTGTGCTAAGTAGTTGGTACAAACTTTAGGACTAACAATAGGTAAATATCATAATCTCTAATACACAACACCTGAATGACAAGGCAATAGTAATCACATGCAAGACATGGAAATCACACATGCAAGACAATAATAAAGTAATCACAAGACTATGCAATCTTATTAATTAGGTCACAATACTATAGCTCTAATCAAACATTATACTTAGGTTTAACTTAATGAATTTTGCAATGATTTATAGGTGACAAGATCCAATTATAACTAAAGTGGCATCTAAATCCCAAATCGTATCCTTACAATCTAAACCTCCTTCATTCCTAACCTACTTCCAACTTCCACTTCCTATCCATTCCTTTATTGGAATGTCCTAGAGAATCAACTATATTGACCTAACCCCTGATATAACCCATAATCGAAAGTGTAAACTAAATCTACCTAACTTACCCAACATACAACCAATAATTCTAATCACACAACTTGAGGAGCATGGCTTAACATGACCATCCCACAACTCTAGGTTTCATAGGCTAAACAGTGGGAAATATATCCACCCCTCCTAATGGAACTAGGGTCAACACCCTATTAGTAATCACATTGTGTTGCTATTGTTGTTCTTTGAGTCGCCTCATTGAATGATCAATTTGGCTAACTTGGTTTTTTGTGTAAACTTATACTAGCCCATGTATCATAGAAATATATTGAACCAATATATAAATCCACGAATCAATGCCCCATAACTTACTATTTCTCCATTTATGTCCACGATATCAAGGTAAATTTACTATCACAAGTACATGGATATCACTTAGCCTCTCTAACCTATGGGTTAGTCTCATCCAAAAACATAATATCATGCATATTATTTCACTATTTACAAGTAATTACTAATTTATCAAATATCAGTCAATATAAATAACTTATATATCCATCATGTGCATGGAAACCATTTATTCATTTAATCATAACTTGCATTGGTATCCATGCACCCAATCATTCTATTTAATTTTACATACTGGAAATAAATCGCATTACCATCATCATTAATAAGATAAACAATAACTCAAAAAATAATTACCACATATAAGTAGGTTCATAAATCCAAACACATAGTTTACTCTATTGAGATAACTCCAACAAATAATAAGAAAATAATTATAAGATATGTATTAATGTTGTTTGTTTGTCTAATCAAAATATGGGGCATTTCAATATTTAACAATATCTCATTTCATTTTTTTTCAACAACAATGCACTCATTTAATCAATTGAAGAGGTATAATACACAAGCAATGAATATTAGTTTTAAATAAATCTTGGAAATGAAAAGAGACGATGTTTGATTTGTCAAATGCATCTTTAAAAAAGACATGCATCTTAACAAAACAATGTCTTTTTTACTAGGCGTATCATCTCTCTTCAAAGCAAATGTTGGGAAGGCAGACATGTGTGATAATGTCACAAATAAAGAAACTCCTCAATATGATTCTTGATGTAATTTAAACATGTCAACATTCATCTAAACTCATGGTGAAATTTTATCATGTGGTTTGCTATCCATTCACTCATAATTTATTCATTGTAATTGCTGACAGAGAATTCTAAAAGGTAAAGAGATATAGAGTCATTTAGTAAATTGCAAACCATTGTTTCAACATCCAAAAAGATCATACATTAGTGTCATTAATCAAGTTAATATCAAACAATTGTGTTTCAACCCAAGGTGATTTTATGCACCACGGCTTGATGATGGGAAACTAGGGAAACAATGCAGTTATTAGAAGCTTCCTTGGTGATGGTGAAACATTCCATGAATGTTTCTTACTATGTAAGGAAGAAACAAGTTCCCCATTTCCAAATTGCATTATTTGAATGTGTAACAACAAAAAAGAGTCCTAGTGGCATGATTTTACCTTAGGAATCCAAATTCACTTAAGGAAAATTGCAGTAGAATGTCAAGACAAGCAGTGATGTGATTTTTCCTAAGGAATCCAAATCACACTTTGTAGGAAGTTCTAGTAGCACATGAACACAAGCAGGTATATGTTTTGCCTAAGGAATCCAAAATGCATTTAGTGGTTAGTTGTAGTAGCACATAAAGGGAATAATGATACATTTTGATCGGACAAGCCTTGTTAGACCCTATAATAATGAAAAAATGCCTACAAAAAAAAGACACATTAGTTGGGTTTCTACAATAACATATCAAGGAAGCTAGTGATGTGTTTTAATTGGACAATCCTCGTACGACCTTGAAACAACTAAAAGATTCCCATGAATCCAAATCAAATCAATTAGGAACTTGCAACAATGTGTCATGGCAGTAAGGGGTTACCTTGAGGAAGAAATTGTGGGTATGCTTTTACCAAATTCAGTTTCCTTGGGAAAAATCTCACTAGTCAAAGAGATGCTTCACATTCCCAACCCATGTGCATTCCCTTTTTGTATTCTCAAGTGGAGTTTTCACCTACAAGCTAAGAGTTTAGTTGCCTATACTGGTATATATTCTTTTCAACTTGTTTACGCAAATGGTTTATTAAGAGTCTCTAATTTATCATCAACAACAATAAATAAACAAGACATCTTTGACTTTGACAATGATCTTTTGCATCAAAGGAATTGATTTTCCGGTTTGAGGAAGTGTACTATCTTTCTTAGGCCCTTGGAAACTTTGGAGAATAGAAGGAGTTTTGGTTTTATTGCATGGACACCAATTGGATTGGACTTGAGCTTGAGAGGTTGATTGCTAGCCATTTATTTTTTATTGCGAGCCCAAGTTGTTTTTGGGCACATTTGTACGCAAGTTTGCTTGCTCACAGCGATCCCAAGTGATGTGTTTCCTATATAGAGTGTTGTAGCATGTATTTATTTAAATTTCCTTACGTAAATGTTGTACACCAAGCCATTGCTACCCATATATATTTTGTTGCAAGTCCAATATATTCCACAACTGAATTTTAATCACATGTGAATGAAAGCTATCCCATGGAATAGTACAGGTCATTTTTTTGGGGTTTTAGGAATTCCTTTCTCTAAGATTTCACTTGGGGCCTCAAATATTTATCTCTCGAGTTGACATTGCATTATCATTATTCATTGAATGACTCCATGCCCAATGGGAGTTTAGTAGCCAGATGGAGCAAAAGTTTTTATTAACAATGATATTTTTTTAGTATCCTGGTGATTGACATAATTTTGAAGTGGATGTCACGTTGATATATTTTTTTGTGACATGATTTTGTAGTAGATGCCATGTTGGTATAATTTTTTAATCAAGTAAAAGTTAGGTTATGTTACCATACAATGGGATACCAATTCTGTTTCCTCTCAACCACTCCCTTCCTAGTAATCTAACTAATAAAAAAACTCACTTTTAAGTAAGAAACAAGATCTATTAAAAAAGAGAGTTTGAATTGCTTGATATTTGCATTTAAAATATTTTGAATAGCTGCCAAGAATGTCTCTCATTCTCGTTGCCCTTGATTTATTTAAAAGACTCATTCTAAATCTTATTATATTATCAAAGTTTATTAAATAAATTTGCAAAGGTATGAGGATAAAGAAGAAGAAGAAGGAACTAGCGATCCATCTAGACACACTACACTTGGACATGCCCTTCCCTTTGTAACTTTTATTGAAGTCATCATATTATTAACTCTTCTAGTATTGGCAAGAGACTACATAACCACTAGACAATGGAGGCATGCAAATTTTGATAGTTAAAAATCAATCTTGGAAAGACATAATGATAAATCCTTGAATCCTCACATAGTTGAAACTCATTGTTGGAGGAGCTAGTCTGTTAAGCCGACTAGACTTGCTTATCAACTAATTGTATATTAGGTCGACCTCATAGGCCGTGTTGGTTGTTTGAACCGACATGTAGCTTTTGTAACTGTTTTGTAAACATATATATGGGCTGTTGAGCCAGATAGATACTTGGTTTGGTTTGTTGTATGAACCCACATGTGTATTAATCTGCTATTATGTCTACCATTCTTATCTCTTCTTTTGTTACTATTATATGAATCTTTATGTTTATTATCGGTAACCTTGCAATATTATTGATTAACACATTGGTTCCGTTGCTGGTGATACATGACTATGAAATGACTATGACTAGATGATATCAAAGCAAGAGATCAAAGATTGGTGGGAACGCGATATTGCAAATTATCTACAGAATTATGCTAGAAGAAACATACAAACTATTTCCCAAGCAAAGGAGAAGTTCTTCTCTGAAACACATGAAAAGTTTGTCGAGTTTGTCCCACAATCATTGAAGAAGATATTGGATGAAAAACTTGACAGGTGAGAACAATCGCTAGTTACTTCAGAAACTAACAAGGGGAGACCGCACAAATTTGTCAAAGTGGTTCAAAAGAATCACTGATGATTTCTGTGAGGAAAGACAGTTGACGAAAGAGTCTCCGTGGATAGTATCAAAGATATATTCTACAACGACCTAAATGAACAGTTCCCGTGCTCATTACCGACACTTTTGTTCAAATTATGGATCGACAAGGGTGAGGGTCATATTGTTGAACCTCATCTGTTATTGATAAATCCACCATCTAACACAAACTGGATGGCCAAGTAGAAGGAGTGGGAAACATTTGTCAAAGAAATATAGTGGGAGTACTTTCTAAAGAAATAGACAGATCCACCCGAACATACTAAAATCTTTTGGGTCAACTATGGGGGTAGATGTTCATGTTTTGTAGTAGAGTAGAAAGATTCTAGTCGACTCATGAAGAAAACACCAATGCCAAAGATCAAAAGTTGGGCCAAAAAGGAGAAAAATAGAATAGTTACTCACAAAAGCACTCTGGACATACATAAGATAGAATGAGAGAAGAGGTGAAAGAAAAGGGAAGAGATTATAGAGCAGGTTGTTGTGCTCCAACAAGGGAGAATGACACATAGAGTGATAGAGCAAGAAGGAAATCCGCTAGAGCTGGGTCATGAACGACACAAAGAGGGAGTTGATAAAGAATTGTCACCTATGGAGGAATACTTGTGGATAGAGCATGGTAGAGCTCTCCAAATTGATATACCCTAGAATATCACACCTCATTCTCTGTTAAAATCTAGCTAGAGTGCCTCAGTGCATGATATTGTTCAGGAAGATTTAGGAATACGAGCTGGCAAACTTGGTGTATGGAGTTGACTAGACGATGAAGGAAATGATGTTGATCATATTGTAATCCACCGACCGCAGGAAGGAGCACCCCCAAACCAATCATAGCTTCAGAAAACACACCAGATCAGTAAAAGTCATAAGTAAGGATACTCCAGTATCATAAATTTACTTGGGTATTTGTCGAAGGAAATCGACCTCCAGTTGAAAGTGGGCTGACTGTTACAGAAAAATCATCTGATGGAAATGAAAGTTCTGTCGAGAATATCTATGGAAAAAAAGAAGTTATAGAAAGTAACCCACCACCACCACCTCCTCCTCCATGAGAAGACATAGAGGTCATAGATATGGCGCACGTGTCTCCACACATCCCCCTCTATGAGGGTGATGAAAATCCCAGATGACACTAGTTCATCTGTGAGTCGAATTGGGAAGAAAATGCTGTTACAAATGAAGATCGACAAATGGCCTAGTTTGCTGGTGCTCTACGAAAGCGAACACTAACATGGTACATGACATATACGAAAAAAATTCCAAATGCCACTAATGCAAAAATGAAGCAATAGTTTATGTCATTCTTCAAGACATCAGATGCAAAACATTTGACAGCCAAGAAGTTGAATACTATAGTCCAGAAACCAACCGAGACAGTTTGCGATTATGATAAGAGATTCAAAGACTTACTAAGCCATTTGAAGTATAACATAGATCAACAATTGCTAATCCAATGTTTTTTGGTAGGACTCTTATAGAAAATCTAAATGCACATCTGAATGGACAACTTCAATACTTATGAAGATGCATTAACTAAAGCATTACAAATAGAGATGGACGAGGACTATCTAGTAAACCATGTCGATAGTTGCATTTAAGAACAATTGGAAATTACACAGAAATCAATACTAGAGATGAGCCTCAAAGGCCATGAAGTATGGTGCACTAAAATATCTACGACCGTGCATATAAACGACTATTGTCGACAAGAAGAACATCGACAAGACGTCCGGTTCGTTCATTCAAAATGATTTTGTGACATTTTCCAGAAGCATGACCTACATGAGACAAAAATCTATCTATTTACTATGAAGAACAAAAAATATTGATGGTGTGCGATTTGTGAATTCAAAAGCCATGCAACAGCTGAATGTCATCTAAACCTAAAAAACCAAAAAAATTATCACGTAGTTTACCAGACAAACGCTGTCGCACAAAATATAACTACAATAATACAAGGAGTAATAATGACCGAAACGAGTAGAACAATCAGAGGTATGAAGGCCAAATATATGAACGCTGGTATGACAACAGTCGACGTGGAGGATTTTTAGGTCGAGGCCGATACTTTGAGAATCGGGAGAACAGACCACATCGACTGATCCAATGCTATACATGCTTAAATTAAGGACATCGACATGCTGAGTGTCCATACACGGATCAAATAGATCTTAAATTTTGTACAATTTGTGGTGTCAGTGATCACTCTTTAGAGGATTTCCCCACCATGCTTAAAAAATTCAATAACAAGAAAAGCATTAATGTCTTGTCGAGTGTCCAAAAATGTGATGTTATTCACACTAAGAATTTCCAAATTGTTACTAGACAAGGTACTAAAATCGGCACTGATAATCCCAAGATATGAAAAATAAAGAATAAAGATTACTATCCTAACCTTGTTATACAAAAACAACTATATAATGATGGGTCAAACATATTTAAAGAATTATCCGCATAAGAAGTAACTGATGATTCTCAACAAAATATATCTCAAGAATTAATTAATTTGAGAAATACTGATAATTCTGTGGCAAAATTAATCGACTTATTGTACAATCTTAAGAATAAATCTGGTGCAGAAAAGCAAGATAAAAGCATATGTAGCTTAAATAAAAAGATAAAAGCGATGCTGACCCCTTATTTGACATGGAAATCGAAGGTTACCATGTCCGACAAGTTGTTTTAGACTTCAGATCGCAAGTAAACATTATGACCAGGGACACATGGGAACAATTAGGTAAACCTCAACTTAACGAATCTGACATATACTTGAAGTTAGCAGATCAAGGACTAGTTGAACCCATTGGTGTCTGGAAGAACGTTGACACAACTATTAAAGGTATCACTACAGAAGTTGACATTGAAATTATCAATCCTAAGGAAGGATCCAGTTCCTTTCCAACCTTAGTGGGCCGACCATGGGGTCGAAAGATGAAGGCATCAATTCACTAGACAAAGAAAGAATAAAACTTAAAGGAAATGGGAAAAATTGATTTTTCCAATTCACCCATCACAAGGAGAACCTTGGACAAAACCTATAGATGAAGAAGTCGAAGTTTGAGAGTTGTACCAAATACAAAATAATGAAGATTACGTTGAACCAAACATATATGGAGAACTTCACCTAGGGAATACAGAGTCTATTGGGTACAACTTAGACGCAGAATTATATGATTGGGAAATGGAAAATTTCAGAACTGCAAGCAAGAGAATGTTGGACCATCCAGGCCATTCCGAAAAAACAAACATGACAATGTTTCTTTGTGTCTATAATTCCTAAAATGTTTGAACGAAAATTTAGGGAATATCCATCCCTGGAACCAATGAAAAAGGAAACATCAAGCCGATCGTCACTTAGGTACAAAGAACGAGAGTCACCGGTCCTTCATATAGAACAAGTATCTAAAAATATTGGTGAACATGTCCGACTTCAAAGTCTAGTCGAAACATTTATGGGACAAGCTTCTTGGTGGTGGGATACCCATCAATTGAGACTACAGACATGGTCAACAACTTCAACTCAATTTGTTGAAAGATTTGGAGGAAAGAAGCTAACAAACCAGTCACAAATACCAATATTGACACAAGGTCAGGATCCGAAAAAACACATAATTACATGTGAAAAATAATGGAAACGATTGGGATATAAAGACGAATGAATATGGCGACACCTATTCCCATCGACATTAGATTATTTACCAAACAAATGGTACAATATGTAAGAAGCATGAGGTGAAACGTTCTTATGGAATGAACTAAAAGAAAATTTCATTAAGGAATTCAAATTTATACTTGAAGATGACCAACTAGTCGAAGCTACGAAACAAATAGAAACATTTATAAAATTGATTGTTTGTAGTATTTTGACAACAACTCACAACCGAATGAACACCTCATGTCATAATATTCGGTTAACTAAAATACCACAGTCGACAAGACTTCAACTAGAAACATAACATACAAGTGGAAACTTTTTCCAATGGAAACCCGACCATCCTAAAACAACAAAGCCAATCAGAACAATATTCAAAGCTGAAATAATAGAAAAAGAAGATCGTGAACGAATGACAACATAATATTTCCCAGCGACATTTTCACAATTTAAAGAAGGAAGTTGAAAAATCAGCAAAACTAAGGCACCGGAGTAGATGGATGCGATAATAAAAACAAAAGAAGTTGACATATCTAATGATGAAAGACCAAACATTACAAAGATTGGAGACTACTGGAATGAAAAACAAACAAAGAAAATCGTCAACTTACTAAAAAAATTTCAAGATGTTTTTGCTCGAGACTATAAGGATATAAAAGGACTTCTAGAAGAAATGGGCAAAATGAAGATCGATATAAAACCCGAGGCAAAACCTGTGAAGAAAAGACCGTACAAACTAGCACATAAATATAAAGAAATTTTAAAAAGGAAATAGATAGCATGCTAGAAGCAAGAATCATCTACCTTATTGACCAATCGGAATGGGAAAGCTCGATGGTTTTTCAACCAAAAAGTCACGACTCGACACGACTTAGAATTTGTGTACACTTCTGAGAAATCAACAAAGTCACACTTATAGACCCATTTTCAACTCCCTTTGTAGACATAATTCTTTATGAAGTTGCAGGACATGAATGTTACTCATTGACATACGGTTTCTCAGGTTACAATAAAGTACCCATCGCCAAAGAAGACCAAAAGAAAACAACATTTGTATGTAAATTCGGTTCATTTGCCTACAAAGTTATGCCATTTGGTCTGAAAAATGCACCAATTGATTTTCCATGAATAGTTGTTAAAGCATTTCAAGAATATATATATAAAACAATGACTTTGTATTTTGATGATTGGACAATCTATTCTATGTTGAAAAATCATTGTAAGTGGCTGTGATTCATGCTCGAACAATGCTGACAAATACACATATCCCTTAATATTAAAAAGTTTATCTTTGCAACACCAATAGGAGTTCTATTAGGACACATTATATGTAAAGAAGGTATCAAGGTCGACTTCGCTAAAATTAAAATAATTCTTGACTTAAAACCACTAGTAAATCTGAAACAAGTAAGAATCCTAATAGGGCATACAGGGTACTATAGAAAATTCATTCAACATTATTCAAACATGACATATATGTTAGAAGAATTATTAAAAGAGAATCAAGAATATGAATGGACCGAAGAATGTGATATATCCTTAGACATTTTAAGGAAACTAGTCGAAGCACCTATTCTACGATTTCCAAATTGTTCGGTAAAATTTCATGTACATATTGACGCAACCGGCATAGCAATCGGTACGATATTAACCAAACCAGGAGATGACAGAATGGATTATCCAATTGTATATAGTAGCAGGAAACTAAATAAAGCTAAAGGAAACTACTCAACAACATAAAGGGAAGCACTAGGAATGGTATTCACGCTTCAAAAGTATCAACATTAATTTCTATATAATCCCTTTGTGTTTTATACTGATCACCATGCATTAAAATACTTAGTTAATAAACCTTTACATCATGGAATAATATGTCGTTGGTTACTATTATTTCAAGAATTCAAGTTCGAAGTCATAGTTTGACCAGGGAAAGAAAATGTCGGACCCAAGCACTTGTCGAGAATCGACACAGGGAAAGAACCGACTGGAATAGAAGATGACCTACCAGATGCACATCTATTCCAAATTGAAGCTATACCCTCAGAATTAGCAGAAATAGCCCAATTCCTAGAAAATGGACAAGCACCAAAAGGAATGAGTGATAAAAAGAAGAAAATCTTAGCAATGAAAGCTGCACCTTATAGTATAATAAACGTGTTCCTCTATAAACTAGGATTAGACGAGGTACTCTATCGATGTGTTTTGTATCATGAAATAAAAATTATAATGCATGAAGCATATTATACTCCAACTGGAGGACATTTTCAGCTAGACACGTTTGCAAGGAAAATCTAACATACAGTATTATGGTGGCCGACATTATACCGAGACTGTCAAAGATTTGTATGCAAATGTGACCGTTTCCAACGACTAGGTCGACCTCTACCAAGTACCTAAATTACTTTAATATCGGTAAACCCAAGTCTAACATTCGAAATTTGGGCAATTGACTTTATAAGACCATTTCTAATACCGACTAGAAGGTCAGGAGCATGATATATTATTACAACAGTCGAATATGTTACTAAGTGGGCAGACTCAAAACCTGTCGAAACTTGCTCAAGTGAGGTAGCCGTGAAATTTATATATGAGAATATTATTACTAGATTTGGTGTTATTCTGACCTTGATAAGTGATCAGGGGTCACATTTTGTAAATAAAACAATTGCAGTTTTGACAGAGCAG
The DNA here is from genome assembly GCA_001517045.1 of Pseudotsuga menziesii. Classification (NCBI taxonomy): domain Eukaryota; kingdom Viridiplantae; phylum Streptophyta; class Pinopsida; order Pinales; family Pinaceae; genus Pseudotsuga; species Pseudotsuga menziesii. The sequence continues at coordinate 402,210 of LPNX011015364.1, forward strand.
TTCAAAATTGAGCATAGAAAGAGTAAAACATACCATCCTCAACCCAATGGCACAATCGAATATTTTAACAAAACTCTGACTAGAGGCCTAACAAAAATATGCAATACCGACAAAGATGATTGGGACCAAAAAAATCTTGTTGTCTTATGGGCATACAGAACAACATACAAGCGATCGATAGATCAAACTCCATTTTGACTTGTTTATGGACATGAAGTGGTCGTCCCTTTTCAATTTCGACAATAAACGCCTATAGTTTCCGACATATTACGCATTTATGTCGAAGATGCTAGGAAAGAGTGATTAACACAATTATCTAAGCTAGAAGAACATCTACTGATTGGAATGCAACACTAATAGATCTAAAAACAACAACAAAAAGCATGGAATGATCAAAATATTAAAAATAAAAACTTGTGGGTTGGGGACCTTGCGTTGTTATATATAGTCGAGTAAAAGGAAAAACTAAAAAACTACATATAGAATGGATGGGACCATACATTGTAGAAGAAATCAATGTTAACGAATCAGTCCGACTGAAAACATTACAAGCCAGTGTGTTTAGGAAACTTGTTAATGGTTCCTAACTAAAACGCTATGAACAAAAATGATTGTATAGCTGATAACAAAAAATGGAAAAAATAAAAAATAAAAATACTATAAAAACCTAAAAACAAACACAAAGAAAACAATATAGAAAATAAATATGACAGGGCCTTGGATCAATTCTTAGGAAGGAAGTAGCATAATACTGTTTGAAAGATATAACCACCGACATCATAATTATCAACACGATGAATATCGACCATTCCATCGACATTTCCACAACCACAACACACATAGACATAAAGAAGGATCAATGATAAAATCAAGTCATAATGATCATCGACAGAAGAAGCGCCAAAACCAATGTGCATTAAAAGAACCTTCGACAGATTGACCTTCATAGTCAAATCTGCCATTAACACAACAATTAATACCTCCATCTACCAGATCTTTGCTTGCTCCACCTATTTCCACTATAAATACCACACCAGATGAAGACCAAACATCATTCCGTGAAGAGCTAGAAAATCAGAGCAACCAAAAAATTGGGACTAAGATACCTGTGTGTGAACTGAAAAATTCAACCAACATAATGACACCTAAAAATGCAACTACATGATCTGCTATGAGAAAAATGAAAGAGCTAGAAAAAGATACAGCTCCATTGGTATAACGATTGCATAACGTTCGCAAAGAGAAAGTTATAGAAACATAATGGGAAAGATTATGGAAGGAAATCAAGAAGTGGCCATACAGAGATGGAAACATGACAGAGGAAGCTCAAAATATAAGTGCAAGCACAATCCTCAGTTACATGAACACACCTCGAATGGCCAATTTTGCAGGAACAAAGGACCTAATAACATAGTCCATTGTTAGCAGATATCAGAATGGCAAGTTCTATTTTGACAAACCTGTCGAAATCTCTGGTGACATAATCTACAGGCTTACTGGGTTGTTGAACAAAGGAGAAACGGTACCTATGAGATCAAACCCAGGCCTAGAGGAAAAGCTAACAGGAACACTAGCTGGTAAGAATTCACGGGGCTTAATAATAAGCCAAATTCAATATACCACACCAAATATAGCGGCAAAGATTATTTCTGCAGGTTTGACAAGCACAGGGTGAGGTTCTGACTTAAAAATGGACATGTTGGAACCAGTCGTGAATTTAGGAGAATAGGGAAACTCTACCGGTGGGTAGAAAACGTAACATAAATTATCAAGCACAATTGCACAAAATTCCAAGAGGAGTGAACTCCAATTAAATTTCCTTGATTAATCATTTTGATTGCAATGTACTATCTTTGACCAGTCGAAGATCCGGACTTCAATGAAGCAAACTGAATCGACATGTGGAACTTCAAAGCTTTTTCAAAGGCTAGTGGTCAACAGGAAGCATATCAAGCCAAGATTTGGTTGGATACATGGTTCCAAGGTTTAAAAATTAAAACGACCAGATGGAGGGTACCATAGAATATCCAACGATGTCTACCACCGACTTCACACATTCAGTTAGAATGAGACTACAGTTCAGTATGGTATCTATAGGGGGATGGAGGAGATGCTGAACCCCTCGAATTTTACCCATCAGTTGAAGAAATATTTGCTGAGATAAGCCGACAGTCTAACACCAAGTTAGACATACCACCAATAGTAAAGAAGGTCGACCAACCTATCGTCGAACACTTAACTGATCAGGAGAAGGAAGAGGATTATGAAGTCCGACTTCATCTTAGTAATTTTACTCTGGATGAAAATAACACAGAATAAGTCAACCCTTTAGTAGTTGCTACAATACCAACAAAACAACAACAGGAGGAAGAAGCACTATAGACAAATAAAGAGATCCAATCCGATAATCCTCTTCCTAAATATGCAATGACAAAGGAAAATATCTGTCAGGTAGTTGTCGAGCTATCTAAGGCTCGACAGAAAAGGAAGAATCTGGTAAGAGGAAAGGGGAAGCACATGCTTATACTCCTAGAACATTCAGATGATGATGATGAGCTATATGCTAGGGCTACACAAATTCTAGAGGATGCTGCCAAAAATAAAGTACCAGTCGAGGAAAATTCAAAAAGTTCATTGCAGAAGAAGAAAGGCAACCACAATCAAAAGCAAAGAAAGAAAAAACTGTTATCCTACCTATTTTTGGTCCAGTTGACCTCACTGCCACCCCACCACTTCCATCCCCAACTCAAATAGTCAAAGAATATTTACCGACTTCGACAACCATTTCACCGACACCATCCATAAACCCATATTAACAAGCATTACCAGAAAACCTCCATACCCGAGTAGACAAATATATTGAACTCGAGTAGACAAATATATTGAACTCCCATATTTCATTAACTAACTTCCATATATTTTTCCCACCGTTCAACAAATAATGATAACAAAACCGGTTATCACCACAAATAACCCACCACAAATTTTAGCCCTTCCCCAAAACCCCAACCAGTAGCAAAGTTCTACACTAAAACCACAAATTGTGGGGCATATCAAATCCACTTTCCAGAGAAACTCAGATAAAACCACCGAGATTGCAATAGAACAAATCTCTTCATTCATTCCACAACCCCCTAAAAACCCACCACTTCATAACTCACTCATTGTGTCACGTCCCCATGCCTTCGACCAGCGTAGAGGACGTGACCCAAACTTTAATCACAGCGGGCTAAGAGCCCCATGAAAACGTACATGATAAAAATTGCATAAATAGAATGCTGCAGGTAATATGCATTACAGTGAAACATGCACAGATTCCATTCATTTTTCATACACAGCGGAAACCACATACATTTCTACAAGCATTCGACATGTTCATTACATTCATTAACAGTAAATATAGTTGCAGAAGTAAAAATAGGCAAGACTACTTATCTTAAGATGAATTCATTCCACAACCAGCTATGTTGCTGCAACGTTCCACCCAACCATAGGCTAGCGTGCTCCCTAATCTCTCAGCAATGCTGCCACCCCCGAGCTGGGCATGATTCTCCAAGGAATAAGGGAACAACAGGCTTACACGTAGCCAAGGATACACAAAAACACACAGCCAAGCCAACAAAGTTGGGTTTATCAGGCCACCAAGGAGTTGGGAAAGGCTCAATGCTAAGCTGGTGAGCTCATTACAGAGCCAAGAACACCTACACTAGAACTAGCCTGACCTATAAGACACCCAAATACACCCAACACAAGGAATCAGTCCCTTCTCTGCTACACAATTCCTCAGGCCCTGCATTTCCTTCCAGTGCTATTCAGGGGTGATGGAGAAGAAGGCCAGCCCTCTAGCTCTGTTTGTGTGGTTTCCAGCCACCAGGTTTATCAAGCAAAACTAAGCCCCCATCCCTGCTCCCAATACAGTCCGAAGACCAACCATTGCACTCAGGCAATCAATTTAGCTATCACAGCTTAAACTAGGGAAAATGACTTCAAACCATCTACAGCAGTCCCCAAACGTAACAACAAACACAACTCATGGCCTGGGGAAATTAACAGCCCCCGAAATGCATCAGTGGACGCGGCTCACAACATGGGGAAAACTCAACCCATCCTTGGGCAATGAATTCGCCGGGAAAACATACATAGACCATGCTGGGAAATAGATTATAGTTCCCCAGCCTGGGCGTGAATGAAAACGACAACGCCGGACCCACGAATCATTCCGTGAGGGAAGAATACAGCCAAACCATCCATAGATCCGCAGAGGAAAAATACGTGGATAAAAACCACGAAAATCCTGTGCATGGAAAACAATCCGACCCTGTGAGGAATGAACAGACAATGGAGGTCCTGCGCGAGGAAAAACAGCTTCGTTTTTGTCTGTGGATGAACAAACAACAGGAAGGACAAAAAAATTGGAAGTGCGTGAGCCTTTAGCACAGTCGTGGAGAGAAGAAGATCTACGTGAGAGGATGAACAACAAAATCGTGGGTAGAGTGTGCGTGTGGGTGAGGACTGACAGTCCTGCCACCCCACTTCCAAGACCATAATTGCCTCAACCACCAGCAACATTTCTTAATGAAAGTGGTTGGAATAAAACAAAGGAAGAATACATATGGGTTTTTCTCTCATTGGCCAAGGTTGACAATTCCCCCCACCCCTATCCTTGTGAAAATCATGCCCCTTTCTCATTTTAGTTGCAGCGAACGTAGCTGGTCGGGTTCATTTTTAATTATAGATGCATATTTACATGATGACGGTCATAATATATGCTGCATGCCCCGATATACCATCGGTGACAATTCAAATCCAAAACATAACATAACCGATCAATGGTGGGGCCTTGGCCTTTAGCTCCACACCCTGATCATTTACAATTTATACATCATATACATCTAATGTAACGGGGTCAAAACCGGGACATTACACATTGAGGGAGTCAAACCTACCATTTCTAAAGAGATTGTTGATCTCGACTTAGTCAAACAAGCATAACCAAACCAAGAAATGGTTGAAAATATCGAATTTGTTGAAGCCATCGAAACTGTCGAATCACCAGAAATTGTCGAAAATCCTCTGTTGACAGATTCATTCTCGACTCTTCTACCATCAACCTCCAAGCAACCACCACCTCTCGCTTCACCCACACCACCTTCACCTACACAAGTGTTACAAACATCACCTATCATTCCTACACCAAAAACCCATCTAATAAACTCTAATTTATCGATCACAACTACAGGACAAATACATGCCACACCGCCGTCGATAGAAGAAGCTAAAAGACAAAACAAAGAATAAGAGCGACGAAGAAGAAAAGATAGAAAATAAAGAAAGAAACAAGAAAAATAACATCAGAAACAACTACAACTAGCTCAAAAACAGATATCATCAATGATTCACATGGATAATTTGGGATCGACAACAACGATCGACACACAAAAGGAAAGAGAAGAGGAGCTAGACCCGTTGGTGGATGTAATCAATAAAGAGTCAATAAAAAGAAGAGAGAAAATAAAAGACCAAATATAAAAAATAAAGATAGAGCAGACTGAATTCCTGACAAAGTGTGAAAATTTGGCAAAGCAGTTCATCATAGTCTCGGAAGAGGCCGACATAGACAACCTATTAGAAAAAGCATACCAAATGTTTGAAAGTGTCATGTCGAAAATTCAAGCACAACTACAAGAAAGTAAAGAAGAGACTACTGTGTTACCGATAAATCAGTATACAACATTTTTAGCAGCCTACAACGTGTTGAGGGAGCATATGACATAATCAAATGTGACAGAGGAAGTCTTGAGAAATTGGTTCACGTACTATGACCAAGTATTTTAGCAGGTACAAACTACTCGTGATCTCATTTTTTCACTGCAGAGATGTCAAGCAGACATGGAAGCAACAACGCAAACAATTCAAGACTAGCTCATGCTAGAAATGGAAAAACTAGAAAAAATGGAGAAATAAGAACATCAATGGATTAGCCAAGCCAGGCCAATCCTAGTCAGCCTTGACAAGATCTTCCCTTACATGAAGAGATTACTTGAGGCTACTGAAGAAAAAGAACAACTTCTGGGAGCCGACATGAGAAATATCATTAACATAGACATAAATAAAAAGGTAGAGAATTTGTCAAGTCTCACAACTTTAACCATAGACATCCAAAAGGCGCTTCACACTTGGGAGCAATTCCAACATCAATTGTCAATTACTGCAGAAGCTATTGTGGAAGTCTGCATTCAAAAGAAACCGTCTATCAGGCAACACAACCCATAAAAAACATTATAGAACTACTCAATACAAAATTTTTGTCACCTCCCTATTTCTTCGGGATGAAGAAAGATTTTGTGCTGGGGGAGATGTTGGAGGATCTAGTTGGCTAAGCCGACTAGACTCACTAGTTGACTAATTGTATATTAGGTTGACCTCATAGGTCGTGTCGGTTGGTTGAAACGACAGGTAGTTTCTATAACTATTTTGTAAACATATATATAGGCTATTGAGCCAAATAGATACTTGGTTCAGTTTGTTGTATGAACCCACATGTGTATTGAGTAATATAATATGTTATTCTGTCTACCATTCTTATCTCTTGTTCTATTATTGTTATATGAATCTTTATGTGTATTATCGGTAACCTTGCAATCGATTGATTACAACACTCATGAAGTTCTCTTTTTGTGTAGTGATGCCATCACACACTCATCTGTTGGGTTGATCTAGAGAAGAAGTTAATGAATCCCAAGGAGGGGAATATCATTGCTAGATTTGATCCCAAGGGAATTTAAATATTCTACAAACTCCCTTGGCTTCAGTTGAAGATTAATAAAACAAGGATGTAGAAGTAGTAAGAGGAAAATTCTTTGCGCGATTTAGTTAACTCTTAGTCAAGTTTTACCAGAGTTTCCAAGAGGCAAAGCAGTGAGGGGTAGGGGTTATATATATATATACAAGAATGCACGTCATGAATATGTTGACCAACTATGTAACATCCCCTTAGAACGCGACCGAAAAACGTGAAGTGTAAGTAAACGACATTGTAAGTATGAAAAATAACTCATCAAAATTATAGATTAAATTTAGTACTGATAGGAGACTGAAAGCGTGTGCGACTAAAAAACGATATTGGGGACGAATCCACTAGGGGGAAAGGAAAAAAGAAAATTTGAGGGAATCCTTGGGAACTAGGAGAGAATAACAATTCCTTTGACAACCTAAACTCTTAGTTGGTATCCAAAGTTGAAGTAAGTCCTCAGTAGACTTTCAGTTGGATAACAAACAGTTGGTTTTTATGATCTTGTTGTTTCTGAGGTAAAAATATAATTATCACTTAATACTTATTTATGACATCAAGTGTCAAAGACTCTCCCCTAGGACTTATAATAAGGACTAACATTTCTTTGAAGAAATGATATTATAGTCATGTTAATTCAATTCATGAATTATTTATTAAAATAAATGTTTATATATATATATATATATATATATATATAATTGTGGCAAAAATGTCAAGGAAGTATTGATAATTTAAATAATAAAAAAAGTACAAACTATAATTTAAATACATAAATTATATACATGAATAAATATACATAATAAATAAAATAATTTGTTTTAAATAAGACAAAGTGGGGAGCCTTATAACATGGGATCCCTTCTACCAGAAAGTCGTGTTGTCATGAATGACTATAAAAGAGGTTTATTTTATTTATTGTGTGGGTGGATATTCTTAAGCGGTGATGGATTAAACTCTAGATTTTGGAGGGTTTTTGCCTCTTGCTTTAATTATATGGTCTGGCGTAACTTGAGGTGGAAATATGAGTGCTCGACAGCTCATCATTGTTTTCAAGAGGGATCTAGACGGTTACAATAGGGAGATCTATAATTTTTTGGGCTATCCAACTTCTCTATTCGGTTCAGAGAGATTTGAGTGACTTGGCTATTTAAACTGGATCTGAGTTTGTAAAAAAGGAAAAAGACACGAAGAGTTGCAGCGGAGGGCGAGATCCCAACACTCCAACCTATATGATCATTGTAGATACGTTTTCAATCGGATCGAGAAGGAAAAATCTTTCATGGATCCGAAAGCTGGAACTCAATGTCTTTAGAGCTTAAAACTCTACAATCAAACCTACGTTTTTGGGGTAAAGTATATTCTAGATTAGGAAATGCCAGTTTCGATTTGTTTTTAGCATTTTTGTGTTTTTGGGGATGGATCTTTGTGCAAATCGTGATTTTGGTGAGAATCTGAAACGCTAACAATTTTTTAATTTGCTAGGATCTGTCGCCATAGTCGAAATTAAAACGATCTCTTTATTTCGTTTAGCTCTGTTTATTCAGAAAAAGATCACTAATTATATTGTTGGATCTAGAACCTACTTATGGTTGTCGGCAATTTCCAAGTTCTAAGGTTGATATAAGTCTTTTAAATACGATTTCATACCTGGAGCCTACATCTGTGTAATGCCCGTAATTTCTTTGGGATCCAAACGCTTATGCATCATCCGCGTGTGTGGGTTCGAAGTCGATGTGATTTTGTACCAAACCTCTTATTGTATTAATCTCCATGTTTTGTTTTGAAATTGTTGTATAGTTTTTTTTCAACAACCGAATCCTTTAAATCTCTGCGTTTGGATCGATGCTCACTTAATTTGTTAGTGATGGTGTATTCTTCTTTCTAATTTATCCAGATCTGAATCTTGGATACATACAAGCATTTTAGCTTTGTGCGGTATGCGATTTGAAGGGCTTCCCCATTGAAGTTTTATATAAATATCAATTCCATATCCTAGCAAGATTCGTCTTTCAGTGTTATAATTTTATTGAGGGTACTATCTATCTGTTGCCTTCGGGTTTTATTATTATTTTTCCTTAAAATCGCAGTTCGTAGATACATCTAATGATTATTGATAAATTGATATGAAAATCAATCCAGATTTGCATCTCAGGTCAACAACATTATAGATCTGGAAAAGAAACCAAACTGTACATTTTATAAACTTATTGTTTAGATGTCTTTCCAATCTGCATATAGATCTGGAAAAGAATCCAAACTGTCTTTGTTTATAAACTTATTGTTTAGCTATCTTTTCGATCTGCATATAGATCTAGAAACAAATCCAAACTATCTGCGTTCTATTATATTTGTGTTTCTGGCAATCTAATATATGTTTTATATATGTGCCTGTGTTTAGCATTGTAGAACTAGTTAATGATCTAAACTCGGTTGTTTCATGCGAGTTTATATTTTTGGTATAGATTGTATGCCAACGATTCCTATCTATACTTTGGTCATTTGCATTATTTTTCCTCTAAAAATGGATTTAACATTTGATAGTTTAGATCTCATTTTCCATCCTGGTGAGTCTTTTTCATTTTGGCTTTCAACGATTTGAACTAGGATAATAGAAATCATGTTAGTTTAGATCTCATTTTCCATCCTGGTGAGTCTTTTTCATTTTGGCTTTCAACGATTTGAACTAGGATAATAGAAATCATGTTAAAAGCATCTGAGTATTAGATCTCATGTATCCAAGACTACGTTTCCACTTGAAAAAAAAAACGAAACGCCAAATCCATTTTCTTGGTGGGATTTCCAGTTTCCAATATGTTCTCATTTTTGCTAAAATGGAATGTGTGGCACGTTGGTAGATTATAATAATAAACCACATTATTATGTTTCATAAGGGTTTATGGTATGGTATAATTGGCATATTACATGGCATATTGAATAAATAGTATTATAAAATATGATGTTTAGTATGGGAAGGCTCCACATGGTAACATTGGTTTAATATACCTTTGTTAAGGTTTGGATACGGTATCCATGTAGGAATAGTGATATGATATGTTATATCATATAATTGTATATTTGTATATGTGTTCCCTTGTATAAAGGTTTCCCTTTGCTTTACAAACAAACATTTTTTTTATATGCTTCATATGTCCATTTATAATTGAGTTTATATATACACTTTCTTAATTCATTTATAGGAAGATTAAATTAAAAGTTAAGTATTATGATACTTCCAATAGAATGGAAGCGATTTGATTAAGGAATTAAAAGGAATTCAAGATGGACTTTGGGGTTAGGTTATCAATGCAACTTGTGAGTGACTTATTATAATGGTGCACCTTTCAGATTAATGGTCTTTTTATCTTTATCTTAAGGATTCATGTCTTAAACATATTAGGGAAACATGAAATAAATATATAGTGGGGTATAATGGATTTAATTAAATTGTGATCTACCCCGGGTTGGAAGGAAAATCATGTTGGTAACCTTACCTTAGTGGATTCGTCGCCCAGCTCGGGGGTGGCTTTAGACGGGGAAAACATACGTCGAATGAAGCCTATGGTTGGGTGGAAAGTCGTGTACACGCTTTCAGTCGCCTAGGCTAAAGTAACATTAAAGAAGTATCGATGATGTTAAAATTGATGATCATGCAGTTTACATGTTTTATAGCACTAATATGTAAATTGAGTGTTGGTTGCAGAACTATGGCTCGTTGATGGCAGGTTATTGGAAGACTCTAGAAAGACAGTATAATTTTTCTAATTATAAAGCATTATTTCTTTAATAGTTAAACTTGGTTAGATGAAGTTAATTATCCGGTTCTACTAATTATACTGAGATTGCAGGATTTCCAGGGTGGGTGCATAAACTATGTCCGAGGTGCTGAATGACGTCGAGATATCTCTTGAGAGACACCGAGACTCATGCATAGTACCTTGTTATGATGGAGATCAGAGTCGATTAAAAGAAAAGGTTTAATGTGAAATAGCTATCCCATTTGAAGGATATCCTAGCGTCTCGTATAAAGGTTGTGCTCCATTATAAGATATTTATGTATTAAAGTGATTTGATAAACCTTAATGTAAAAAAAATGATATAGTTCGATAGTAAACAATTTTCTTTGTTAGCATGTTCAAATGTATATAATGTAACCCTACTAAATGAATGATTCAATGATTCAAATATATCTGATTAAAGGTATAATGTTGGGTAACAATGAAATTGACAACAATGCTTACAATTACGGGACTAACACAATTGGCTTGTTGCATATAGTAGAAAAAAAAAAAATTACCCCATTTTGCTCCGAATTTACTAAGGGGATTTTGGGGATGTGACAAACTAATTATGTGGAAAGGTTGATGTAGACAACCCATGGCTTAACCCAGTGTTGATCTTCCATGCATTTTTGAATGATGGATGGTTTTCAATTGGGCCAAACCTATATAAAGTATCCTTTACTGGAATATCAAGAGGATCACCAACTGTAACTTCACTCCTATAAAAGAACGACAAAATATGAGACAAGAGACAATACATGTTTTTTTCATGAGATTTGGAAAGACACGTACAAGAAAGAATATGTCGATATATGTTAGTAATTCTAGATTTCATGTACTATAATTTGAATGATGTCACTTTCACCATTTAAATGCTGTCACCATTCACGTATTAGTAATTCTTCATTGGTATGCAAAACACATTATTAGCTACATCAAGGTGTATGGCCTTCAAAATCCCACTCAAACATTGCCACTGTGTTTTCTTGACTAGATATTGATTAGAGAAATTTCCCATGAAATCTACTTGCATGGGTATATTTGAATGTTGCATGACCAAAAAAAGGGCTAGCTCACCACCATTCATGATCAAATTAGGACCTTAGGTGCTAACCGAATTTATACAATCCTAAGGGCTCACACATGATCCTATGCATTATCACATCATGGAGATGTCTTTTTGACGCTAGGACCCTCTTGAAAAGGTAAAAGGTTTCTTTATATCACTTGCCTTGGATTATCCATTTGTTCATGATAGCATTAGTGAAGAAGATAGGTATATACGAGCTCTCACATATGTTGTAGGACAAGCTACAATGGAGGAAGAGAAGGATAAACAAATAAAGGAGTAGTGCACCATTGTTGAATAAGTTCTTGTTATAAGATGCAAGTGGTGAAAAGTAAATGCAGAGTCAGCATCTATGGATATCGAAGTGATTTCTTTGGAGTTGATAACATAGACTATCATATTAGAAGTGGACCTTGAAGTGATTTCTTTGGAGTTGATAACATAGATTATCATATTACAAGTGGACCTTACAATGTTAGAGGAACGTGAATCCCTTGATATGCAAACAATTGATATCAAAGAGTTAGAACATTAGCTATCCAATGAAACTCATGAATCATTAAGATGATAGAGTAAGAGGACCATAATACATGGAGGGAGGAGAATCTAAGATTGAGACATTTCTCTTTGACACAAAGGTGCATGTATTAAAGAGAACCTCCTACAAGAAAAAGTAAAGTCAGGAATACAATGTGAACATTATCTAGAGTGAAAAAATTATTGCAGGGACATAAACTCAACCTCTAGTGTTCTTGAATCAAGTTTATATTTCACATAGATGAAAAAAACTTGGATAAAATCTATGGATGTGGAGACAAATTAAACCAAGGACTAATAAATAACTACTCTCAAGAAAGAAGTTCAAGTAGTGGAGAGTGAGTAATCCAATAAGACATAATTTACGAACATGATCTCTTCTTTATGTGAGTAGATATTAAATATAGTGCCCGACTTCATTTATGAACAAAATCTTATGAAAAAACTTTATAGCACTTTGGATGAGTTTGATGTGTTCGTTGAATGGGAGATGGATGAAACCCTAGACTTCAAAGTTCAAATACTTTAATGCATGAATGGCCAAGAGAAATATCCTTCATTTTTAGAGTTAAATATGACTTTGTATCCCTTCAATTTCCATATATGTGCTAGATTTTTCATCAAGAAAAAGAACATACTTTCCATTAGAGAAAAGATGAAAATACACTCTTCATGTCTCTAACACAAATGAGTATGAAATTAACTGTTTATCATGAACTATGTTCAAACATATCTTCCAACTAAACAACCAACTTATCAAAGCTGCTACAAAAAAAGAAACTACAGATATAGTACTCAGAATTAGACTATATTACCATTCATGTACCTGTCTAGATACAATCTACCAATAACTAAATTGATTGTTGATTTTGATAGTGTATAAAAATCCATATTATACTCTCTAAAAATATGGGAAAATGAAAGTAATTGAAAGTATTGACGCATGTCATGAAGATGTTTAACTAAGTTATAGATACCATCATCCTAGACCCGTTGTTCATTTTTCATCCAACTATTAGTAAGCATTGAATCACCAAAGACCTGTAGAGTTCTCACATGGACCTCCATTGCCAATTGAAATAGATGCAATCTTGTTGAAAAATTAGTAAGGTTGTTTAAGCCTACACCAAGTGTCACTCAGCCAGCATATTGATGAGTATCATCCAAGAATAACATGAATTGATTCCACAAGAATGATCCAGAGCTTGACACACACCGTCAAAGAAGCACCATGCTTCAGATTTGTCAATGTTGGGAGGCTTTAGCATACATATGGAACATGCTTGAGAAGGGTCGATACAATGTTGACAGAGGGATAAAATTTGTCTTGCTATTATGAATGGTCGAATAAACTTGTCTTCAAATATCGTCACATTCCTGGAAATCGATTTCCCTAAACATGACAACACATGGAGGGAATAATAAGGTTTCAACTCTCTTAGATCAAAATAAAAAGAAAAACATTCTTCCATTGATTTTGATGTCTACAGTTCCTAGATATTGACCACTGAAGAAATCTTATTCCAAGTCCGTTTAAAAAATATACAATGAAGGAAGGGATGTTCACTATTTTCTGCCATTGATTTGTAAAGAATGCAGATTCTAGGTCCTTTTCTATATGCCTTTTCAATATATCTCATGTTTGAACTCTTTTGTTTAAGATAAGCTAGAAGAATATAACACTTTTTGGTGGGGTCCTAATACCCCATATTTTCCTCCACCACCACAACTCTTCCCTGTGGGGAACCTTGAAGATATCCAAGTATCCTAAGCTTGCATATTATTGTCCCCAAGATGTGTGAAATTCCCATGCTATCTCATCTTTATCACCAATTATATGGATATGGGCGTTATGTAATACTCTAATATAGAGTATCCAACACTTTTCATAGTCACCAAATAATCCAATCTCCTCAAGAGAGAGCCATTCCTACCTCTAGGGCCTAAGTGGGTCCACCCTAACAATTTGATTAAGGTTAAACAACTCTCTATCCCTCAATTCCTTAATTAAATCCTTCATATGTATAAGGCCCCTACCCCCCCAAACATAGCATTTGAGCCAATTCAAACTTGTGAACCTGAACTCACCTTCCATGACAAATGATCGGAAACAACTAGAAAGTCCATGCTAAGTGCCTTCCATTGATTGGAAACCAAGTGAGTTGACTTGTTACTGCACCTAATCCAATGATTAATGTTCTCTATTTTGGTATATTTAGCCTCCAATATACGACTCCTCAAACCTCTCTTTGTGATAAAATTCCAAAGAGACTTACTGCAAGTTCCCAAACTAAAATATAGAAATTTCTTAGTCCCCACCCATCCATCCCAATCTTTTTGAAGGGTTATGTTTCTCCATGTTATTATTATAATCCTCCCTTGTCCAAACTGGTCAATTTTTCCAAACTTAGGATTCATTTAGTCATTATTGGGTCCATTAGTACCATTGGGTCCACTTGGCCTAATGGGGCCACATGTACCAGTCACTAGAGCGTGGGGAACACTGATAAAGGCTAACTAGAACTGACTGCACCTTCATGCATCCGTTTAGGCACCTCCTAGACCAATCACTACAATTTAGGAACCACTGGGAGTGCCAGCACCAACTTCCTTCAGTTGTTAGCAGTTGGTGACTAGTCAAGCTTAGTTATGCTTCAGTTAGATTTAGTTAGATATCCTCAAGTTTAGTTAGCGCCAATGTTTGCATGGATGCATGTGGGAAGTACCCTTTCTCAACTACCACATCAGTTAGACTAGTTTAATTGATTATAATTGATTGATAGATTGAATTAGACAATTGGAGATAGCTAGTTAAGCTCCGATAGTGATTTAGACACTTCCAGTTAGCCATGCAATCATATTGAGTTAGTCAATTCAAATTACCTCTCATGGATTCGAATTGTCTGGATATTCATGCCAGTGTATCACATTATATCACTATTTTTTTTATTAATGATAACAATTTTATAGCTGCAACTCCTAATTGCAGTGTTTTCATGTCATTTTCTATGTAATTGATCCTTGATTCTTCTGTAAGTTGTGCCTTGGTCCTTAGATTACTGTGACTCAATTGTCATATCATATTAGAGACATGGTAGGACAAGGAAGTTCTTCTACAGGTTTCTTGCTGGATCTATGAAACAATTTGAGCAAAAAAAACTCAAAACATTCCAGCTCTGCACCAGAAGCATAGAGTTTACCACATAATTCCTGGAAGCTTACCTTGTTGATCAAGATTGCTAGATTGGCTAAGCCAGGTGTGATGCAAAATCCAAAAGTGCAGGCTATTCGACCTTAATTTTGTTTTTTGTGCAATTGCAGGTGCAACTTCATATGGATTCGAAATTATCAGTTCCTCTTCTTACTCCATCCACAAGATATTCAGAATGCAAGTTGAAGATGATTTCATATCTAAAGAGATAAGATATCTATGAGGTGTCTATTGGACTTGGTAAAGAGTCTTATGAAAATGAGAATGACTGGCTAAATGATGGTGATAGAGCTTTTGGAACAATATGTCTGGCCCTTTCTCCAAGCTTGCGCTACCTTGTTGCTTCTGCTGAATACCAAAAGGATCTTTGGACAAAATTGGATCGAACCTTTGGCAAGCACAGTGAGGATCATAATAGAAATTTGGAGATCACACCCAGCACCAAAAGAGTTATTTATTCAAAATTATTAGCCTCTATTATGTCTGATGAAGTTGTTCAAGATGAAGAAGAAGCAAAATCTTCCACATAGTCAATTCGAATTGAAGAAAATATCCTTGCAGTGACTCCTTCTCCTACTGCTCCAGTAGTTTATGAAATATCTAATATCTCATCTTCTCATATGGCTGATATAGAAGAATACATTTGAATCTTTGATATTGAAGAAAAAATCTCCTTCAATTCTATGCAAACATTCTCCAGTGATTCTCTTTTAAATTCTTTGCAAAATTTGCCAGTGATTGCTTTAGAAAGTGAAGAGGAATTATATTTCTCTCCCTCTAATGTTGCTGATGGTGTGAAGATAATTAATACTTTGGATATTTTGGAAATAATATCAGATTGTAGGAGTGATCCATTCACTCTTATTGATCTAGAGCTTCCAACAAATTCCTATAGGACTGCATGCACCAATACTCAAAATTTTGAAGAAGCAGAAAACTGTGCATCTACCATCTCAATGGAACACACTTTTGGATATGATATGAACTTATTTGGATCTTATATGATCTTATTTGTATCTGATTTGAAATTATTTGCTTCAAATTTTAAGTTCCAATATCCTTCAGTCATGCTTGTTGCTGGTCTCATCGATTTTGGTGTGACAAATCAAGTATGTCATGTCCCCGCCCCTCTACCGGAGAGAGGACGCGACTATTGCTACTATCTAATCCGAACAACTAGCCCCATGAGCATAAAATGAAAATTTCATTGAAGTAATAACATGCACATATGCATAGATGATTATCAAACAACGGAAGCGATTTCATCCATTCACAGCATTTAACATGTTCATATGGATTTATAAAACAAACATAGTTGCAATGATTTAAACACAAGAATACTTATCTTAGAAGAAGCTTGTCCTGCAACCAGCTACGTCGCTGCAATGTTCCACCCAACCATAGGCTAGTGTGCTCATCAATCTCCCAGAAACACTGCCACCCCGAGCTGGGAATGATTCCACAAGGAGTAAGGGGAAACCAGCAGGCTCACACGTAGCTAAAGATACACAACTCAACCAAGCCAACATGGTTGGGTTTATCGAGCTATTAGGAGTTGGAAACACTGGTTACTAAGGTAGTGGGCTCACTGAAGAGCTAAGGAAACCTGCACCAGAGCTAGCTTGACTTCTAAGACATCCACACACACCCAACACAAGGAATTGTCCCCTTCTCTGCTGCATAGTCCCTCAGGCCATGACTTCCCTTCTAGTGCTATTCAAGGGGTGTAGAGAAGAAATTCATCCCTCTAGCTTTGTCTGTGAGTCTCCTATACATACTAGGTTTATCAAGCACACTTAGGTTCCATTCCCACTCCCAAATAGTCCAAATACCAACCACTGTGCATGCACAGCAAAACAACAGCTCTAGGATTGAAAGGAAAACACCATAGAACAAAGCCAAAATGGAAATTGGGTAATACATAGCCCATATTGAGCGATTCGAATCTAGAGTCATTTATGGCCCTATCGTGGCCAAAATGACTCAACAACAAACTCACAACAACCCAAATTCGTGGGGGAATCAAAATCGATTTCTCAGCTGCGTGAGGGAAGGAATATGACCTGCATGAAGGTGGATTCACATACCCAGACCCACAACATGAAGAGAAACTACCCACAACCAAATCGAGGAAGAAGAGAACTGTCCAATGCCTATCTACGTGAGAAAACAAGTACCCCCCCCGTGAGTGTGGAATGACCACCCTTGGTGGAGTATGCGGGTGGTCAAAGGAGTGAGAGTCCTGCCAACCATACGAATGCCCATGCACACGTTCCCCCAAGGGTAATGACTACCCAACCAACTCCTGCAGAATTAAAATGGTTGGTGGATGAGACAAAGGAAAAAGGGTGAGTAAGATAAACAAGATGTTTGACATCTAGATGGGTTTATCAATTGACACTTGGTTGTTCCCCAATGGCTCCCAAGGGTTAGACATTTCCCCCCCTCAACCTTAGGAAATCACGCCCTTTTCATTATGGTTGCATTGACATAGCTGGTTGTGGGTATTTTAATTAAAATGCATATTTACATGATGCTAAAATTATAATGTGCCGGCTAGCATGAAATACCATTGGAAATGATTTTAATCGTCGGAACATAGAACGTTAAATCAATGGTGGGGATTTTTTTCCTTTAGCTCCACACCATGATTAATTACAATATATACATCATATACATTTAATGCAAATGGGTTCAAAACCGGGGTGTTACATTCTCCTCCCCCTTCAATAGCAATGTCCTCAGTGCTTTACAAAATTGAACAAAATGCTACACTAGTATTGCCACAGTGCTTCGCAGAATTGAACAAAAATGGATGTGCTAATCGCATGGCATCCTCCAGCTCACATGTAGCCTCATCAGGACCATAGTGCTCCCATTGCACCTTTACCTGCCCTATGGCTCGGTTCCTGTCACATGCCCCAATTTTGCAAAAAAGCAATTTTATATTATTTGATATTATCTAAGGACAATATGTTAAATTTTATGCTAAGTTGTAATTGATGACTTAGCGGAGTCAAGGATATTTAATGTAATTCTGATTATTTTATTTATAAATAAATAAAGGAGGAGACAACAGCTTAGGAGAGTTGTTAAAAGAGTGTTTACTGGTCAAATTGGTGGAGGAGACTGGGTGGAGAGAAAACTGACATGTGGCAACATCCTCAAACCACTTCCAACTATTGTAGGTGGCAACCTCCCTATATTTGGGGTCATGATTCCCCAAGAAAGTGGAATCAGAGCAGGTGGCTCAATTAATGAAAACTGACCCAAAAGACCTAGGAAATCTTTATAAAAAATTCCCATTGAAGAGAGCTAAGGCTGCTCATTCTAGAGGAGTGATCATTCAGGTGAATGAATGTACTTCAGAGAAATTCAATGGAAGGGAAATGTGGAAAGTGTTTGAGGGGATAACTGCTGATTGATCTAGTTGCAGCTTTTAAGCTGAAGATCATATTGCTGAGAGCAGAGTGTTTTGCGGAGATATTAGACTAGTCTACTGTTTGCAATATCCACCAGTTCTCAGCCAAGAAGACCAGGAACAGGCTAGAGGGTCCTGAGGAAGCGTTGTTTGAGCGCTCTCCAGGAGATTGGTAGGGAGGAATGACCTCCTAACACTGTTGTCGTCTATCTTAAGCAGGTTTTTCATTATTTTGTTTTACTGTGTTAGTATCTAAGTCTGATTGATATATGAATGTTGAAGATTCAGTTTGTAGAATGTTAGAATCTAGTAGTCTTTTTAAATGATTGAAGAAATGAACTTGACTAGAAAAGTAATGTGTTAGAATAGAAATAATTTCTAGACTGTGTTTTTCCACACCTGCAAAATCAGGCAGTACTATACCACAGGTAGAATGTTTAAGCAGATAAGAGAATGTTTTAGTAGATAAGATCGTGTATTTACAGACAGTAGAATAATTTTATTCATGTTAAAATATTAGGGAGGTTAAACATTGTTATGATATGTTTATATTTCTCTGTTTTCACTTAGTAACTGAATGAAATACAGCAGAAAAACCACATTAGAGTTACAATGATTACATGCAGTTAAGTAAATAAGTGAGCTACTAATCACATAGTTTATTTCTAACAATATTAACTAAATCTAAGACTAATATTTATTATAAACTAAATAGGGTTATGTTAAAAGCACTTAAATTATAAAGAATAAACTGAGTTACAGAGTCTATGCTATATCTTTTCAAGAACTGAGTCTATGCTATATCTTTTCAAGAACTCTGAGTAAATTCTACCTGACAGTTTAGTAAATAAAAGCAATGAAAATATAATTAATAACTAGTATAAAACTAAATATTTAACAATGTAGAAACTATTTTATAATTATCAGACAGGCTTATACCTGTAAATGTAAAACTTCAGGGTCGAAACCCTAACCAAATTATTTAACTATTATAAATAAAAACATCTAAGCTGCAATCCATTTACTTAGATAATTATATAAATAAACGATTAGTCTACTATAGACTGTTTACAATCCTTTCTGAAGACAAATGTACAGTTACAAGTTAAAAATATCACAACACACCTATAATAATAATTTAACCGAATTAACAAGTAGCATAACCTAATTATTAATAAATTGAAGAACGTATTTAGACAAGGGTTTCATTTCAGGAAAACCCTAGCTTGTATATTCCGAACAAGTAAGTTAATATTATAAATTACACACTACGATTGAGTTACTGTCTTATAATAACAATATCTATTACAAAATATATTTAGACAGTAATGTTCTTTATTAACAGTTGAATAGGAAAAACCCTAATGTACACAGAGTCATAATTTACTAGATTACGGTAAAAACGAGACTGAGCTCGAAGGAAAATCCTTCCTAAAAACCCAATGTATTACATTGACAGGCCATAAAGCTGAAAACTTAACCAATTTACAACACCCAGTTCAATGCTGGTGTACCCAACATTGTGGCGAGGGTTTGAAAGACAAAACTAACAAACAACTTATAAAAAATTCATTATTGTAATAACATTTATAAGACAATGCATATTTTATTAGAGTATTCGAAACAGAGAACCATTAAAACCATGAAGACAGGAGAACCTCCACATAATAAGAATAGATTATGTCATTAATTTGCCATAAGGCTATAAACCTGTCAATAAGTCGAAAACAGTGAAATACAAGTCACGGCATCGAGGCCGGAGTTACCTTGCTACAGGCAAGGGTTTTAATAACAAAAAATACTAAATAACAACTAAGCTAAACATCTTGAACACCGAAGGAACCGAAGTCATATTTCTTCTCCAACTGAAACCCTTTTCCCCTAATCTTACAAGTAGGGAGTAACCACATTGTCACTGTGGCTTACCCGTAGGTCTTGTTTTCAATCCAAACTTGGAGAGGGTTCTTCCAAGCGTAAGGGTGAGCTGTAACCTGCAAGTGAATATCAAAACCTTGATTAGAAATTGAGTTATATAATCGTAACAGTAACTTAAAACTTATAAACATTTGTAAGACAAATTATTACCTGGAAGCGAAGGAATCTGAAGCCATGAAGGAAACAAACCGGCACAACGAACAGTACAACCCTCGTGCTCACCTATGATAGAGGTAGCGGATTCAAAATGTGTACTACACCAACGACTGGAGCAGGATTAAAGCTTTGGAAATGGCCACACAAGGAATAAACACTAAAAACTACTGACAAAGAACAACTACACGTACATCAAAGTATTGCATGCAGAAGGAAAACCAAGTGCGAGCTGTGAGTCTTGAAATGCACACACTAGAGTGGCAATGCTTCTCTACACACAGACAATAGAGCTGGAGATGAGCACAAGTGAGAGCCCTCATGGCTGTAGTAAACCAGATAGTGCAAAGACCAAAACCCTCGACGAAGAATGAGGAGTTAGGGTTGCATTGGAGGCTTTTAAATCATGCATTGCACAGAGGTGGATGTTCCACGTACCCACAAATTTACTCAGTCCACAGTGGGTCGAATGATATAGTTGTCACTGGATTGTCGGGACAACAAATTATTGTCAATAATTTAACTAGTAACTACAATGATAGTATAGTTATAAAGTCAACATATCATTACAATGATAAACCATAGGGTAAACTTTGGTAAAAGAATAAGATTTATATTGCATCATTAACCCTTGCTTTATATAAACCTTGGAATCTTCGTTGGTAATGAACCAAAACATATATTGCATCGATATCCTTGTTTTATAATGACCTTATGATCTTTCTTAGTAAAACATTTAAGAAGAGATCAATAGTATAGTAAAAGTTATTGAGCATGAGTTGATAGTACCACTATTGACCCTTTTTATAACCATAAACGATGCATGTCTATGCCGTTAGAACTAGTTTATAAATCAATAAGGTGTATACAGAAATAAATAATAAATACACCCTAGAATAACTCTTACTTTTGAATGTAGTCTACAGTACTAAGAGTAAGATAAACTTCTTGGAAGTACATGATCTTTTCATCTCCATAAAATACCAAAGCTCTAAGTTTAAACAAACCAAGGTGAGATTAGATTTGGTAGTAAAGGATAGTAAAACTATCCAAAAGTAAATATAGTATCACTTGTTATTATAAATAAATAATAGGGTAATGTAATCTTGCCACATTACTTATGTCATGAAGAAATTGGGAAGATAGAATTCACAGCTTGACGACAATTGTGCAAATGATCATTTATAACTATAAGCTTAAGCAGTGTTTAAAACTGTAGAAATAACGACAACAGTAAACTCTTATGTCAGTAAAGGTATTTTTCTACAAAATATTGAGCTTTATAAGAACTTGGCTCATAGCTTGAAAGAAGGTTTGTCTGAAAATAAAGTTATACTAATGAAAAACATTGAGTATGGTAAGGTTATTGGTCTTTACGACATGAATTTAAAATACTGTCATAGTTGTAAAACATGTAAAGAAGAGTTACTTTACCTCGCAGTACCCTTGAATTATATTAAGCAAACTTTTACTCTAGCAATATATTTATGCTAACGAAGCATATCTGGATTAACGCTTTAATAAACTCCTACGAGGTTAAAATTTACCTGTCAAGCTTGTAAGATCCAGAAATCCAGCTAAGTTAGCAATCACTAAGTAAGCCCCAGATAGAACGTAACTTCTCACCTACTTGACAAGATCAAATCATCAGTACAGCTAGAAACAACTGAATGCAAATTAGTTACATCACATATCGAAATTAAAATAGTATTAATTTATATGTGTTTAAGTTAATCATTAGTTCGTTAACTGTTTCATTTTTCCGTTAATTGCTAGCAGTTAACAAACTGCGACTATAGACAATTTATGTTACATCAAAATTTTTTAATTTTGTGAAAATTTGGGGTTATGACATGTGGTATCAGAGCACAAGGTTCAAACACTAGGCCTTGATGAAGCCCAACTTGCTTTTATGAAATAGTGAATTTAAACTATTTTTGCTGATGTTATTTTTTTATGTTATTCAACAGAGAAAATTGTTTCTGAAGTTTAACATGTATGGAAAGGCTGGAGGAATATGCGGAAGAGGAATCTCCATTTACTGAACAAGAAAACCTACCAAGAGACCCTATATAAGAAGACCTAACCACTAATTCCTCAGAACTTTTACAAACAATAAAAGACTTAAAATCTGAAATGGAATCTGTTAAACGAGAGAATGAAAGGATTTTGAGGGCTCAGGAGGAGCTGAATCAGATCCTAACAGAAAGATTCCAAATTGAGGGAAGGGGTAAAAGAGCCGATTCAGAAGATATAAGTCATCAACATAAATATAAAAAGATTAAACATACTAAAAATGAAAGCAGCTCATCTTCAGAGGTATTTGGTGATCAACATAATTTTCATTCCACTAGTGATAGTAGTGATGACAACCATTATACTAAAAGGAGAAAATACAAACCCTATGAGGAAATTTCTGGGGAGTTTAAAAAGATTAAACCACCAACATTCAATGGAGATACTGAGAAGGGGGAGGAAGCAGAATCCTGGTTATTTGGGATGAAGAAGTACTTCCAGATTTATAACTATTCTAACCAATTAAAGGCTAGAATGGCTATCTACAATCTTTCAGGGAAGGCTGATATTTGGTGGCAAGACTTGAAGAGAGTGAAGGGAATGAAAGAGAAGAACGTAAATTGGAGTACCTTCAAGAGGTACTTTAAAAATAAATTTTTGTTTGAGCAATACTATGAAGAGAGAGCAAAAGAATTCTATGAGATTAAACTAGGTTCAATGACTATGAAAGATTTGAACAACAAGTTTTTAAGTTTGCTTAGGTATGTACTATACCTTGTAAATGAAAAACCAAAGGTACAGTGATTCCTCAGCTGTCTACCTTATCATATCAAGGATAGGATTGAGTATGACAATCCAAAAACTTTGGAAGAAGCTATGAGGAAAGCCAATTTCTGTTATGAACAGAATCGGAAGAAGGAGAGCATGGCCAACTGGAAGGCCAAGAAGAATAACAACCATTATGATCAAAAGAAAAAAAGAATTTGTGCCCAACCGGAATTCTAAAAACAATAAAGCCATAAATTTTGCTAACAAGAATTTCCAAGGGAATAAGAATAATTTACCAAGCAATCAGAACAATTCAAAGGGTAAAGAATCTCTTAATAACCATGGTAATTACACAAAGAACTTTGAACGCAAATAACCTATAAAGTGCTGGGAGTGTAATGGCCCACATTATGCCTTAGTCTGTCCTAATCGGAAAAATACCGTCAGTAATATTTATACCATACATGAGGAAATGAATGTTGGATATTTAGTGAGGACTATGCCCAAAATCAATGCAGCCTTGGAGAATCGACAAGGAGAATACCAAAATTCCATGGTGGAAGTAGAAGGTACAATAAACCAAACCCCTATAGCTATTTTAATTGATCCAGGAGCTAGTCTCAATTATGTTTCACCTATATTGGTAGAAAATGTAAGCTGCCTGTTGAAAAATTTGAAAATTTTTGGTTGGTTCAGTTAGCCACTGGTGCAAAAAGGAAGGTAACTTGTTTTATAAAGAAATGTGCAGTAGTTATGGATCAATTTGAAACTGCTGTAAAGCTTAATGTATTACCTCTTGGTTCTTATGACTTACTAATCGGTATGGATTGGTTAGAACAACATAGGGTGATTTTAAATTTTTATGATAAAACTTTTACGTGTATAAATAATGATGGAAAATCAATAAATGTAAAGGGAATCCCTGAGAAGAACTACCATAAGGAAGATTTCTGCTTTGCAGCTTAAGAGGGCTGTTAGTAAGGGTTGTAAAGCTTATGCAGTAACAATAACTGATGAGGAGAATCTAAATAAAACAGACAAATTAAAATTTGAGGACATACCAGTTTTAAGAGAATATGTTGATGTATTTCCGGAAGAAATTTTGGGACTACCTCCAAAAAGGGAACTAGATTTTACCATTGAGCTGGTACCTAGTGCAGTACCTAGCTCAAAGGCCCCTTATCGAATGAACATACTTCAACTTAATGAACTAAAATCACAATTAAAATAACTTATTGACAAAAAGTATATTTGACCTAGTGTGTCTCCCTGGGGGGCACATGTCATCTTCGTTAAGAAAAAGGACGGAACCATGCGATTTTTCATAGATTACCATCAGTTGAATAAGATGACTATTAAAAATCGATACCCGTTACCTCGCATAGATGATCTGTTTGATCAATTATGTGGAGCCACGGTGTTCTCAAAAATTGATTTAAGGTTTGGATATCATCAAGTTAGGATTAAAGATGAAGACATCTTTAAAACAACTTTTAGAACTCGATATGGCCATTACGAGTTTGTCGTCATGCCATTTGGGCTTACTAATGCCCCAGCTGTTTTTATGTGTTTAATGAACAACGTTATGCATAAGTATCTAGATAAGTTTGTGGTCGTGTTTATCGACGACATATTAATCTATTCAAAAATGGAAGAAGAACATAAAGAACATTTAAAAATTGTTTTGCAAGAGCTACGAGATCATCAGTTCTTTGCAAAGTTTAGCAAATACGATTTCTTTAAGGATAAGATTCAGTACTTAGGTCATGTGGTGACCAAGGAAGGGATTTCGGTAGATCTTGAAAAGATAAAGGCGATCGAAGATTGGCCAATTCCTAAGGATGTAACTGATGTACGATCCTTCATGGGAATTACCGGTTATTACTACTATTAAAAATTCATGAAAAGAATTATGCAACTTATGATCTAGAATTAGCTACTGTTATACATGCTCTAAAGATTTGGTGTCATCACCTAATTGGCAGAAAATTTATTCTAATGGCTGATAATAAAGGACTAAAATATCTGTTAGATCAACATAATCTAAATGCCAGACAAGCTAGGTGGCTAGCTTTTCTAAGTGAGTATGATTTCGAAATTTAGCACATTAAAGGTAAAGAAAATAAAGTTGCTGATGCATTAAGTAGGAATGCAAGGCTGAACTTCACAGCAGTTAACAACACATATACAATAGATATGGATGAACAACTTAAAACGGGGGTAGAACAAGATGAAATTTACCAAAACGTACAAGCTAAAACGAAAGAAAATCCAATAGAAAGCTTAATTAAAGGGTATAGTTTGAATTAAAAAGGATTTTTACTGTATAAAGACAGAATGTATGTACCTAAGGTACCTAAAGTTAAGTTATTAATTTTGGATGAAATCCATAAAACTCCATACTCAGGTCATCCAGGTTATCAAAAGACTATAACTATGTTAAGGAAAGAATATTTTTGGCCAAACATGAGAATGAATTGGCAGAGTATATTGCTAGGTGTTTTGAATGTCAGCAGGTGAAAACTGAACATCAACACCCAGTTGGATTACTTTAGCCATTGCCCATTCCTAGTTGGAAATGGGAGATAATTAGTCTCGATTTTGTTACTGAAATGCCTAAAAATCAGAATTTAAATGAATCCATCACGGTAGTGGTCGATAAATTAAGTAAAGTAGCTCACTTTATACCTGTTAAAACTACGTATAAAGCTGCAAACATAGCTGATATCTTTCTAAACCAAATTTTTCGACTACATGGAATACCGAAGGTTATAGTCTCGGATAGAGATCCTAAATTTACAGGTAATTTTTGGAAATCTCTGTTTAAAGGACTAAACACTACATTAAATTTTAGTACTTCGTTCCATCCTCAAACAGATGGACAGACTGAAAGAGTAAACCAAGTAGTGGAAGATTTACTAAGAATGTATGTGAAAGACCAGCCAGGTAAATGGGAGGATTATTTGCATTTGGTAGAATTTGCTTATAATAATAATTATCAAGTGTCAGCTAGATTTAGTCCTTTCGAAATCTTGTATGGAAGGAAATGTAATACTCATATCTCTTGGAGTAATCCGGTGGATAGATTAGTATTAGGTCCTGAACTATTGAAGGAAATGGAAGAAATTGTAAAACAGGTACAAGGTAATCTGAAATTTGCGTAGGATCGACAAAAAAGTCAAACAGACCTTAAAAGAACTCCAAAGGAGTTTCAGGTAGGTGAACATGTGTTCATCAAGGTGAGGCCCAAAAAGAGCTCTCTGAGATTGGGTAGTTGTGCAAAACTAGCACCTCGTTACTGTGTCCCATTTGAAATACTGTCCACGATTGGACAAGTAGCTTATCAATTAGCATTACCACCGAATTTAAGAGTACATAATGTTTTTCACATTTATGTATTAAAGAAATATGTTCATGATGCTACTCATGTTGTTAACTGGAATGATGTACAGGTGGAACTAGAAGGATATTTTCTAGTGGAACCAGACTGTATCCTCGGGCGGAGGGAGATCACACTTCGGAACCACACCATTGGTCAGGTGAAGGTGCAATGGAAGCACCTTAATCCAGAAGAAGCCACCTGGGAATTGGAAAGTAATATGCGGGATGCATATACAATTCTGTTCCAGGGGAATTCTGAGGACGAAGAATAAATAACATCGAGGATGATGTTATGCTTTAAGGGGGTATGTATGTCACATGCCCCAATTTTGCAAAAAAATAATTTTATATTATTTGATATTATTTGAGGACAATATGTTAAATTTTATGCTAAGTTGTAATTGATGACTCAGTGGAGTCAAGGATATTTAATGTAATTCTGATTATTTTATTTATAAATAAATAAAGGAGGAGACAACAGCTTAGGAGAGTTGTTAAAAGAGTGTTTAATGTTCAAATTGGTGGAGGAGACTGGGTGGAGAGCAAACTGACATGTGGCAGCATCCTCAAACCACTTCCAATTGTTGCAGGTGGCAACCTCCCTACATTTGGGGTCATGATTCCCCAAGAAAATGAAATTAGAGCAGATGGCTCAATTAATGAAATTGACCCAAAAGACCTAGGCAATATTTATAAAAAATTTCCATTGAAGAGAGCTGAGGTTGCTCATTCTAAAGGAGTGATCATTCAGGTTAATGAATGTACTTCAGAGAAATTCAATGGAAGGGAAATGTGGAAAGTGTTTGAAGGGATAACTGCTGATTGATCTAGTTGCAACTTTTAAGCTGAAGATCATACTGCTGAGAGCAGAGTGTTTTGTGGAGATATTGGACTAGTCTACTGTTTTCATTCTCCACCAGTTCTCAGCCAAGAAGACCAGGAATAGGCTCGGGGGTCTTGAGGAAGCGTTGTTTGAGCGCTCTCCAGGATATTGGTAGGGAGGAACGGCCTCCTAACACTGTTGTCATCTGTCTTAAGCAGGTTTTTCATTATTTTGTTTTACTGTGTTAGTATATGAGTCTGATTAATATATGAATGTTGAAGATTCAGTTTGTAGAATGTTAGAATATAGTAGTCTTTTTAAATGATTGAAGAAATGAACTTGACTAAAAAAGTAATGTGTTAGAATAGAAATAATTTCTAGACTGTGTTTTTTCACACCTGCAAAACCAGGCAGTACTCTAGCACAGGTAGAATGTTTAAGTAGATAAGAGAATGTTTTAGTAGATAAGATCGTGTATTTACAGACAATAGAATAATTTTATTCATGTTAAAATATTAGGAAGGTTAAACAGTGTTATGATATGTTTATATTTCTCTGTTTTTACTTAGTAACCGAATGAAATACAATAGAAAAACCACATTAGAGTTACAATGATTACATGCAGTTAAGTAAATAAGTGTGCTACTAAGCACATAGTTTATTTCTAACAATATTAACTAAATCTAAGACTAATATTTATTATATAATAAATAGGGTTATGTTAAAAGTACTTAACTTATAAAGAATAAACTGAGTTACAGAGTCTATGCTATATCTTTTCAAGAACTCTGAGTAAATTCTACCTGGAAGTTTAGTAAATAAAAGCAATGAAAATACAATTAATAACTAGTATAAAACTAAATATTTACCTATGTAGAAACTATTTTATAATTATCAGACATGCTTATACCTGTAAATGTAAAACTTCAAGGTCGAAACCCTAACCAAATTATTTAACTATTATAAATAAAAACATCTAAGCTGCAATCCATTTACTTATATAATTATATAAATAAACGATTAGTCTACTATAGACTGTTTACAATCCTTTCTGAAGACAAATGTACAGTTACAAGTTAAAAATATCACAACACACCTGTAATAATAATTTAACTGAATTAACAAGTAGCAGAACCTAATTATTAATAAATTGAAGAACTTATTTAGACAAGGGTTTCATTTCAGGAAAACCCTAGCTTGTATATTCCAAACAAGTAATTTAATATTATAAATTACACACTACGACTGAGTTACGGTCTTATAATAACAATATCTATTACAAAAGATATTTAGACAGTAATGTTCTTTATTAACAGTCAAATATGAAAAACCCTAATGTACACAGAGTCATAATTTACTAGATTACGGTAAAAGAGAGACTGAGCTCGAAGTAAAATCCTTCCTAAAAACCCAATGTATTACATTGACAGGCCATAAAGCTGGAAACTTAACCAATTTACAACACCCAA
Source organism: Pseudotsuga menziesii (assembly GCA_001517045.1). Taxonomy (NCBI): domain Eukaryota; kingdom Viridiplantae; phylum Streptophyta; class Pinopsida; order Pinales; family Pinaceae; genus Pseudotsuga; species Pseudotsuga menziesii. The sequence goes on from LPNX011015364.1 coordinate 431,565, forward strand.
TTCAATGCCAGTGTACCCAACATCGTGGAGAGGGTTTGAAAGACAAAATTGACAAACAACTTATAAAAACTTCATTATTGTAATAACATTTATAAGACAATGCATATTTTATTAGAGTATTCGAAATAGAGAACCATTAAAACCATGAAGATAGGAGAACCTCCACATAATAAGAACAGAGTATGTCATTAATTAGCCATAAGGCTGTAAACCTTTCAATAAGTCGAAAAGAGTGAAATACAAGTCATGGCATCGAGGCCGGAGTTACCCTGCTACAGGTAAGGGTTTTAATAACCAAAAATACTAAATAACAACTAAGCTAAACATCTTGAACACCGAAGGAACAGAAGTCATATTTCTTCTCCAACTGAAACCCTTTTCCCCTTATCTTACAAGCAGGGAGTTGCCGCATTGTAACTGGGGCTTACTCGTAGGTCTTGTTGTCAATCCAAACTTGGAGAGGGTTCTTCCAAGCATAAGGGTGAGCTGTAACTTGCATGTGAATACCAAAACCTTGATTAGAAACTGAGTTATATAACCGTAACTATAACTTAAAACTTATAAACATTTGTAAGACAAATTATTACCTGGAAGTGAAGAAATCTGAAGCCACGAAGGAAACAAACCGGCACAATGAATGGTACAACCCTCGTGCTCACCTATGACAAAGGCAATGGATTCAAAATGCATACTACACCAATGACTGGAGTAGGATTAAAGCTTTGGCAATGGCCACACAAGGAATTGACACTAAAAACTACTGACAGAGAAAATATACATGCACAACAAAGTATTACATACAGAAGAAAAACCAAGTGTGAGCTGTGAGTCTTGAAATCCACACACTAGAGTTGAAACACTTCTCTACACATAGACAATGGAGCTGGAGATGAGCACAAGCGAGCCCTCATGGCCGTAGTAAACCAGACAGTGCAAAGACCAAAACCCTCGACGAATAATGAGGAGTTAGGGTTGCGTTGGAGGATTTTAAATCATGCATTGCACAGAGGTGGATGTTCCACGTACCCACAAATTTACTCATTCCACAGTGGGTTGAATGATATAGTTGTCACTGCATTGCCGGGAGAACAAATTATTGTCAATAATTTAATTAGTAACTACAATGATAGTATAGTTATAAAGTCAACATATCATTACAATGATAAACCATAGGGTAAGCTTTGGTAAAAGAATAATATTTATATTGCATCGTTAACCCTTGCTTTATATAAACCTTGGAATCTTCGTTGGTAATGAGCCAAAACATATATTGCATCGATATCCTTGTTTTATAATGACCTTATGATCTTTATTAGTAAAACATTTAAGAAGAGATCAATAGTATAGTAAAAGTTATTGAGCATGAGTTGATAGTACCACTATTGACCCTTTTTATAACCATAAACGATGCATGTCTATGCTGTTAGAACTAGTTTATAAATCAATAAGGTGTATACAGTAATAAATAATAAATACACCCTAGAATAACTCTTACTTTTGAATGTAGTCTATAGTACTAAGAGTAATATAAACTTCTTGGAAGTGCATGATCTTTTGGTCTCCGTAAAATACCAAATCTCTAATTTTAAACAAACAAAGGTGAGATTAGAGTTGGTAGTAAAGGATAGTAAAACTATCCAAAAATAAATATAGTATCACTTGTTATTATAAATAAATAATAGGGTAATGTAATCTTGCCACATTACTTATGTCATGAAGAAATTGGGAAGATAGAATTCACAGCTTGACGACAATTGTGCAAATGATCATTTATAACTATAATACATTAACCAGCTGATAAATTTCCTCTACTAAAGTTCAATTAAAAGTAGAACCGAGGGTTATTTTGCAAGCTTGTGCTTAGAAGGCTTTAGTTTTATTTTCCATGCTTATAAGCAGTGTTTAAAACTGTATAAATAACAACAATAGTAAACTCTTATGTCAGTAAAGGTATTGTTCTACAAAATCTTGAGCTTTATAAGAACTTGGCTCATAGCTTGAAAGAAGGTTTGTGTGAAAATAAAGTCATACTAATGAAAAACATTGAGTATGGTAAGGTTATTGGTCTTTACGATATGAATTTAAAATACTGTCATAGTTGCAAAACATGTAAAGAAGAGTTACTTTACCTCATAGTACCCTTGGATTATATTAAGCAAACTTTTACTCTAGCAGTATATTTATGCTAAAGAAGTATATCTAGATTAACGCTTTAATAAACTCCTACGGGGTCAAAATTTACCTGTCAAGCGTGTAAGATCCAGAAATCCAGATAAGTTAGCAATCGCTAAGTAAGCCCCAGATAGAACGTAACTTCTCACCTACTTGACAAGATCAAATCATCAGTACAGCTAGAAACAACTGAATGCAAATTAGTTACATCACATATCGAAATAAAGTAGTATTAATTTATATGTGTTTAAGTTAATCATTAGTTCGTTAACTGTTTATTTTTTCCGTTAACCGCTAGCAGTTAACAAACTGCGACTATAGACAATTTATGTTACATCAAAATTTTTTACTTTTGTGAAAATTTGGGGTTATGACAGTTCCAGAGCATTGTGACCTTGCTGTCGAGGATGTGCATTGGCTCAATTTGGAAATCTCACTTGGGTTCCACTTGGATCACATCCCAATTTATCACATGGTTAGGATCATGCACATATTTCTTAAGCAAAGAAACATGAAAAACATTATGATCTCTAGTGCTAGTAGGCAATGCAAGTCTATATGCAACTGGCCCTATTCTTTCAAGCACTTCAAATGACCCACAATATCTAGGTGACAGCTTGGCACAACTTCCAAGCTTCAAGGAACTCTTCTTTTCCCTCACTCTGAGGTAAACATGATCCCCAACACTGAACTGTCTGTTCACCCTATGCTTATCTGCATAGCTTTTCTATCTGTCCTGGGTTGCTTTTAGATTCTGTCTAATCTTTACAACCTCCTGCTCCATCTCCTTGAGTAATTCTGGACCGAGCACAACCCTATTCACTGGATTATCCCAAGTCACTAGTGTCCTACACCTTCTGCCATACAAAGCTTCATATGGACTCATCCCCAAGGATGATTGTTGTCCATTGTTGTAAGCAAACTCTACCAAGTGTAGATAATCTTCCCACCTGGTTGGTTTGTCCATCACATACATGCGAAGCATGTCTTCAAGCACCTGATTAACTCTCTCTGTATGCCCATTAGTATGAGGATGGTAGGCAGTGTTGAAGTTCAACTTTGTACCTAAATATGCAAACAACCCCTTCCAAAAATTGGAAGTGAACTTGACATCTCAATCAGAGACTATTTCCTTAGGAAATCCATGCAATTTGAAAATATCCTTCATGAATATCTTTGCAATGTCACCAGTCTTATGCGTAGACTTAACCGGTATAAAATGTGCTGCCTTCGTCAACTTGTCCACCACAACCATGATGGAATCATGTTGTCTCCAAGTCATTGGCAATCCTGTAGTAAAATACATGGAAATAACTTCCCATTTCCATTCTGGAATTGGCAAAGGCTGCAACAAACCTACTGGGTGTTGATGCTCAACCTTCAGCTACTGACATTTATGCACCTTGAAATATATTCAGCCATGTCCTTTTTCATTCCTGGCCAAAAGTACTGCTTTCTGGCTGTATTAATTGTCTTCTGATATCCTGGGTGACCAGAATATGGAGCTTGATGGATTTCATCCATAACAACTCTTCTCAAATATGCTACATTTGGAATATAAATTCTGCCTTTATAAGTAAGAAGTCCATCTTCTTCCAACTTATATCCCTCATACCTCTTCTCAAGACTTTTCTGCTGCAATTTGTCTTTTACTTTCTCATACAATTCATCTCCAGTAGTATGATTAACAATTTGCTGCCTCCAATCTGATTGGTAAATACTAAGAGATGCCACATGCATTTCCTGCGCCTTCCTGCTTAGTGGATCAACTATCTTATTCTCTTTTCTCTTTATGTGTTTGATTTCAAAATCAAACTCACATAAAAACTCCAACCATCTCGCTTGCCTAGCATTCAAAGTAGGCTGATCAAACAAATACTTCAGACCACAATGGTCTGTCCTTAGCTCAAATCTTCTTCCCATCAAGTAATGCCTCCACATCTTGAGAGCATGTATTATGGCTGCAAGTTCTAGATTGTGAGTGGTATAGTTCTTCTCATGCTCCTTCAACTTTCTTGACTCGTAACATATCACGTGGTTGTCTTGCATAAGGAATCCTCCAATCCCTTGTCTACATGCATCGTTACACACCAAAAAATATTTCTCTGGGTCTGCAACTTTCAATACTGGTGCACTGGTGAGAAGATTCTTGAACTGCTGGAACCTTTCTTGACACTTTGATGTCCATTCAAACTTTATCCCCTTCTTTTGCAAAGAAGCGATGGCATGTGCAACTTTGGAGAACCCTTCAATAAATCTCCTATAGTATCCTACAAGTCCCATAAAATATCTTACATCTATCACATTTCTTGGAGTAGGCCAATTCACAATGGCTTCAATCTTTTCAGGGTCCACAGATATACCCTCTTCTGAGATAATGTGACCCAAATACTGAATTCTATCTCTATAGAAGTCACACTTGCTCAAATTTGCATACACCTAATGCTCACTGAGCAATTGCAATGTCAATCTCAAATGATCTTCCTCATTCTTAGAATAAATAAGAATGTCATCAAGGAAAATAAGAACAAACTTGTCCAAATACCTGCCGAAGACATTGTTCATAAGGCACATAAATGTAGCTGGTGCATTTGTGAGACCAAATGGTACCACTACAAACTCATAATGTCCATACCTTGTTCTGAAGGATGTCTTATGAATGTATTAATCCTTTATCCTCACCTGATGGTAACCAGACCTCAAGTCAATCCTGAAAAATACATTTGCTCCTCTCATTTGATCAAAGAGGTCATCAATCCTAGGAAAAGGATATTTATTCTTCATAGTGACTTTGTTCAACTTTCTGTAATCAATACACAACCTAAGTGTACCATCTTTATTCTTTACAAACAGAACTGGTGCTCCCCAAGGAGACACACTCGGCCTGATATAATTCTTTTCCAACAAATCTTGCAGTTGCATTTTTAGTTCTAGCATCTCAGGTGTACTCATTCTGTAGTGTGTCTTGGACACTGGTGCTACTCCTGGCATAAGTTCAATTGTGAAATTAATGTCCCTCTTTGGAGGAAGCCATGTAATCTCATCATGAAACACATCCCTAAATTCCTGCAACACATGAAAGTCCTCCAACCTAGGAGTTTCATTCTCCGTTGCCTCCAAAATATGAGCTGCATACAACTGGCAACCTTTCCTACATAACTTCTTCAACTGCATTTCTGAAATCTGCCTCACTAAAATCACCTTTGGAATGCTTTTCACAATCCTTGAGTTTCCTTCTTCATCCAAGCACTCAAAAACCTTATTATAACAGTCAAGCTTTACTCTGTGAGCTTCTAACCAATCCATTCCAATGAGAACATCATAGGAACCAAGTGGTAGAACATTCATATCTAGACAAGTGACCAATCCATTCATGACCAATGGACATTTCTCTACCACTTCACTAACCTTTCTCTTAGTTCAAGTGGCTAGCTGAACTAACCAAGATTTTCTATGGTTTACTTTATTAAAAGTACAAATCTCCACTACTCTAGGAGTAATGTAACTGTGAGTAGAACCAAGGTCAGTCAAAATAGAAATAGATTGCTCAACAATATTACTCGCAACTTCAACCACAGTTGACTGGTGATCTGCTTGGCAGTCCTCCAATGCTGTATAAATCCTAGGGACGACCCTTGCTACTTGACCCACTATTTCTGCTTCTTGAATGTTGTAAGCTGGCCTTGCACTATCATTCTTGAGTGGACAATTCCTACGCATGTGGGGTCCTCCATATTTCCAACATTAGATAGGTTCTCTGTTCTGCCGTGGATCTCTAGGATTTTCTGCCATTGCTCTAGCTAGCTACTTATCAGCTTGTGATGGTTGCTTTTGCTGATTCCTAAAGTTAGAAGGTTTGAAACCTTTCTTCCTTTGGTTAGAAATCTCATTCTTTTTGTCCTTCCATGTCTTATGATAATCATGTTTACCTTTGCTTTTCTCATAGCAATACTTAGCCTTCCTTGTTGCTTCTTCAAGATTTCTAGGTTCATAAAACTCAATTCTGTCTTTGTAAGATTGAGGCAATCCACTCAGGAAACGTTGGATCTTCACTTTTTCATTTTTGATGTACCTGGAATACCTCAATAGTTCCAAGAACTTATTTGCATACTCTTGCATGGTCTGTTGTCCCAATCTCAGCTCATGGAACTCCTTAATCTTGTCATCATAGTACTCGTCAGAGAGTTACTTCTGCTTGAAGTATTTCTTGAATTGTTTCCACACAATTATTCTTTCATTAACCTTCTTTACTTGTCTGTGGTGTTCCCACCATATGGATGCTCTTACAGTCAAATTGAATATAGCTACCCTTGCTTTCATATTTCTGGAGTAGTCTTGAACTTGGAAATACTTCCTCATCCCAAGAAGCCAAGCCTCAGCTTCTTGACCAATCTTGACCTCACCATTAAAAGTAGGAGGCCTTTCCTTTTTGAATTCATCTCGTGAATTGTTCTTGTAACGTCTCCTCCTCTTATTCCTTTGAGATGGAGAGATTGAATCCCCATTGGGTTTTTTTAGAATCAGATGACCCATTGGTAGGCCATTCTAGAGTACTCCTTCTGTCCCTGGAAGCCCTCCTAGAGGCATGGGACCTTTTACAAGAATCTCCCCTGGCGCTACTCCTGCTTCTTTCTGGATTAGCTGTCTGATTCCCAGAGTTTATCTATCTGTGGATGTCTGTCAAACTCTGCAGTATAGCTACATTTATATAATTTTGATCTTCTTGAGCCTTAAGCATCCTTTCATTGTCTTCTCTACAACTTTGAAACTTCACCCTTAGGCTCCTCATGGTGGCTGCAATATCTGGGGGAGTCTCTTGATTTCTCCCCCCATTGGACTTTGTCTCGTCATTTCCAACTCTGAAATTTTCTCTCATAGCATCTTCCTTGAACTCATAGGGGTCCTGTGCATCATTCATGTCGTCGATTCTCATCTTAGCCCAACCAAGAATGGATTTTGAAACTTCTCTATGCGGAATGTTGCCTTTGAAGGTGACTATAGTTCTGCAAAATGTGTTAATAAACACAACTGTTAGCTACATAACAATCTCATGAGTTCATAATTACTTACCTGCATTGGAAAATACTATATTGACAACTTTGTCAAAACACAAAATTTTCTCTTCACTAAGAACGACAGTCTAAGGGGGATGACGAGGGTCAAGGGGGCTTTCCCCCTTGGGCAGAGCCCTTGTTTTTTTTAGTAAATATTTTATTTTTGCACAATCTGGAGCATAAGATCGCTTCCATTTTCACCTTTTAAACAACTTTAAATCCCGCTGGAATCCTGCTTTTCCACTAAAAAATCTCACTGAAAACTCATATTTTCCATCTGATTGGCAGAAATTCAGGTTCCTCACCCGATGTGTCGGATGGACTTCATACAACTCATCCGATTGGATCCCTTTCGACAAGTCATCCACTTCATCGGGTCACTATTGAAAACTCTTTCGATGTGTCGGGTGAGCCTTCATTTCTCTTCTGACGCTTCGGTGGATCGATCTTCATTTCCCTTCAGATGCTTCGGCGGATCGATCTTCTTTTCTCTTTCGACGCCTTATCGGATCGATCTTCCTTTCTCTTCCGATGCCTTATTGGATTGATCTTCCTTTCTCTTCCGATGCATTATTGGATCGATCTTCCTTTCCCTTTCGACGCCTTATCGGATCGATCTTCCTTTCACTTTCGATGCTTTATCGGATCGATCTTCCTTTCTCTTTCGATGTGTCAGCTCCCTTCTGGCGAGCCTTGCTGACACCTCGGCTCTGCTTCAACAAACATCTTTCGATGATTTTGACACTTAGAAATTTTTTCAAAATTATTCTCTCTATTTGCCTTGTCGGCTGGGTTTTGGGTTGTTCGCTGAAGTATCGACTCAACCCAGCCGAGACCATCGGGTCCACCCAATCGAGACCATCAGGTCCACCCAGCCGAGACCTTTAGCTCCACCCAGCCGAAACCATCGAAAAAACTCACCGCTTCAAGTTGATGAGTGACACATTCAAACTTAGAAAAATTTTGAAAATTTTATCTCTGCTTTGGTTTCTTTGTCGGATGGACTTGGCTAAGTCATCCGACGTATCAGATGGACTTAGCCAAGTCATCCGATATTTTCCATACTTAAATTTTTTTATTTTTTTTTGAAATTCTCCATGTTAGCCTATGCTCAGCAGGGGTTAATTGTGCCTCTGTTAGCTGATTTATTTGGCCCATAGAGGCTCAATATTTCAATCCCGAGGCTCTGATACCACACTGTCATGTCCCCGCCCCTCTACCGGAGAGAGGACGCGACTATTGCCGCTATCTAATCCGGGAAACTAGCCCCATGAACATAAAATTCAAATTGCATTGAAGTAATAACATGCACATATGCATAGATGATTATCAAAGAATGAAAGTGATTTCATTCATTCACATCATTTAACATGTTCATATGGATTTATAAAACAAACATGGTTGCAAGGATTTAAACACAAGAATACTTATCTTAGAAGAAGCTTGTCCTGCAACCAGCTACGCCGCTGCAACGTTCCACCCAACCATAGGCTAGTGTGCTCATCAATATCTTAGCAACACTTCCACCCCAGAGTTGGGCATGATTCCACAAGGAGTAAGGGGAAACTAGCAGGCTCACACGTAGCCAAGGATACACAACTCAGCCAAGCCAACACGGTTGGGTTTATCGAGCTATCAGGAGCTGGAAACGCCGGTTGCTAAGCTAGTGGGCTCACTGAAGAGCTAAGGACACCTGCACCAGAGCTAGCCTGAATTCTAAGACATCCACACACACCCAACACTAGGAATCATCCCATTCTCTGCTGCAAAGTCCCTCATGCCATGACTTCCCTTCAAGTTCCATTCAAGGGGTGTAGAGAAGAAAGTCATCCTTCTAGCTCCATCTGTGAGGCTCCTATACATACTAGGTTTGTCAAGCACACTTAGGTTCCATTTCCACTCCCAAACAATCCAAATACCAACCACTATGCATGTACAACAAAACAACAGCTATGGGATTGAAAGGAAAACACCACAGAACAAAATCAGAACGACAATTGGGTAATACACAACGCAGACTAAGCAATTCGACTCTAGAGTCGTTTATGGCTCTATCGTGGCCAAAACGACTCAACAAAAAACTCACAACAACCCAAATTCGTGGGGGAAACAACAGGGATTTCTTAGCTGTGTGAGAGAAGGAATGTGACCTGTGTGAAGGTGGATTCACATGCCCAGACCCACAACGTGAAGAGAAACTACTGACAACCAAATCGGGGAAGAAGAATAACCGTCCAATGCTTGTCTGCGTGAGAAAAAAAGTGCCCTCCCCCCCGTGATTGTGGAATGACCACCCTTGGTGGAGTATGAGGGTGGTCAAAGGACTAACAGTCCTACCAACCACATGACTTCCCATGCACACGTTCTTCCAAGGGTAATAACTACCCAACCAACTCCTGCAGAATTAAAACGGTTGGTGGATGAGACAAAGGAAAAAGGGTGAGTAAGATAAACAAGATGTTTGACATCTAGATGGGTTTATCAATTGACACTTGGATGCTCCCCAATGGCTCCCAAGGGTTAGAAATCCCCCCCCTCAACCTTAGGAAACCATGCCCTTTTGATTATGGTTGCATTGACATAGCTGGTTGTGGGTATTTTAATTAAAATGCATATTTACATGATGCCAAAATTATAATGTGCCGGCTAGCATGAAATACCATCGACAATGATTTTAATCGCCAAAACATAGAACGTTAAATCGATAGTGGGGATTTTTTTCCTTTAGCTCCACACCATGATTAATTACAATATATACATCATATACATTTAATGCAAATAAGGTAAAAACCGGGGTGTTACAAAGTACCGCAAGTCTTCTTCAAACTTGTTTTTGGGGATTTGATGTTAGTTTCCTCTTATGAGGTTGCTGATATTGTATTTTGTGAATCATTGGTTATTTCTAAAACTATATCAGATTATGGAGCTCAAGCATTCACTCTCCATAGTACCATGAAATCTATACCTTTGATCACATGCTCATCTCCTCATAGAAGTAGTTCAGAGGGAGACATTATGCATTTGCTTGGACACTTCCTCCTAACACTTGGGGCTGATTTTACCTCACATGGTTTGATGTTCAAGGCTGAAATATATCAGTTTCTTGGGTGTTACTCACATGATTTTAATTCTCAAGCACTTTTTCTCTCTTATCAATTGATTTCAGTTGCTCTACATGGGTCCAATTTTCATCCAGCAACAGTCTATATTTCTGATTTAGTTGAGCATATTATTCTTCTTCCAAAGAGGAAGATTCCTTTAGACATAATCATTTAGTTTGGATTCATAGGTTCACATGCACAGATTCAGGATGCTGCTGCGTAGAAGAACCATAATACTACTTTGTTGCTGCATAGTGCTGCAAATTGCAACAAAATATTTTGCAAGTTTTTAACTTGTTTCTCTTGATTTTACCTCCTTAGTTTGAGGGGGGGGGGTTTACCATGAGGTTTTTCCCCATTAAATTGGTTGTATTAAGCAGTTAATTTTCACATTTTAGCTGTAATGGGTGACCTTTGGTCTTATTTACTGGGGCCCGCAGTTGTCCAAGTTAGGATTCAGGGGGGGTGTTAGGATTATAATCCTCCCTTGTCCAAATTGGTCAATTTTGCCTAACTTAGGAGTCATTTAGTCATTATTGGGTCCACGTACCATTGGGTCCACTTGGCCTAATGGGGCCACATGTAGCAGTCACTAGAGTGTGAGGAACACCAATAGAGGCTAACTGGAACTGATTGCACCTTCATGCATAAGTTTAGATGCCTCCTAGACCAATCCCTACAATTTAGGAGCCACTGGGAGTGTCGACACCAACCTCCTTCAGTTGTTAGTTGTTAGAAAAATATGAAACAAGTTTTCTTGATGCAATCAAGGTTATTGCAGGGAATGTGGCACAACATGTGCCAATACACCGAAATAGCTTCTAGTATTGATTTCACCAATACCGGATGACCCCCATGGAACAACCACCTATTGCATCAATTTAGAACCCTATTTTCTATTTTGTCGATAAGCCAATTCCATTCCTCTTGATCATAATTATTTGGTTTAATACTATATCCTAGACACTTCACTCCTGAATCAAAGGATGAGACCCAAAGGGGAAATAGTCTCAAAAAGAGGACCCTCTAATCTCTCTCATGTCCTTGATATATAGTGCAGACTTATCATCATTGATCCTCATACTCGTGGCTTAATAAAAATGGTCTAAAATATCCTTATATATGTTCCCTTCCTCCTATGAGCTATATACTAAATAATAAGATATCATCAACCAACAATAGGTGGGATAAGATTACCTGAGAACTGAAGTTGATTCCTTTGATGTTTTGCTAACATCTTGCATAAAGGATATTCCTACTTAATCCTTCCACCACTAGTAAAAATAGATATGGGGAGAGTGGACAACCCTTGCTTAATCCCCTCAAAGGTCTGAAGAAATTTGACCCAGATTCATTAATGAGTATTGTAAAAGAGAATGATGTTACACACCTCATAATCCAACGAACCATATCAAGGCTGTTGTCAACATGAAGCAATAACAAATTTAAATGGAACCATGAAACTTTTTCATAAGCCTTGGACATATCAATCTTGATAATCATCATTGGTAAATTCCTCAATTTGATGGAGTGAATACCCTCTTGTGTTAAACCAATTGCCTCATGGATTACCCATTCATTGAAAAAACCAATTGTTCTAAATAGATGACTCTAGAAAAAATAGAATTTATTCTCATCGAGATGACCTTTGATATAATATTATGTATACTGTTGTAGAGTAATATTGGATGAAAATAATTAAAGTTATCCGGATTGTTGACTTTAGGAATGAGCACTATGAATGTGGCATTGAAACTGTAAGGCATGAAACTTGACCAATGCACCTCTTCCACCATGTTTAGAATATCATCAACAAGAACCTCAAAAAAGTCGGTATAAAAGTCAGTTGTCCAGCTGTTCAGACTAAGAATCTTGTCACACTTAAAGAAAAGAACAACCTATTTTAACTCTTTAATCTCCACTATCCCAAAAATTTCTTCATTTTTCTCCTTAGCTACCGAGTGAGGGAACTTATTGATCAAACTAATGGATTTTTCTATCAAAAAATGATCTGAATCCTCGAACAGAGTTGAGAAATGTTGAATTCCTAGGCATCCCAACTAGTTGAATCCTCTCTAAGCTATCCCTTCACTATCATTTCCCAAATCATATTTTATATCCACCTTTGGTAGCAAAAGTTTTGGAAGAATTTCATGTTCATACCACATACTTCGAGCCATAAAATTCACCTCTTTAATCTCCATTATTCTTCCTACTCTTCAAGAATCTTCTCCTTTTTCTACTTTAGGTCCATAATATGGGATTTGACATGATCTTACAAAATCGCACTAGGAAAGGTGGAGGAAATTTCACTAATGTCCTCTTTGACCTTTAAAATTTATTTGGACCTATTCTATATTCTATCCCCGTTTCATGTCCAAGCCTTTGTTTTAAGGGAGTGAAGTGCTCTTGAAAATTGAACACTAGCATCGTCCTCCTCCTCATCTTGTTTGTCAAATTAATTATCATGAAACATATCTTGGAATTATTCCTTCCTTTCCCAAAATGAATTGTACTTAAATGGTGCACATGGCTTAGGTTCACCCATACCAATCTCCAAAAAAATGGGAAAGTTGTTAGAGAATATGATATTTCCCACCCAATACTAAAAATGGTCCACCAAGAATCTAAAATATTAATGTATTAGTAATATATCAAGTCACTTGGAAACACCATCCCGACTCAACCTATTGTTTCTCTAGGTCAATTGGTGTCATAAGGAAAAATGTCATACCAATCCAAATCCTCAAAATGATCCAAAAAAGATTGTGACAGATTGTCCAGCCACGAAGAAATGCCTCATGTTTCCTTTTGGCTAAGTGTAACATTTAATTCCCCACCAACAATGATGTTATTGATTGTTAAACATTACACATACGTGATCTTGTCTTAAAAATCCAACTTTGTTTCAATAGGACCATGAATATTTAATAATAAGAAGGATTTGTTCAACAATTGAGAGAAGAATTAAGAGAAAATTCTTGACTTAGTGGAAAAACTATTTAGGACTGTAATAGGAAACTTGCTTCCAGTCACAACTCCCCTAGAGTGACCTATTAACTCGAGGACCAATAATTCCCAACCTTTGAACACCCTACGTAACCTACATGAGACCTCATCACCTTGACCTATAGTTTCCTCTGGAAACATAAAATTTGGTTTCTCCACTTCAAGAAGACACTTGATGGCCACTATTTTGGATTTCCCTCCCAACTCATAAACATTAACAATTTTTTTTTTCATTTGGACCTCCTAGTGGGGCTTGTCTCATTCTAAGGACCCCTAAAATCAACCTTTGTCTCCCATAGCAGGCTTCATGAGCCACACATTTTTGGACATGTATATGTTAGGATTATTAATTCTCCCTTGACCATACTATATATTAGATTATTTAACCTAACTTAGGAACCTTAATTAATTAATTGGGTCCACTAATACCATTGTGTCCACTTGGCCTAATGGGGCCACATGTACCAGTCACTAGAGTGTGGGGAACACTGCTAGAGGTTAACTGGAACTTAATTCATGTGTATGCATCGGTTTGGGTGCCTCCTAGACCAATATATACATTTTAGGAGCCACTGGGAGTCCCGACACCAACCTCCATCAGTTAGGTGGAGTTGGAACTAGTTAGTCTCAGTTAGCCTCCAATTACTTTCAGTTAATTCATAATCAGTTCGCTAGCACTAGTTATGCATGGCTGCATGTGGAGTAGGTTCCTTTTCTCACTTACCACACTTAGTTGCACTGAGTTAACTAGTTAATACTGATTGATTGAGTTGGTTGGACATTTGGGAGTTGATCTTTTGGACTCCAATATTGATTGAGACACCATGAGTTAGATGGTTAGTTAGATACAATAAGATCCAATGGATAGATTCTAATTGCTACCTAATGCATTTGAATTCTTTTCATATGTAAACTATTGTAACACCAGATTTAATTACTATGAATGATACTGTAAAATCCTGAGCAATACTCATCCATTTCCTGTGTGGTTTGTTTTGTTCGATTTTTATCTTCATTCTCCATTTACTGCAATCATAGTTCTAAACTATCTTCTTGAAGATCTAAATGTCATTCAAATTCTAATATGGTATCAGATCCTTCTCATGCAGGTTTCATGCTTGTTTCTCCCCATTGAACATCATAAGCAACTGGGTTTCCACAGAAGTCCCCTATGATGATTTGCTAGCTCTAAATTTATTTAGAGCAGCGGAGAGGGCGTGATGGACCCTGAAAAAATGTTCATGTCAAGAGGAAAAGAATGATTCTAACATAGTTCGAATATTTTTAGTTTTTCAGTGATATCTTGCAGGTTCAACTTCATATGGATTTGATATTATCAGTTCCTCTTCTTACTCCATCCATAAGATATTCAGAATGGAAGTTGAATATGATTGCATCTATGAAGAGGCAAGGTCTCTATGAGGCATCTATGGGACTTGGTAAAGAGTCTTATGAATATGAGAATGACTAGCTAAATGACGGTGATAGATCTTATGGAACAATATGTATGGATTTTTGGAGGTCTCCAATCTTGCACTACCTTAATTATTTTGCAGAATCCCCAAAAGATATCTAGACAAAACTAGATAGAACCTTTGGGAAGCACAATGAGGATATTTATAGAAATTTGGAGGGCACATTCAGAACCACAAGATTTCTTTACTCAAAAGTATCTGCCTCTACTCTCTCTGATGAAGTTGTTCAAGATGAAGAAGAAGCAAAATATTCCTCACAATCAATTCGAATTGAAGAAAGTATCCTTGGAGTGACTCCTTCTCCTGCTACTCCGGAAGTGTATGAGATCTATGATATCTCATATCTTCACATGGCTGATTTAGAAAAATACATTCAAATATCTTTTATTGAAGAAAATATCTCCCTCCATTCTATACAAAAATTATTTAGTGATTCTTCTATTATAAATTTTGTGCATAGTTTACCGACGATTGCTCTAGGAAAGGGAGAGGAATTTGATTTCTTTGTCTCTAATGATGTTGATGGTGTGCATATAATTAATTATTTGGATATTTTGTAAATAATATCATATTTTAGGAGTGATCCATTCACTCTCATTGATCTAGATCTTCCAACAAATTCCAACATGATTGCATGCACCGATACTCAGGGTTTTGAAGAAGGAAAAAATTGTGCATCTACCATCTCGGTGGAGCACACTCTTCGATATGATATGGAATTTATTGGATAGGATATGATATTATTTGGATATAATCTGATATTACTTGGTTCTAGGGTTCAAGAGCTTTCATTACTGCTTTTAGCTATTCTCATCAATTTTGGTGTGAAGAAACAAGTACCAAAAATCTCTTTCAAAAGTTCTGCTGGGGATTTGATGTCAGTTTTCTCTCATGAGTGTGCCAATATTATATTTTGTAAATATTTGGATATTTTGAAAATAATTTCAGATTGTAGGAGTGATTAAAACACTCTCATTTATCTTGAGATTCCAGTAAATTCCTACATGATTGCATGCACCAATATTCAAAATTTTGAAGAAGGAGAAAATTGTGCATATACCATCTCGGTGGAGAAAAATATTGGATATGGTATGAAATTTATTGGATATAATATGATATTATTTGGATATGATATGATATTAATTGGTTCAATATTTCAGGTTCATGATCTTTCAATACTGCTTGTAGCTGTTCTCATCAATTTTGGTGCGAAGAAACAAGTACCACAAGTCTCCTTCAAAATTGTTGCTAGGGATTTGATTTCATTCCACACTTTTGGATCCGATATGGAATTATTTGGATATGATATGATCTTATTTGGATATTATATGATATTAATTGGTTCAATATTTCAGGTTCATGAGCTCTCAGTACTGCTTGTAGCCTGTTTCATCAATTTTGGTGTGACAAATCAAGTACTGCAAGTCTCCTTCAAAATTGTTGTTGGGGATTTGATTTAACTTCACAGTTTTGGATCTGATATGAACCTATTTAGACATGGTTTATTTTCTGATATGATAATATTTGGTTCATTTTTTAAGATTCAAGAGCTTACAATATTTCTTGTAACAGGTTTCATCAATTTTGGTGTGACAAATCAAGCAGCGCAAGTCTCCTTCAATTTCGCAGTTGAGGATTCGATGTTAGTTCTCTCTTATGAGTTTGCTGGTATTAGATTTTGTGAAATATTGGCTATTTATGAAGCTATATCAGATTATGGAGCTCAATCATTCGCTCTCCATAGTCCCAACGATTCTCTACCTATCTTTTTGATCACATGCTCATCTCTTCACAGAACTAGTAAAGTTGGAGACATTCTGCATCTGCCTGGACACTGGCTCCTAACACTTGGGGCTGATTTTTCCTCACATGGTTTGATGTTCAAGGATGAAATATATCATTTTCTTGGGTGTTCCTCACATGTTTCTAATTCTCAAGCACCTTTTCTCTCTCATCAGTTGGTTTCAGTTGCTCTACATGGGTCTAGTTTTCATCCTGCAACAGGCTATATTCCTGATTCAGTTGGGAAAATTATTATTCTTCCAAAGAGGAATATTCCTCCATAAATAATCAATTTTTTTTGGATTTATAGGTTCACATACACATATTCAGCATGCTGCTACACAAAATAACCAAAATACTGCATTACTGCTGCAAATTGTAGCAAAAGATTTTGCAAGTTTTTAACTTGTATTTCCTGATTTATGCTTATCTTGAGGGGGGTTTTTTCCCATGAGGTTTTCCCTGTTTCCTTGGTTGTATTAAGAAACATTATTTATTTTAGATTGTATTTGGGTGACCTATGGTCTTGTTACTAGGGCCCATAATTTTCCAAGTTAGGATTCCGGGGGGCTGTTAAGATTATTAATCCTCCCTTGACTATAATGTCTATTAGATTATTTAGCTTAACTTAGGAACCTTAATTAATTAATTGGGTCCACTAGTACCATTGGGTCCACTTGGCCTAATGGGGCCACATGTACCAGTCACTTGAGTGTGTTGAACACTGCTAGAGGTTAACTTTCACTTACTGCATGTGCATGCATCAGTTTGGGCACCTCCTAGACCAATCCCTACATTTTAGGAGCCACTGGGAGTCTCAACACCAACCTCCATCAGTTAGGTGGAGTTGGAACTAGTTAGTCTTAGTTAGCCTCCAATTACTTTTAGTTAGTTCAAAATCAGTTATCTAGCAGTAGTTATGCATGGCTAATGCATGGCTGCATGTGGAGTAGGTTCCTTTGCCCACCTACCACACTCAGTTGCACTGAGTTAACTAGTTATTATTGATTGATTGAATTGGTTGGACATATGGGAGTTGATCTGTTGGACTCCGATATTGATTGAGACACCATGAGTTAGATGGTTAGTTAGCTACAGTCAGATCCCGTGGATAGATTTGAATTTCTACCTAATGCATTCAAATTATTTTCCTATGTAAATTATTGTAACACTGAATTTAATTATTGTGAATGATACTGTAAATTCCTGAGAAATACTCATCCATTTTCTGTGTGGTTTGTTTTGTTCAGTTTGTATCTTCATTCTCCATTTACTGCAATCATAATTATGAACTATCTGCTTGAATATCTAAATGGAATTCAAATTCTAATAGTATAGTCATAGATTTACAACCAACCTTTAGGCCCATCTTTTCAGGGTGTGGGTCCAAACTTAACCCTCTCTTATCCCCCCAATTAACAGAGTAGACCCGCAGATAGAGATGATATGGTTCACAACCTCTAGAACAGGAGGATGGGGTGGATGAAATGGACCTAGAGTGGGAATCATTGTTAGTATGAGTATCCAGGTCCCTTGACAACCCATCAACAATGATGAAAACTCCCTCTATATCCCCCTTATATTCCCTATCAAAGGATGGAGAAATAACCACTAGTACAGGGTACACACCCGTTGTAGAATTAAGGAGAGGAACCTCATATTTCTTACCTAAATTGTGACATTACTTTACTCCTTACAAAGCTCATCCAAGTTATTAAGTTTTGACATTGTAAAATCCTTGTTTGCAAAGGAGTTTCTGGCCATCTCCTCATGATCACCCAGAGAGTCATTTCCAATTATCAAGGGAATGGACAAGTCATCAATCATTAGACATGATGGATATTCCCTTACAAATCCTTTGTGGGTGACATTCCTATTGTCACACAATATAGCATTCTAATGATTGCAATGATTAATCAACTGCAAGACCAGTGGAACCTCAGGACATTTCCCCAAAGTGTCACATAAACAAGGTCCCCTATATTTAGGTCCCGAATCCACCAAAGGCATACTTAAACCAACCACAAGAGGTATCCCCAATCAAGCTTTTCTATGTACTTTCCAATAAACCAACTTTCACACATTACGCACAAGACCAAATTATGAAGGGAAACATGGTATTAGAACGAATTAAGGAAATGTGAAATGATACCCTATGGGAGTGGCTAAGGGGATGATGGTTTTTAAAGGTAAAATATCCTTAGAACCAAATGCAAGTGACCTTGTAGAAAATATTATATTAAATAATCATAAATATTTAATATTAATAAATAATTATATTATTAAATAATCATTAATAATTAAAGTGACTAAGGGGTGTAACCCTTATGAATAGTCACCATAAATGTTATATATATAGGTGCATTCAATGTAATAATTCACTCATTTTTTTATCAATCAGTTGTTTATATATATATATATATATATAT